>RDPX01000141.1:261607-284035 GCA_003991215.1 Morbakka virulenta | reverse complement strand
TAAATCGTTACGATGCTGACATTTCCAAAATTTCAACGTAAAAACTCGACTATGATTTGTTTAAAACGGCTATGTGCCTTACATATGTAACGCAAAATGATTAGTTAAATATTAGTTTCATTATCAGATATGATATAACTTTTATCTTACATTATCAATGAAAGGTGTCAGTACTGATAACAAAGATCAGCCTTCACGACCTGCTTCTACAGCAAAGCAAATTTCTTTCAACCGTCACTACTCAATCTTGAATATCTTAAACCTTCCCAAGCTACGAAACATCTTAAACGTGTTATAAAGAAATTATGGCAAAGTCTCTTAAATACCTTCTAATAAACTCTTTCCACTTCCTTGGACGCCTTGTGTTGTTATCCGTGCTTTGACTGAGAAACGAATCCACGGTAAAATAAAGAGAGCTTAACCTAGAATGTTCCTTTGCAACAAGTCTTTTCGTGAACTTTTTCTCATCCAGTGTTGAAGTAACTCATCGTCTTTTAAAGGAAACATATGAAATGTCAAGCCAGCGCGATTTTCTACTGTCTTTAGGCACTACTGCAGCCAACAGCAGCACATTTCTTAACCGTGCCTGTATTCTTCACAGTAAAAAAATTGCACTTTATCTGTTGGCGACAGCGTTTGTTGCTGAGGGTCTGGGAACTACAGTTTGTATCGGCCTCATCTTGTACACCCAACACCAGATTTCTGAAAGGTTTCCAGTCCAGATGTTATTATTTAGGAGTCCATGATAGAACCATTTAGGTGTTGAATTTGTTTACGTCATCAATCTATTAAAATTCGAAGCCAGCTTAGAATGAGAAGAGTTTAAAGTGTTTAACCAGAAATTCGGAACTTGGTCAATTCCAGGAGATTTCCATTTATGTGACTTTTTTAGCGCTTTGGTAATCTCATCGACGCTTATATCATCACATTGTTGTTCAGAGATGTCAGTAGAATTACTTTCCAGGTCTCTTATCCATTCAGCGTTTTCATTGTGTTCTTTCTCATTATCTTAGATGGTTTCCCTAATAATCTTGAAAATTCTGAACTTTATGGGCTCAGAGAAAGCCATAGATGCCATAGAGCCATAGATGCCATAGAGTCAGAGATGCCATAGAACCATAGAGGAAGCTATAGATGCTCAGAAAAAGCTTACGACTCATGACATGATAAAGCTCTTACATCTATCCCAGATGGTATTCCAAAATTCGGTGATCCGTTCCTCCGATAGTATTTCCTCTACAAGAATAGGCGTTTTTCCAATTTCTTGATAGAACTTTTTGACATCTGTTTCAAATATCTTGTTTTGCCTATAGAAATTATTCCTTTTGGCGAAACGACGGAGTCTTTGTGCTTTTACTTGAAGTTTTTGTTTCAGCTCTTCCTTAATAGTTGGTATTTGCTCTTTATTTTCTACGCGGTATTTTTTCCATTAATTTCCTTGCTTTTCCAAATTTCACTTCTTTATCCCTCTGCAATTCGCCTAGTATAGAAATTTCCTTTCTAAACATTTCAATTTCTTTTTCGATCTTAACTTGCTACTTGGACTTGGTAGGTTACCGTTTATTTTTGTTGTTTCTTTTTGCTTTATTTTGTATGCCACGTTTATGTTGAAGGACTTTGGATATTGCATATATCATTTGGTTTAATTCTGTCATGTCAGGGTTTATCTCCTCGCAAAGTTGTTTTAATGCTTCATTTCCTAAGATCAGTAAGTTTTTATATTTGTGGGCATGCCTTATTTTCATTAAAGCTAACTCTTCTTGATTGACATTGTTCGCCAGCGTTACAGCTTCAGCAATATCATTCTCTTCTTCATTATTATTTCCAATTCCGCCAACTTTCTCTCTTTCAATACCTTGATTTTCTGCCAAAACGTCATCACCATCCACGTTTTCAATATTCATACCTCTACCTTCAATAATTCTATCATCAATCAATTCCCCCTTTTCTATTTTTACTTGCCCTTTAATCTGTGTTATTTCCAAATCTGTCAATTTCTTACTTCGCATGATGTATCTTCTTATATTCCCTAGTTTATTTGCAACTAACATATCAAATTTGTCACTTTCACTGTTGGGTCTACATCAGGTGATCTAAGTATCTTCGGTATTGTTGCTTTGAGGTTTTTCTAAAGCATGATAAAAGCAATATAAAACTTCCTTATATTCTTCTCTGGTCCATCTTTTCCTTTTTTCCTTCTGATTACTTTTTGGTCGTGAGCCCAATGGGCCAGGGTTTGGATCAATCCCGTCCTGGTGACCACGTGGGTTGAGATTTTTAGAAGCATTAGACTCAGCTGTGAACTTTTCGATCTCAGGCTGGTCTCGCGCAACGGACGATGTGGTATGTTTTACTTCTTGTTTTCATATCATTGCAGGGTGCATTTTAACCGTAGTGCCAAGAGGCTGAGTATTCCGCGCCTTTACCATGTGGTACTTCGAACACATCGCGGATCGTGGACAGACTTAACTCCGCTGGACGTCAACCCGGTATTACAAGGTCTCGGAGTAGGCTAACAGGTGATACACCTTGCCCAAGATTGACCTGGAGGTAGTTGTGGCAAAGGCTAACCTCATTCGCCCACGTCGAAACTCCACAATCGGATGCAGTTTATCATCATACCCAGGATGTTTATTATTATTATTATGTACGGTTTTCTTATGAATGCTGTTTATTTACAATTACTTACCGGATCACACCCAGTGACCTGAGGCAAGCAAAGGTTTCTACGAGCAACTTAATTGTTCAATAAATGTGGAGTACAAAAGAAAGTATAATACAAATAGGATTAAAAACAGTATCAAAAAGTATAAAAGTTCTTGTAATAAATTGTGGACAAAGATTTTCTTAGTATATTTGCGGTGCTGGTAAGGACAATCTTTTGTATCTCCTGTAGGTTATGGTTGCCCGGAATTTTCGCATGATGTTTATCTGTTCCCTTTTTAATCATTCCCAAAGCTCCTATTATTACTGGAACCGTTGTTGTTTTAAGATTCCACATTTTAGCAATCTCGATTTCAAGATCTTTATACTTGCTCAACTTATCAAACTGTTTGACGGAGATATTTTTATCATTCGGGATGCTCATATCGATCAATGTACATGTTTTCGTTAGGTGGTCTTTAATAATGATATCTGGGCGGTTAGCTTGAATGGTTCTATCAGTATTAACCGGAAAGTCCCATAAGATGGTAACATTTGGACCATTAATCACTGGCAGAGGATGGTGTTCGTACCACTTGGTAGGTGTTTCTACGTGATAATGCTGACATATTCCCCAGTGCAAATACTGTCCAACCCTATCATGACGTTTCACATATTCACTCGGTGTCAATACTGGGCATCCCGAGACTAAGTGGTCGATGGTTTCAACAAACTGATCGCAAAATCTGCACTTAGGATCGGCTCCGTTCCTCAAGATGTTAGCTTGATAGTTCCGCGTAAAGAGAGATTGATCTTGTGCTGCAACTATGAAGCCTTCAGTTTCTGCCTTCAGTCCCGAACTCCTCAGCCACTGATGGGTTGCAACTTGATCTACATCAGCGTTTTGACTTCGGAGAACGTACTGCCCATGCAGAGCTTTCTGGCTCCATCGTTGGTAAAGTTGGTCCTGTCCATTTTTCTTGGCAGCTTCTTTTGCCTTTTTGGCCAATTTGGTGACAGGTACTTGTTTTGCTTCGACCATTGGATCTACCTTTAGCTCACGTTCAAACGCATTAGATTCCTTGATAATAGAATGTAGTTTCTTACTAATTTCATGTCGATGGACTAGGGACAACATCCAGTCATTTGTACATTCTAGATACTGTTTCATACCAATAATAGTAGTTTTAAACGACAGTTCTAGTTGTATGAGCCCCCGACCCCCATTGCTTCTAGGCAAGTAGAGACGATCAACGTCAGCTTTAGGGTGGAGCATGCGATTGGATGTTAGTAATTTTCTAGTCTTCCTGTCCATTCTTTGGAGATCTGGGAGATTCCAATTGATTATACTGAAACTATATTGTACAACAGGGATTGCGAGAGTGTTGATCGCTTCAATGCGGTTTTTCGAGTTTAATTCTGTCTTCAACACTAGCCTTATCCGACGATAATACTCTTTGCGGATTTTCTCTTTCATAGTTGCGTGGCTAATACCATCACCTTCCTCAACACCTAAATACTTATAGGTGTCTTCTTGATCTAGTTCCTTAATAATAGTATCTACGTCGACATTAATGGACGAGGTCTCTCTAAGCCTGCCCTTAACAAATGTAGCTTTCGCACATTTATCAAGGCCGAAGTCCATGCATATATCATTACTGAACGCCTTCGCTGTGGTTAATAACCCTTCAAGTTCTTGATCATTTTTCGCGTACAGCTTCAAATCGTCCATGTAAAACAGATGGTTTATCACTTTATCAAACATCTTATATCCTGAGCCGGTGTTGTTAAGCTCGTTTGAAAGAGGAATCAGTGACATACAAAAGAGAAGTGGAGATAGAGAGTCTCTTGAAAAATACCACGCTTGATACGAATAAAATTAGACTCTGCTACTCCATTGTCGTGTGAAAGAAGAAGACGTGCTTTCCATTGCCCCATACTGTGTCTGAGAAAGGTAGAGATATGGAAAAAGTTTTATAAATGTCAAGGCTTTTTAAGATCCAGTCGTGTGGAACACTATCAAAGGCTTAGCGGTAGTCAATCCAAGGCTTCTTTTTCCTTTTCTACAATTTTCGAATATCATTTGGTTGATCAATAGTTGGTCCTTGCATCCGTATGACTTCCTTCGACATCCTTTTTGCTCTTGTGGTAGGAATGAATTTGCTTCTAAAAAGTTGTACATTCTTTCCGTGATGATTGAGGTTAATAGCTTGTACGTGGTGGTAAGGCAAGTAATAGCGCGATAATTTTTAGGGTTTTTAGTGACATCAGATTTAGGTAAAAGATACGATAAGCCTTCAGTTAGCCATTCCGGTGCATCTTCAAGTTTCTCCATGATGTCATTGAGAGATTGCGCTAATTGTACGTGTGAAGGTACTAGTGAGTTTAACCAAAATTCGGAATTTTGTCGATGCCAGGGGTCGTCCATTTCTTAGATTTCCTTAATGCAGCCTGGACTTCATCCTTAGTAATAGACACCCAATCCTGTTCTTCAACTTCACTCACTCGTTCTGCCTCCCTTTCTACCCAGGTTCTTCTTTATTAAAGAGCTTTTCCTCACTGCAGATCTTATTTCAGAACTCTTCAATATCCTCACCGTTTGGGAAATCCTTAATCTCAATTTGACCTTTCCTAATTTCCCGATTAAACCTTTTTGGCATCGATTTTGAAAATTTTATTTTGACGATTGAACTTATTTCTCTTATCAAACCTTTTCAATCGTTGTACTTTAACTTGTAATTTTTGTTTCAGTGTTTCTTTCATTTCTGCTATAAATGCTTCGTCTGCAAACCGATATTTTTTCTTAACTTTCCTACTTTTCCTGGTTTTAACAGCCGTTCCTTTTGAGCTTTCATCTAAAATTGAGATCTCTTCCCGCAGTGATTCAATTTCCTTTTGGATTTTTACCTTCCATGAAGGGGCCTTATTAGTGTGTTTTTTACCTTTTTTCTTTACTTTTACACCTAATTGAGCAGTGACAGCTTCAGCAGTTGAATATATAAGATTGTTAACACTGAAAATTCTGGCTTCGGTTTCATTGATGATTTCACTTAAAGCAACGTTATAAAGTTTAATAATCTTTTTAGCTTTTGAGTTTGTAGCATTTTTAGGTAGTGATTCTTTATCTTCCATTTTTGTAAATTCAGTTTTGCTTAGTTCCCTAATGATGTCGTCACGTGCTTCCGCAATCTTGGCTCTGTTGTTTCCTAAAAAGTCATTTATCTCAGGCTGATCATTATTATTGAATTGATCCTGTTCTTCATTTCTAACTGTATTAATCACATTTTCTATCTCATTTTCATTCATCCTGACTACTCTCACAATAGCTTCTGCCTTTGCATCTATAGCTTGTTCTTCCACAACACTACCATCAACTGGTCTGTTATCATTTCGAAGTTGGTGAATTTGCGCGTCATTCAGCCTTTTGTACTTGAATATGTCTCTGCGCGCATTTGCAAGTTTATTACTATCAAAATTCTTTTGAAAGTCATTGGCTACTATTTTCCTCCACTCAACATAAGTCTGTTCCGTTAAATTTCTTGTTGGCCTCCTTTGGGCTGTATAAAATGCTCGTAAAGCATTTTTGTAATCCTCTATGGACCATTTATGTCCTTTTGCCTTTTGAGTTGATGGTGTTGGAATCACTACAAGTTCAGGGTTAGGAAGATTCTGGTTCTGATTACCTTGTAGTTCATTTTTCATTCCAGAAGCAGATTTTCGAACACCCCAGCCTGGCTTCCTACTGAGGGACGCGACCCTTGGTTTTCCACACGACGGCCGATGCGGCATGATCTGTTTCTTCTGGTTTCCATAAAAAAAGGGGATTACATTTTAACCTTACAGCCAAGGTGGCTGACTATTCCGCACCAGATGCCACCTGGAATTTCGAGGTCACGCAGATAAACAGACTCAACTCCGCCGGTCGTCAACCCGGTATTTCAAGGTCTCGGAGTAGGCTAACAGGTGCTACACTTTGCCCAAGGGTGACCTGGAGGTAGTTGTGGCAAAGGGTAACCTCATTCGCCCACGTCAAAACTCCACAACCGGATGCAGTTTTTCGTCATACCCAGGACAATTATTATTATTACTTTTATTATTATTATTATTATTATTATTATTATTATTATTAATATTATTAATATTATTAATATTATTAATATTATTACATAATTTTTGGATTTCTTGGAGTGATTGATTTCCAGGTATTTTCTCTAGACATTGACTGATTACCTTCTCTATCAGGCCCATAGCACCAACTACAACTGGAACGCTTTAGGTTTTCAGATGCCACATATTTTCAAATTGATCTCCAAATCCTTTTATTTTTCAAGTTTTTCAAGCACTTTTGCAGTGACGTTTCTTTCTGAAAGCAGGTTCATGTCAACTACAAGACAGCGACAGGACGGTATGCCTGTATTATGCGATCAGTGTGGATTGGGAAATTCCATACGATGGTAAAATCGTGTCCCTCCGTAACTGTCCTGGGTGATGTTCGTAACACTTAATTAGTTCCCATACAGAATAATTTGCAGGTTTTCCAGTAAAGGTATTAACCAATCCTGCCGTGACGGTTTTTGTACTTTCCTGGTGTTGGGATTGAGCAACCAGAGACGAGATGGTCAATTGTTTCTGTTTTCTCCTCACAAAGTCTTCATTTCTGATTTGCATTATTGTGTAAACTATTAGCCTGATAATTTCGTGTAAATAAGGTCTGATCTTGGGCAGTACGAATGAAGATTTCTCTTTCCCCTTTCAGTACAGAGCTACCAAATTACTACTGGCTTGCGATTTCATCTACATCAGCATGTCAAGGTCGAGCCGCAAATTGTCCTTGGGGGTGACGAGTGTGGTGGCTTTTCTTGTCATCGTGATTCCAATTTTTTCAAACCAACATTTTTAGCCAAATTCTTTGTTTTTCGGGCTATTTCAGTTGGTTTCAAGAAACTGTCGGTTTTCACTCCAAGGTTTAATCCACCGGAAAATTTCCCAGATTGTTTAATGATTGAGTGGAGCTTTTTAAAGTTTTCGTGCACGTTCAGCATTTCAATCATTCAGTCACTTTTGTTATCTAAGCCCTTCGAAAGTCCTGTAGTGCTGGTTTTGTATGGAAGTTCCAGTTGGATCATGCCTATTCCTTCTCTGTTCCTGGGTATATATATAATCCACATACGTTTGACTTTGGATTATGCGTTTTATGACAAGTGAATTGCTTTCTGATTTTTTTTATCCAGTCTTTTAACTTCGTTTTACTTCCAGTTGACATTAAAACCATAAGTAACCACATGTATTGCAAGGGTGTTGATAGTTGTTATTCTATTTTTTTAGTTCAGTTGTGTCTTCAAAATCGACCTTACTCTGTGTATGGATTCTTTTCTGACCTTTTCTTTAATTTCACGTGTTGTATGCCATTTCTTTCTTTAACACAGAAGTATTGATAAGTTCTGTTCTGGTCTAGTTCCTTGATCACATTATCTGCATCAAGGGTTCCAGTGTCTATTCTGGTTAGTGTGCCTTGTTTAAGTGTTACCTTGGCTCATTTGTCTAACCCGAACTCCACCCTGATATCATACCTAAATAATTTAACGGTTTTTAGCAGCCCTTTACATTCTCCATCATGACAGGAATGTAAAATTATTCAAATAAAGTAGACAATTAAACTTTTTGCTACTGATCTTACATCCACAACCGGTTTCGTTTGAGAGTTTAGATTAGGGTATGAGTGTCATGCAAAAGAGCAAGGAAGAGAGAAAGTCACCTTGGAAAATTCCACATTTGATTTGCATACCTGAAAAAGAGATACCATTTTAATGAAAAAAGAAAACAGTAGTTTCCCATGACATCATAGTTATTTTCTGAAAATTAATGAGGGTAAGAGACGCTTTCAAAAGTTCCAAACATCGTCAAATCCATGAGCGAGGAACGCTGTCAAAGGCTTTTAAATAATCACCCCATGTAGTATTTGTTTTCTACTATCATTTTGTTTACAAGCAGTAGATCTTTACAACCTTACGATCCTTTTCTTTAACCCTTTTGCTCAATGTTAAAGATGTTTTGTTTCTCCAAATGTCCATATGTTCTTTCAGATAGGATTGACGTTAAGAGTTCATAGGAACTTAATAAGCACGCAATGGGATAATAGTTTTTAGGCTTTCCTTTATTATTAGTTTTTACAAACAAGTAGGTAGTACCTAAGCAAAGCCATTTGGGCTTTCAGTCTGGTTGTCATTACTTACCAAAATTCGAAACCAATTTAGGATGTATGGAGTTTAAGATATCTAGACAAAAGCTTGGAGTCTAGTTTGTTCCTGGAGATTTCCACTTATGCGACTTCTTCAATGCCTTTTCAGTTTCTTCAGTACTGTTTTCCCATTGCTGTTCTAGAATACCTTTACCATCGTTTTCCAGATGTTCTATCCAATTCTTCTTCTATCCTATATCCTTTTTCATTTCCGTATATATTGTTCCAGAATATACGACCCTGTTCCTTTGACGGTATTTCATCCACCGTAAATGCTGTCCATCCGGTTTCGCGGTATAACTTTTTGCCATCAGTTTCAAAGATCTTATTTTGCTTGTAGAATTTATTCATCTTAGTAAATCATCTCGTTCTTTGGACTTTCACTTGGGGTTTTTTGTTTTATTTCCTCATTAATGCCAGGTATTTTTTCTTTAACCCCTATTTCATATTTGTTCAGTTTTCTTCTAGCTTTTCCGGATCGTACTTCTTTACCCTTCTGTAGTTCCTGCAGTTAAGGGGTTTCTTGTCTAAATTTCTCTATTTCTTTATTAATTTTTAATTGCCATTTAGGTTCAGTGAGTTTTCCTCTATTTATTTTTCTTTCTGATTTAAAACCACATTTGTATTGTAGTACTGTAGCTGTTGCATTGACAAGCTGGTTTAGTTCTGTTTACGTCTTAATTTCCTCAAATTTCGTTTAGTTCTACATTTCATAAGTTTTTTTTCACTTCTCGACCTTTTGGCTAAGATCAAGTGCAGAGCTCTGGTCTCTCCTTGGTCGTGGCTTTGGCTTTAGGGCCCAGCCATGCAGGACAGGGGCCTCGAGATACTCGAGCCTTGGCTTAAGACAGCGTGCTTTCTGTCCCACTTTTCTGTTGCTTCCCTTCGGGTCTTTCATACATGGATATCTGTGAAAGACAAAAATAGGCCCACTTTTTACCAGAGGTTCCCTCAATGAAAGATCCAGTATGCTTTTAAACTTGTGGGTGTGTCGGGGTTTTATCAGAGCTTCCCAATAATTTATTTCAGTACATGTGCCTAAAGATAGTTGTTCAAGGATATCTGTTCTCAGCAATAAGAAATTTCTTGGCTAATGTCATTTTCAGGTGAAGTCATTTTAGCCATAACTTTTTTACGCACTCTATGTTCTCCTTTTTCTACACCTTGATTTCCATTTATATCTTCGTCAGAACCGATATCCTCCTCAACATCAGTCATTTCGTCTACCGATTCCTCATTCACAATTGCTCGGATGACATTTAAAATGTTTTCTTTATCTGCGTTAATTCGATATCTATTAATTAAAAAATTCACGTGAACGGCAATCAATATTACCTATAAGATTTCGTGTAAATAATCTGCTTTAATATTTAAAGCTCACATTAATAAAAGGATCACTAAATTCTCGCTACACGTTAACAAGGTGCTAGAAATCCACCAACATTTTATACCATGGGAACCTTATTTAGTTACAGAGGATGGAAGATCGACGTTCTGTATGGGGCCAAACTTTCTTTGCATAGGTTTGAATATGTCCAACGATATGGGCCTGGGGAAAGAGGTGCGTTCTTTGCTGGATGAAGTTGTAAAATCTGCTGATTGCAAAATAATATAACAGTGTATGTTGCCACATACACTGGTTCAAACTTAATTCGCTTAGCCTATTTTCAGTTCTCGTACTGTATCAGCCGTTCACTACGGGCGCTTGTATTATTTACATATTTACATAATTTCGTATTTACATAAGGGAGGTAATCACAACGAAATGTTCTATTGTTCGATTTTTGTTCTAAAAAGCGCAAACCGTTATGAACAATGGGTAATCCCTTACTACCTCGGTTAAAAATGCTTCCAGCAGTGTAGTGTCACTCGTTTAGCGGAATGGAGGAAGAAACAAAACAAAAAAATATCAGGCATATAAGAGATGCATCGGTATAAATTATTTGTGAAATAGTTTATGCCTCAAGCAGAACTAAGCAACATTTCCTCATTTGAAGGTGAGGTTTCTCATTTCGGTGTGATCTGTGTCCTTGATATTCAACTTAAAACTGGTACACATTACTCGAGGTTTCACTGAATGTTAAGATTTTATTTCACAATAAGTTAGAATATATATTGTTTGCTGCGACAGCAGCTCGACAAATACAAACGTAATTGAGTGCGTCTGTGTGTCTGTTGTGCGCTTCAATACCAAATAGTCTCATTTTTTAGTGGCAACGGGATAAATTAGTTATGTATAAGTACACGAAGTGAGAAATAAAATAATAAAAATACAGAATATTCCTGCATAACCATAACATACTTCCACAACATCAATCGCATTAATAAATTTTAAAGTAAAGGGGCAAAGGAAAATAGTTTTCCCCACCTGTAATTGAACCCTGAGGTGTGATAATCAGACACCCCAGCCACTAAACTAAGAAGGGTACGGTAACCATGCCTTTTTCTTCCAAAATTAAGATATGGTGCAGGTGTCAGATTAATATCCACTTTATTCTTTATTGAGTTTCTTGCAATGTTACTTGAAACGTGCTAGCAAGTGCTACGTAGTCGTTCTCTCACTCACTAAGGCGCTTGTGATAATAACTATTCAAGTCGGTGGAAAGAAGAAAAATAGTGAAAAAAAGTTGAGGAAGATATGAGACAAGTGGGTGCCAGAGAGGAAGATGCATGAATAGAGACAAATGGAAGAGTCTCATACATCATCGAACCCCATAGCTTTGGAAAAAGAACAAGACAGAAAGTAAAGTAAAATAGTAAGAGGAAAGAAGAACCCATGTTTAACATGGAAATAAAATGCTTTGTGAACACACGGGACTACTGCGTTGGAGACCAAGGGAATAACGAGTTAGATTAGATCAATTACAAAAACGAACAAAATGCAGCCACGAACAAAATTCTTATCGAAAAAGCAAATATCTGTAAAGTATTTCCAAAAGAACTTTGATTTGTGATAAATCAAGTTTCTGGAACATTATAAAGAAATGTTACTTCAGAACATTCATAATAAATGATACTGTATGAAACAAATTTCAAAATACAAAGGCTTTTTTTGACGCCTATTCTGTTTGTATATTGACTGCTGTGATGTGTAATATTTACATGTTAAAAATGACATGCTATGATCTCGAAATATACAATACATTAAAACTTGCTGTTTTCTTTGTTTTCATATCAAAATTCAGTAAGATTTTACTTTTCTGCATTTGTTTTACACTTTATTATTTCAATTAGTCTGAAATAGCTGGGTTTCAAATTATATCGTTTTAACCCATAACAAGTCAATGGTCAACCACTCCTGCTCCGATTTTCGAATGCCGTATCAAACCTGATGAAAGTATCTTTGACAAATTACACATGATCCCTTGTGCGGACCATCGGACATATCAGGCTTCAATTCATAAAAATTAAAACAACGCCTTACATTTCAGTGAAGTGGTAAAGATATTAAAAATACTGATTCTTCCAAAGCTTCTGGTATTGATCAGTTACCAGTCCCTTTAATTAAAAATACTACCAACGAAATTCAAGAAGCCTTTGACATCGATTATCAACCAAAGCATAGCCTGTGGAATTTTCCCCAATGTGCCAGAAAATTGCCATAATTACACCGCTATTCAAATCTGGATCTCGCACCGGCATTGTCAATTACAGTCAATGTTGGTGCGAGCTCCAGTAACCTGTTGCGTCTGAAAGAGTTTGGTTTTCGTCAATTTCGTTCAACTTAAGATGCTATAGTAAAACGTACTGATATCCAACATGTATAAAGAAAGCAACATTGGGTTTATTTATGGATTAAAGAAAAGCTTTGTACTCCGTCGATCAAATTTGTCTGATGAACAAATTACCTTATTCAGCAATATTTGGAAAGTAGTTCGAATCGTTAAGTTATCTATTCCAATGCAGCCGAGTTTTATAATATAGCATACATACCCCATGACCACAGGGATCCATATTACGTCCTCTTTTGTTTGTAACTTTATTAAATGGATTACCCCAGTCACTGCTTTCTCACAAAAGGTTAAATCTATCATTGACAAATGTACAAACGCAGATACCATTTCCATTTAGAAATTTATACAAAAAACTGTCGAATACTAAATCCCATGAAAGAAAAAACTAAATATGTAATTTTTTTATCGAGGAAGAAAACACATGACACTGCAATTATTTTGATTAAGGGAACGGAGCTGATTCTTATGAGTATTTTGGTATAAATCTGATCAGTCATCTGAATCTTTCAAGTCAATACGAAAAAGAATACAAAAGAACTAGTTACACAACTAATCTCCCAAGAAAGATTCGGCTTCTTTATGTAGCTCCAATACAATGATGCATCCACTACTTTGTATTTCGCTACTGTCAACCAGTAAGAAAAAATGATAATGATGATCATAATAATAATAATTATTATTATCAGTTATTGGTTATAACCCGGTGTTAAACCAAAGCATTAAACCGAAAGGAAATGATAATAAAATAATAATAATAATAATAATAATAATAATAATAATGATAATTATAATTCTTACAGCGAATAAATACAAGAGTAGGCACCATCGTGTGGCGCAGTATATTCATTGTAAAGTATATAAGCATTATGGTATCGCGGCTGGAAAAAAGTGGTATAAACATAAACCACCACCTACTGTTGATACTAACGATGTCACAAAACTATGGTACTTTGCCATTAGAACCGATAAGACTATTGTGGCCAATAGACCTGATATTACAATTTAAGATAAGGCCAACAGCGCATGTCTGATGATTGGCATGAGTATATCAACCGATAACGGCATCTGTACGTGAGAGTATGAAAAAATTAGCAAGTATAAAGATCTGGAAATTGAAATGATTTTTAACGTCAGTGTAAATAAAACAGAACAATAAAAATAATAATGATTTCAAAATTGCTCCGAATGACATTGAGGTTTAAACTACTAAAATGTACTAGAACCACCTCCACCCCATTGCACAAGAAAAATTAAAGTATGGAACGCTCCCTGACTTCTCATTTGCGCACAAAATTAGCAAACATTGATAAATGGATTGGGGAAGGGGGGGACGTAATGTCTTCTGGAAATGGAGATAGTAGATATTTAATTTGTTGCATGCAAACATTTGCAGGAATAAAACAGTAACCGTTCGTTTTCTATGGTACTTTAAACCGGCAAATAAAGTTCCTTTTTTCCCCTGAACACTAGATTTATGTATCCGTGGTAATCTGAGTTGCGGTAACTGCAGTAGTTAGCTTTATACTATCTACACGAATTATAATGCATATCTATATTAATACCAACCGAAAATTGATATTTTCTAACTACTTATGTTTATTTATACTACTTTCCATTTTTCAATTAAGCACAAAAGGTTTATTAAAAAGCAAACTCAAAAATGTTAAATTTCTGTTTTCCCATTTTGAAAATTGTATCAAAATCTCTACTTTCAAACAAGTAGCTACCATGAAGACAGTCTCCAAAGTTGCCATATCGACGGACGCTGTTGTGATAATACAAGCATTTCAGGTGTTTCCAGCCAACTTGTAGAACATCCATTTGTTTTTATTTCACCGGGAATTGCAAGGAGGTATTTCTTTATGTCTCGTCGGCCATTAGCTTTATCACCATATATATCTTTTTGAAGAAATAGCATTGTCTTGCATATTTCCTGTGAAACCGGGCATACCAAAGGCCGTTTTACAAAATAAACAAGCTTCCATTACTCATTTGGACGCATTTTTGAAAGCTCTTTGAGTACGTGCTCCGGAACCTTGTGCTTTCTTTTACGCTGTCTCTTTTTCTGAAACAAAAAATAATATCTATCAATACAACACAGTAAATGCACAACAGAGTACATGCTCTATTATGCGTTAAGGTTTAACTTAGTTTACAAGGAATTTGCTCAGGTAAACCAAAGATTCGGAGGATTGAAGCTGGGTTGCTTATACCCAACTGTTCTCAATGATAAATAATTGTAAACCCTTAAATCACATTGGGTGCGTGTAAGATAAAAACGGTTGCAACAACATGAATTTCAGTGACAAAACCAGTGCACGCTGAGTTCAATTAAAGTATCGTGGACTCAAAATAGTAAGACAAGTAAAATGTATTTACATGTAGTCTTCAAACTTGTGCAGTCTTAGAACAAACAAACAATGCAGCTTATTCAACGATTTGAAGATCAAAAAATTCCGTCAAAGCGCAGCTATCAAACAGTACTATGATTTGTTAGCCACTGAAAAACTTTGTTGGTTGTTGTTTTTGTAAAGCCAATAATAATACAAAGTCAAAATAGCTATGATCACACTATCACTGTTTGACTCAGTACAGACTAAAGAAATCGGTGGAAAATTCCTAGCTCAAGAGCTTAAGTGTCATCTCAACCGTACAGTCTTGTTCACTCGAGTAGGTTCCCATGATCATTATTTTTGGGTTTTCACGCTAAATTTCACAGTACAGCAGTCGAAGATGGGAGGGGGGGGAATGACTAACCTTTATCAGAAGTATGGTAAACATGATTTATCATCTTTTATTATTATTATATTTGGAGTAATATTTGACAAAGATTCTGTTACTTGAAAACTAAAAAATGTCATAAAAAACCGTTTATCAAAAAGGTAAATTTCGCTTGAGTGATCCATCTTTGGCTGTCCACAGAGCCTTATGCTCGAGCTTTTATCAATCGTCACAAGTCAATCACATAATATTTAATAAAGTAGAGGGGTAAGAGGGTTCAAAAGATTTTGTGAGTAATAGTAATCTTACAAAATAAACATCCCCAAAATTCAAATTTTGACACTTGAAATGGGCTGTTGGTTCTTTAATTTTAACTGTAGTAGTGGCTGAATGGTAGACTTTTAGTTTACCATAAGACTGGCTCCCTGTTCAAGCCTTGGTTGAGTCGGGCTACCATGTTGTAAGCCCTGTGTCTGACTTTCTTCTCCATTAAAAATATTAGACTATCAAATTATTTTTATTGGTTTCCTTCGTGATGGGAAGGGATGGGAAGGTGAAAAAGACACTGTTTGAATAAATTTAATAGTCCCTTGAACTGGGGTGGTTTACTGAAACACTAAAAGCAATAATGTATCAAACAACTGAACGAAATCCAGTCGCTACCAAATCTCGCTAATCTGCACAAAAATTAAAAAACTGCTCTACATAAAACCACAATACCCTTTAAATTATTCAATTAATGTTTTTCTTGGTTTGGAATTTTGAGCCATTTCAATTTTTATCTTGTTTTATTAAAATTAGTAACATTCCACCATTTTGAATATTGAGGTTTGTATGTCTTAAACAATTTCAATAAAAAGAAGTGGTCTTTTAGGTAATCAGGGGGAATCCAATAATCAAAACAGCTTTGGATTTTCAACGTGTGAATTGCGATCAAAATATTGTGTGTTAAGTGAATGTTCAGGAAGACATATACGTCTTCACCATTCATCGGAATGAAGAATTTGTATTCAACATTAATGTTGAATACAAATAAATTGTATTTAAAGACCCATGGTAATTTGCAACTGGAATTTTAAATCCTGCATGCATTAAAAATGTCTAAATGGTCACTCATCAGAGGTTGTAAGAAATAACCTTCTTTAACTTGATCGTAAAGATGCCTCATTAGTTAATGAAGATGGAATTATCATTGATAGAGGAGCAAAAGATGTATCTCAAGGTTAGTAACAATGTCATTTTGTCCCAGTGTACCGTAGTGTACGTAGTATAAAAAAAATTTCGTAAACATCGCAAACAAGAGCTAAAGGGGCCCGTTACACAGGGGTTAATTTCCAAGTATTAATTAATTAATTAAGGGGTTAATTTCAAGTAGAAGCATGGGGAAAAAAGAGAAAATATGAAACAAAGTGAAATAATAAAATAAAAATCTGTCGGAACGAGTTGGCTTTACAATGGCAAATATATAATACATAATATATAATATAAAATATATAATAAATAATAAATAATATTTAATATAAAATATATAATAACTAATATATAATTTATAATACAAAATATTTAATATATAATATAATATTTATATAAATATATAATATAATTCCAAATCTCTTGTCCAAGACCCGGTGTATTAATGATATCGATTGTCGTTTATACTGCAACCAGTACACACAACCAGACAATGGATTAGAAGAGCAATCCTTATCATTCATCATAAATTACTTAAATGAGAATACCGTCCTCGCTTACGTTCTTGACAACAACATAACTGTATAAGATTTCGAAAAGAAATACAAACATTTGTAAGTGACACTATTTCATTGTCACTTTTGCTGCACAATACAAAATTGCAAGCAGCTGAATATCTTGTGCTTTTAGTAAGTCTACTTTTGGCTACGTGTACGTAGTTTTTCTCTGCCGCAACGCATGGCTAGTTTTCATGCATAAAGCCAACGGGAACTGTTAAGTGATTGGTGGCAAAGGCTGCTCTCCAACGGTCAATATATTGGCAGATTATCTCAGTTAATATGAATCCTTTTCTATTTTGAGGATTGATATGGGTTTATTATGGGCAAAACACGAGTCTTGGATTAAAATTCTTACATCTGGCAAGTAAAAGTGGCTTTCACTGCTTTAAAGCATTGTCCGATTTTGGTCTTTATGCAAAAAAAAAATCCAGTAACTTGAATATTCGACAAATCCGGCTTTATACTCGGCAAAGTATCCAAGGGGAAAAAGGGTATCTGTTGGTAAAGGAATCAATTTTCACTCCAAGCAAGATTTAAACTGCTGAGTACTCTAAAGGAAAGTAATATCTGACTCAAACTAATGCATGCTAAAAACCATCTAAAATTACACTTTTGGGTAGAGTACATCGAGAAATTGTGGTAAAATGTTTATTACGTGAGTTGGCAAAGAAGGACTCTATAGTAAACCTAAAAAAATATATACAATTTTCACTCTGGTGGATATAAACTCTACCTACCGGAAATAAAACAAAATTTCTAAAATTTATTCGGAAAATTCAAGATACTTCGCCTAAATGGCAAGCTCGTTCAATCTGCCATCGACTTGCACATGACGAAGAATACTTAAAACAATCGTAACAACTGTTGTAAGCCATGTTGAAAATTCTGAACTTTATGGACTCAGGGGAATCCATAGATGTAAGAGCTTTATCATGTCATGGGTCATAAGCTTTTTCTGAGCTACGTTTCGAGAGGTACTTCTCCCATCGTCAGGCTACTGAAGTGACTAGGTACGGCTCGAAACATCTCGATCAATGTCTTCACGTAGGTCCGTACTGCCAAGGTATAAAAACAGCCGTATTTAGTTACTTCAGTAGCCTGACTATGGGAGAAGTATCTCTCGAAACGCAGGTCAGAAAAAGCTTACGACTCATGACATGATAAAGCTCGTACCTTTATAGTTGTAAGTCATTTTTCTTCCAAAAACTTCAACTTCTCAAACCTGCAGAGGCTACAAAACGGTTGACTGAACTCCTCACAAAGTGTAAAAAATATTTTTGTAAAGTTCAAAGCAATCACTTTACAAAAGTCGAAGTCTTTAAACTTTCGGTTTTCTAGTCTTTAATTGATCAATATCTCCCACAGAAATTCTAAAAAATCTACGTAATATTACTGGTAGTGCAACAACTTTAAGTTAAACAGTTTTACTATTTTGATTTATACACCCTAAACAGATCAATATTACCTACGGTACACACACACATAAACAAAAAACAAAAAAATAAAAAAATAAAAATAATAATAATAATAAACAAAGTTCATGTCCAGCATGACAGCCCGCACAGGGAGATGGTATTCACCTTCCGGACGAGAAAACTTAACCCCGGCTACCGACCAGTAGCTTTAGAGGTTAAGCACCTTCCTCAATATGTTGGTAGTTCCAATGATGGTAGATGTTTGGAGTCCACCCAAGACATCAGGGATGCCCAACTCTTTCAAACTGCGCTCCAAGCGCTTCGTCACCACTCCTAAGCTTCCCACGACGATTGGGACAACGCTGGTACATACACTATGTAACTTTCGGATTTGTTGGGCCAAGGGAGAATATTTAGTGATCTTTTCTTCTTCTTTAGCTGTCACATTTCGATCGGAAGGCACAGCAAAATCTACAACCAGCCATCTCTTCTTAGTGCGGTCAACAACAACAACATCCGGACGATTAGATTCCACCTGTTGCATTGTCTCCACTGATCTATCCCACCAAACTTCAAACCTACCATCTTCACTCTTTCTAACTTTGTCANTTGTTGTTTTTGTCACCAAACAGGGCAATAACAAATATCCAGTCTGTATTCAATGCTGCAATACCAGACTTAGTGCTAGTACTAAGACATCTCTCCATGTATTGTCAGCTATCAGGCTAGGAGTGGGGAGTGCTGTAGTCATGAGTTGTTGTCATACAACAACAACCGCTTGAGCAATGTGCCTTTCCTCACTTGTTGTGAGGCGCCACTTGCAAGGTTGAAGTGATGTTTCCATTTTTATTTGGTTATTTTATCTCACTCTTGTGGCTACAGTACATGTGCCTGCATTCAACTTTCCTGGCTTGTTGTTGGGCGCTGAATGTGGGTTTTTCACCCATCCATCACTAGATGGTGTGTAACCACTCGATAATAATAATAATAATAATAATAAAAAAAAAATCACAACTGTCATAATCACCATAAACCACCTTATTCTGAGTGGGCATTGTGGCAAAGGGTGATCTATGTTTTCCATTTTGAAGTTGCAGCATAGTATAGATACAGATAAAGGTATGTCCCTACCTTATCTTATTTCCTCATGTGCAACAACTTTGTATCGTGTTCCATTACGTGAACATTATTGCCTTTTACTAGTTGCTGTACTATTTAGCTTTCAGATTTCCCTGTCGATGGTACTCCTAGATAATACTGTGATACTATATCTGATCATAAACAAATATCACCAGATAACTAGAGATACTGACACCATGATATAGCGGGTAGACCCAGTCCCACTTGAAGAGAGGAACAACGTAGTTTACAGAAAACAATGTAAGGACTGGCCTGCCTCCTACATTGGTGAATCAAAGTGTTCCTTGGGTGAAAGACAGAAAGAGATGTTCAGAAAGGTGACACCAAGAATCATGAAATAGCCGAACACTGCTGGACACAGGATCACATCGTTGACTGGGAAAATAAAAGGATTATAGACAAGGAAATCAACACAACAAGAAAAATAAAAGAAACAATGCATTTCCTGCAATGCAGCAATCACATCAACAGTATATCCTACAACCTTCCAGAAATATGGCTTCCAGCACCAAAGAAAGAAACACAACAAACAAACAAGCACAACATAGGTATGGCGCCACTTCCCGAAACAACTCCCGAAACAAGATTTTACTAAATATTTACACATAACTTTCAGAGGATTTACTTTTTATCTGTAAACTATTAATTCTTATCATTCAATTTCAAGAAATCGTCCAACACATGCTAGCATGTAAAACGGACGTTAAACCGAATATGATGAATATGATGATGATGATTCAAATTTTTATGCATGTCTTGTACGAAAGACAGTTTTCGTTTATTGACATGATCTACCTTTCAAAACAATATTAAATAAATAAATAAATATATACAAATAAATAAACATAAGAAAATAAATTAAAATACCCCAATCAATCTCGGCCAAAAACAAAAAAGATGAAGCAAAGTCAAACTGATTTAATTCTTCTGAGCAACGTACTCGGGCATAATCTACGTATCTACTGTTTCTCATCCACCAAGGCAAGTTCAATAATTTCAAATATAAAGTTTAAAGATATAAAGTCTTTTCCATTCTGTAAAAGTACAAAAGGGAGTTACCGTATTTCCGGAATTTTCTACTGGTTTTTGAGGGGTTTTTTTCTTTTTCTTCACCGCCAATGGATTGGGTTCCTTTGGTCCTTTTCTCTTTCGCTTGCGCTTGCCTTCCATTGGTGGCAGAAAACTTGCTTTCATCTTTGCAATGGTTTCTTTCTCATGTTCACCCAGGGAAACTTTTGCATCATCTTTCTACAAAAGTAGCAAAATTAACAAGTTGAATATGGTAATAATCAAAATAGTTTCTATATGATGTGGCAGTATCTGCTACCAGGAACGTAAACGCTAAGCGGTGTTCATAGTAAACAGCAATAATAATAATAATAATAATAATAATTATCAATGGTAATAATAGTAAAAGTAGTTGCAGTAATAGTAGTAGTGGCCATAGTAGTAGTGGTCATAGTAATAGTTCTGTCGTAGTGGCGGCTTTAGTGGCTATAGTACGCGAGAATGAGTATTTCAAGGTGCAACATTTGGACCACAATATTGTGGCGAATGCCCAATTGGCAGTAAAAATATTGATTAGGAAAAAGTATTCACCAAACATCTACCACTGTTTCTTTGATTAAACACATTACTACATTAATAAAATTTTCCATTTTGCGCATCAATCAATCCATAACGAGCATTGACAAGGTAATATTTCAAGTTCCAACAAAAAGAAAGGAATAGCCATGCTAAGGGGATGACCCTCCTATCTAAAGAGCTCCAAACCCAAACGAACGATTCTAACAGACAGCAATTTACAGATAAGATATTAGCTACCTTACTGGGTATCTTTCGATCATTACTGCAGAAGGTGATGGGTGGGTATTTCAACCAATAAGGTATTTGTTGGTCGCTAAATTGTATTGCATTACTTTTCTGTAAAACTGATGGAAAGCAATACAGTCCGAGAGTTTTAGCTCCCCTTTTTATTGTTTCCAAAACTAGAAGACCTAACAAATTAATAACAATGCAAATATTTCCTCTATTAAAAGATAGTGGGAGAGATGCATTCCATGCAAAAGAAAGCCAATTCATTACAAAAAATGTCATCTATAAACCAATATGATTCAAAATATTGAACTTCCTGTCAATGAAGTAAAACTGAGTGAAACTTGAAGTTTGTTTATTTGTTTATCAACAATATAACTTCCGATATTTCCTATTGTGAATAGATTTTATATACCCGTAACCTTTTGAATTGATAAATATATTGGACCGTGACACAGTAAGTGTCAAGCACTTAAGAATTATATAAGATTTCTCAGTAATGCATTAAAATTTGTAGTGTGCAATTGTTATCAATTGCATACTGATATGTTTAAAAATCAACACATACAACTTCTGAATAACTTTAGCTTTGTTTAACAACTAAAAAAATATAAATATTACTGATTTTTATTTAATTAGCAAGTTACAAAAATCACCTCCTCAGCCGTTGCAACTGACATCTCGTGAGGTTTCTCAAGCACCAAAGCATTGTGGTTAATATGCACCAGTGGAACTCCTGAAAGAAAATGACAACTGTCATTTCTTAAAATATATAACATATATATAAAACAACAGAAGAATGTACATACAAATAAATATTAAAGTAAACTAGCAACTCATATTAATATATATTTTGTCAGAAGCAAATCAAAACATCTATCTATCTATCTATCTATCTATCTATTTATCTATCTATCCATCTATCTACCCATCTATCTATCTATCTATCTATCTATCTATCTATCTATCTA
>RDPX01000141.1:202228-245470 GCA_003991215.1 Morbakka virulenta | reverse complement strand
CTGATGACATCATTTCTAATTCTGTCTTTCCGAGTAATGCTTTGAACGCATTTTCATTTCTGTCGTCCTCAGAAGGTCTACTACTACTACTTGACAGCCCAACATGCAGCACCATAAATCATAGCCGGTCTAACCTCCATCTCATACACCTTTACTTTGAGTTTCATTGGCAATCGTTTATCGTAAATTACACCCGATAGTTGGCGCCAATTTCTCCATCCAAGTTGAACTCTGTTCTTCACATCATCTTCACACGTTGCAGCTTTATTGATCACAGAGCCTAGGTACTTAAACTTATGTAGCCTGGCGGGGAACAGCACCATCTAAACTAACTTCAGTACTTCCTCCAGCTGCCGTCGATAAAACTCAGTTTTACAACTGACTCTAAGACCCTTACTCTCGAGCGTCTGCCTCCACTCCTCCAGCCTCAATTGCGCCTCCACTGCAGATTTAGCATAACTGACAAGATCATCAGCAAAAAGCATTTCCTTTGGAGCATTTCTATTAAGGTGGCTACTGATTACGTCAAGGATAATCGTGAAAAGAAAAGGGCTTAGAGCCGATCCTTGATGCAGACCCACAGATACCTCAAATGGCTGGGAACTCCCATGTTTAGTTTTAACCTTGGTCTTGCTATTTCTATACATGCTCTTAATGCATTTGACATACAACTCTGAGACCAGCTTCTTCCGAAGGCTATGAGGACCGTGTCATAAGCCTTTTCAAGGTCAACGAATATCGCGTGAATCGGTTTGTTAACTTCGCGATACTTTTCCATCATGATTCTAAGCGCAAAGATTGCATCAGTCGTACTGCTCCCACTCTTAACAGCGAATTGATTATCTGATGTTGAACAGATGTTTCTGAGTCTATGGTCTATGATTCTCAAACAATTTGAAACTATGGTTTAGGAGTTTAATGTCTCTGTAATTATTGCGCAATCTACTTCCTCCTTGCTTCCCTCGAAAACTATCTTTGACTTTATTCTGTCTGCTTGCTCAACTCCAAAATATATCAAGTTTTCATTCCCAGTCGGATCTATTGTTTCCATTTTTTCTTCCAATAGCTGTAACCCCTCATCTTTCATCATTTTGCCCTCTTCAAAAACAATCTTGGCGCATTTTGACATTCAGTGACAAGCTCCTGTGTCGTGTCCAGCTTGTACTATTATTTTATTGACATAATTTAGCACTCTATGACTTTCTTGGTACTGTTTCAAGTCATCCACAAACATTGTGTTCCATGCATTGTTCTATTTCCTGTCTCTCCAATTCTGTAGCATTTGCTCTGCTGCACTAGTTTACACACAGGTATCTCAGAAATGCAAAATCCCACTGTTGCGTAACTGTCATTCTGAAGGAATCCGTACAAATTTTTTACAAATTGGCTAGTCACCTTTTTCGCTTCACTCATAAGTTGTTCTTTGAGTTAAATTACTGGTTTTGGAAATCCTATTCATTCGTAGATACGTATCATCCAGTGGCGATAAACCTTTACCTCAATCAAATGAAAGAAGTGGGGAATATAGGAATGTTGACATATACTCTTATAAACAACAGAAGGACCAAAGGAAGGTTGACAAAGAGAAGGACAAAGACCAAAAGTCTCTAAATATAGATTGACCTTATTTGTGAAAGTCACCCCTCTTTATCCAAAAATACAGATAAAAATTCAAATAATTTCAAGATATACTCACTACTCTCATATAACAAATACAAAAGGAGTTTTCTACATGGATGAGGTAAGTTCTCATTTTTCAGTTCTTAACTGAAATGATCTAGCTTAATATCTCCATCGTCAAATGATGTCATTAAGTTCATCAAACTGCTCATCCTTCCCAGTGCTCTCATCAGTCTTCAGCAAAAATTTTTCAATGTCAAATGGAAAACAGTTACTCGTTCATTGAACAGAGTTGTCAACTCAACCATGAAGTAAGGACTGCTTCTTGTTCTACCTCCAAAAGGCCAAATGATTAGCATGTATGAATAGACAAGCGACAAAGTTGCTCCTTTTCAAATGCAAATAGAGATACTTGTAACATGATGGCATGAGGCACAACTTTACAATTATGTGATCATCATTATACTTGTTCAAACCATAATACGTAAATAAAGCGGAAAATTGCGAATAAATCTTCGAAACTATTTCTGTAGTCGAAATGTTGGTACAGTGATAACACATACGATATCGGCCCCTTACACAGTTAACCCATTAATTTATATCAAGTTGGATTCTTTGCGTTGTAAGGTCTTTTCAGATTTATAAAGCTAGTATCATTAGGTTCTACGGTGCAGTTATGAAAAATGTGAATAGGAACAAGAGCAAGAGAATCATACACTTAACACTGGGTTACCAGCGGAAGCTATAAAGGGAAAAGGATAAAGCCATCATCCATGTGTTATAAGCAAGAAAGTTCATCTAGAGAGTAAATATTTTCCCAACAAATCAAAATTTTAGTAAAACGATCATGTCAAATAAAGAAGAATGAAGCTCAATTTTGAGGACTAGTTACCTAATACCAATAAGGCTTGGCCATCATCTTTGCAATGATTAACTCTCTTAATGGTCAATGAAGGCCCGAACCGCAACCTGCATTATCTTCTTATTTCTTTTGGTGCCCCCCCCCCCCCCAATTATCGAAATATATTTAGCTATCTAGAATGTCATCCAATATGTTTCCGCTAAACAGGGTGGTGACTTAATCTCTGAAAGCTGGAAATATTAATTTTTTAAGTGTTATAAAAGTTTTGTTTTCACACGCGGTCTTCAACAAAAAGTGGGCAGCTTATAGATCCTCTAAGACAAGGCACCAAGACATAGTAAGCAGGAATAACAGTCAAACTTGGAAATGACATTGTTTAACAGGTCTAAAAGACCAGTTCAGTGACCTAGTTTTCGGTTTACAGCCCTAGAAGGAGGTCAACGTTTTTCTACTCCATTTATAAAGAATATCCGTTGGTTTGAGTTACAGAGGAGCCATAGTTTAATGGCTAGTGCAGTTGCAAAGTAACCAAGAGGTTCCAGGTTCGATTCCCCGCACGGGAGAGGAGGATTTCGAACTTTACAAATGAAAAAAACCATTGCTTGGCGTCGGGAAGCCACTCGGCCAAGAAATTCCTCACTGCCAAAACAAATTCCCTCTGAAGGGCACCATCTGATTCCCAATTGATGGGGGAAAATGACGTTAAAACCCAAAAAATTTCCTTTGAGTTAGTTCACTGCAAATCCATTAAAATGGATATTACAGTTCCAAATATTAAGCTGTTAGGGAAAAGCATATCTGCAAGAAAAAAAAGCGACAACTGAAAAAAGAGAACCAATAAAACACACAGCCTAATAATTATGGAAAATGCAACACCAATATTATCTATATTTGCACAGTACTCGAATAGTAACAATTGCAGTTCAAACGGCAGACCAAAATGCCTGACATAAAAATACTCATAATGTTTGAGTGCGTATAACAGAATATACATAAGATGTTAAAAACGTCTGAATTTTAATAATACTATAGATCGAGCAGCTTACTTTACAACTTAATATTCTAATATCGGCACTGGTTCCAAATGTGAATTTCGACACAAGCATAACTTACAAGTGACCATACTAAAGCTTGTGCTCAAGGAAGGAAGCATTCTAATCTGTTAATTACATTATGCTCGGTGTGCAACAAGCTAATTTTAAAGCTAGATCTGTAGAATATAGACAAAATGTCTAATTGTACCAGTAAACATCTGTTTTTATCAAGATGAAAGCTACCGTATACGCTAGAACATCCCGGTGCGCTTATAAATTCTTTATTGTACCCAGAGGTTTAAAAGAAAAGCTTTATTACCTTCCCTCTAATCCATCCTGGAATAAACGAAGGTAAACTAAAATGTCTTTTAAAAATTAAGAGAGAATAAAAAAGACACCATTCATATACACTTCTGCATCCCAGAACAACTTTAAATACTTTTTTTGGGCTGGAGAGGGGAGGATTGCCAATGCGGTGCTTTAAAAAACGAATTCTTTGAAGATATACTGTACGAAAGTATTTTCACAAGTCAACTGCATGGAGATAAGTGCAACACTCAAGGGCTATAACAACTGATGTAGAGCTGGTGATTATAATTATAATACTATATGTACAGCTTAAAGGTTATTTTCGGGCACAAATTAAAATTTTGAAACAGTTAAAAAGCTAAAAAAAGAGAAAAGAAACGAGAGGAAATGCGAAACCAGATAAAGATATCTACCTTTTATGACAGTGACGCGTTTATTGACGAGTTGTATTGAAAGTACTAAATCAAAAAACGAGTATTTATTGAAAGACCTTTCATTTACAATGATATATTAAGAGTGGTTATCCAACTCATGTATTCGTCCAAAAATACTTAGAAAAAAATTAACAGTCTAAGCAAGTGACTACCTTATAACAAGGCTATTCAAATCCATTGATTGTCGTCCCTGTCTTGTTGGGGAAAAAACTAACTGGTAGTTTTCAACCCTTCCAAACCACCATCAGTGACGTCATTCTGGCCCCGCCATTCAAATTGCATTAAACTATGGTCGCGAACCAGGAAAAGTCTGTTCTCTCAATACACTGTGCATGGAAAATTTCTGAACCTACTCCATTGCTCTCGCACCATTTTATTCACACGTGCAAAAATGCATCTATCCTTTAAACTGGACTAATTTTGTTGGGTTTGTGTGTGTGTGTGTGTGTGTGTGTGTGTTTGTGTGTGTATGTGTGAGATAGGGGGTGTCACAATCCACTTTTAACTGAAAATATAATAAACAATGGAGTTAAAGTAGCTGTCTGGGCNGCATCCCAGAACAACTTTAAATACTTTTTTTGGGCTGGAGAGGGGAGGATTGCCAATGCGGTGCTTTAAAAAACGAATTCTTTGAAGATATACTGTACGAAAGTATTTTCACAAGTCAACTGCATGGAGATAAGTGCAACACTCAAGGGCTATAACAACTGATGTAGAGCTGGTGATTATAATTATAATACTATATGTACAGCTTAAAGGTTATTTTCGGGCACAAATTAAAATTTTGAAACAGTTAAAAAGCTAAAAAAAGAGAAAAGAAACGAGAGGAAATGCGAAACCAGATAAAGATATCTAACTTTTATGACAGTGACGCGTTTATTGACGAGTTGTATTGAAAGTACTAAATCAAAAAACGAGTATTTATTGAAAGACCTTTCATTTACAATGATATATTAAGAGTGGTTTTATCCAACTCATGTATTCGTCCAAAAATACTTAGAAAAAAATTAACAGTCTAAGCAAGTGACTACCTTATAACAAGGCTATTCAAATCCATTGATTGTCGTCCCTGTCTTGTTGGGGAAAAAACTAACTGGTAGTTTTCAACCCTTCCAAACCACCATCAGTGACGTCATTCTGGCCCCGCCATTCAAATTGCATTAAACTATGGTCGCGAACCAGGAAAAGTCTGTTCTCTCAATACACTGTGCATGGAAAATTTCTGAACCTACTCCATTGCTCTCGCACCATTTTATTCACACGTGCAAAAATGCATCTATCCTTTAAACTGGACTAATTTTGTTGGGTTTGTGTGTGTGTGTGTGTGTGTGTGTGTGTTTGTGTGTGTATGTGTGAGATAGGGGGTGTCACAATCCACTTTTAACTGAAAATATAATAAACAATGGAGTTAAAGTAGCTGTCTGGGCGTTTAACGACACAATATAGTAGAGTTAAAAAATGATCAGTTGGAAACTGATTTCCGGATTATGAAGTAAACTTGATTGCTTACATACCGGCTGTTTCAACATACCACGCCAAATCTTACAAGTAAAATAGTAAAATATGTCATTTCTAATTATTGTTCTAAATGTATCGATGCCCTGAACGTCAAAAAAGTCCGAATACTCTCCCTATGAAGCCAGAAAATGACGAAAATAGTTTTGTATAGTTTATACGGATGTATAAAAATGTCGCACTGGTCAGCAAAAGAACGAAAGGTCAATAAGAATGGGTAAAAAGGGTAACGCGACATACATTTTCCTACTAAACCTGAGAATATAATTTCCGAACGTCTTGCATCAACTAAAAAAACTACAGTATTTCTTTGAACTGGAGCTCAATTAAAGCACTATCATATTGTCTTGTTCGGATTGTTCAAAAACTTGGAGCGTAGGCCCTTTCTCACCTTAAATCATCCATCTTCTATTCTTTTTGTAGCAAAAAGTCACTGATTTGTAAAGTGATACCTCTCCCGACTACTGTAACGGTCCACTAAACGTTCTAAGCAATGTTAAGCTTAACAGTGACACTAATTAGTTTCCTTTCAAGTGGTTAGCTCATTCACAAATACTTTCTAACAAGAACGGATCAAAACAGTGGTTTACCTAATAATTGACAATGACATACACGCTACAACAAGTAAATGGAGGAAGACCCGGCGCTGAAAAGCGTACTCCTCAAATGCACTTTCATTTTCATTATTAAAAAAAGCTGATTAGCAAAATCGCTTAAGGGTATAAAAAAGAAATCTGGATATGATATAGCGAGTTTTTATCGCCTTTTCTTGGTCGACAAAATTCGTATTTGGATTTTTGAATTTGTAAACGGTCTTTTTTACTTTTTAAACGTATGAGATAGCCAGTCACAAGACGTGATGATTTGTATGCAGCTCTTTAATTATTTTCGTATCGACTAAATACAGCTTGACTTGAATTCAAGATTCCGGACAACTGATTCAGGCCAATGCTACCTAAAAAGCCTTTGACCAAAATGAAAGTGACGTAAAAACTTATATTCAAACTATTTGTGTGAGTGAATTACAAAAAGGCAAAAGTTGGCATTGACAGCCTCTCCTATTTTGTGGTAAGGTCCATGATGAAGTGGCACAGCATAGCACAAACGTAGTCACACAAAGATTGGGGTTACTTATAAGACCTCAGTTTTGGTTAAAAACCTGTTTATGGTATGATAAATAATTCTTCCTTCTTATTGAATCAAGGAACGGCTTAAAACATTACTTAAATATTCATTTGCAGAGCATGTGATTGCTTGATTTGTTCGAGTCCGAATATCGCGCGATTTTGAGCTTGTGGTCACACATAATAAAAATGAAAGCCAAGTGGAGTTCTTATACAGCTTGTTCAAATATCTGTCTATCAAAAAATGAGACCGAATATGTATACATACCAAGTGTACTGACAACATTGAAATAAAATTAATACCGACTGTCATGAAAGTAATACCTTTTCTTTTGAGATACAGCTCTTTTTCAACCGGAAGTGTTTCAGTTATGTACTTATGTTATCTGCATTATCAAACTTTGTATAAAGTTATACATAGTAGCCAGCTCATTTGCATGAACAATAACTATATCTGATACAATTAAGAGGGCTCAGAAAGCAATGGGTTGGCAGACAGGATGTGTAAATATATACCAACAGCAATTGGTAGTGTTTACGTTGTGATTACTAACATCTAAATACCATAAAGACTATTTAAAAATACCACTAATAAATAACAACGATGATAATTATATTAATAAAATAGAATATCGATAAAATGTTTACCGCAATAATTATGATAATATGATACAACTATGACCTGATGCCTAAAATCATATTATCAACTAAGGAATACATGGTAAATAATACAGGGAAAACATGATGAGCAGAAAATTGCGTTTGATGGCTACGCCAGAAATAAACAACTTTAAACAATGAGGTTTTTAAAGAGGGTAAATAATGAACAAGTGCTGCAGAATTCACCAAGGAAGCTGTAAAACTGGTTATCTGTCAAAGACGAACATTAATTAAAGCCACTTAAAAACAATCGATCAAGTGGCTTTCTGGTAATGCAGTGGTGAACAAACGCATTTCTACATAAATACAATACCACTTATTTACATGTCGCAAGAACAAGGTTATCTCAGTTATATTATTCGTTCACTCCGTATTTAACGGACGTATCTGTTTCCCATTTTCTCCATCTTTAGTAACTTTCCGAGTCTCTGCTTAGCAGTCGCCAATCCTTTCTTCGGTTTCTCTTTCTTTGAACCTTGAAATATACAATAAGAAAACATTACTTCGTGACAAGAAAAATTGTTAATTTTCTCCTCAAATATCTATATATTTCATGATGCTCGACCGTGCCCATGTGAACGCGCCTTAATAGTCAGCTAATTTAAACAGTAATGAAATTCTGCTATAATTCAAAGTCTTCGCGATGGGGATAGAGGGGGAGGGGGGTCGAGCATGGAATTTCCTGGTTATACTTCAGTTACATTAAATACTAAGCAGAAACAGCTTTACAAAAAAAGCACCTCATCTTCACTGATTCAAAATTTCATGGCTCATGTTATATCACGCTTTAACATGAATAAAATTCAAATGCGTACACAAAACAATACCGACCGGATTTTCAACTTTTCATGGACCGGGTAAATAAACAACTTGATTGGACCCACCCACCCATCCATCCATCCATCCATCCATCCATCCATCCGTCCATCCGTTCATACCTTAATCCACCTTTCCATCTATTTATTTATCCAAAATTCCATCATTAAATCCCTTTCTCTTTCCTCTGTGTGTGTCTGTTTGCTTCTCTTTACCTCTCTGCCCCTCCAGCTATCTACCCATCCAAATAATTATTTACCTCCGTGTGGTGCGTGTGTGTAAGTGTTGACGCGGTTAGCCATTCAAGTGATCACTCATGGGACTTCAACTCGTTCTTTCTTTAGATCTATGTATTCATATTTTTAAATCAAGAACTTGCTTTTATTTCAAACTTGTTTTTAGTTCAATTTACAAAAGTGTTCAACTTTGATTAGATACTGAATAAAATGAAATTCCACAACAGAAACTTGGAAAAAGCAAATCTATTTTCTGTCAAAATGATAAGAATAGAAGGCAGTAGAAATGGCAAACAAGGGAAGTAATATCGTAACCATCTAACATATTTGTAGGTTCACTTCCCTAATTTGTAGGTTTTACTTCCCTTATCCACAAGCTCCTGATTGGTATCCACATTCTAAAGACGCAGATATAATTACAATTCCTGCTCTTAATGTTATTAAAATTGTGCATTTATCTATCTTCTTCAAACGCGCATATGCCTTTGTAATAATCACAAATGTGCCAGAGAAATAACAGCATCACTGGGCAGCTGAAGAGAACACTACCTCTGCAATTCTTTTTACCACACTAATATCATACAGTTTTCAGTTTGCTTGCAACTATTGGGTACTATTGCTATTGAAAATCGCGAGAAATTAAACTAAAAACGAAACTTTCTTCATTTAAATGAACTTTAAACATTTCTTAACAAATTTTTTATATATTGCTGAAGGATAAGCCCACTAAATCCTCGTGTATGGTCCGTACCTGCAGCCCCCCCCCCCCCCCAAAAAAAAAGTTTAAACATGTGGCACCGGTTGTTAAATACAGACACAAAGTTCAAAGCTGTAAATATTATCTTTAAAAAAGGCAAATAAAATTTTACAGTGCCAACTATGACACAATATTGTAAAACTGATACGATCAAGAATAAATCTATTTTTCTAGTAGGTATGCATTCATAGTGACGCCATTATTTTAGAAGACCAGTATATTATAAAAAAAACGGTACATTAACGGTACCATAAAATACCGAATATTAGCCCAACCAGTTCTAATTTCATGATGTCTCCGTTAATAACTCCACCTGATTATAGGCCCACGGGTCTATATGTGGATTCATCACAAATTCGATGTAAAACTGCAAAGGGACAAGAATTGGTTTCATTGTTCCCTTTTTGTTGCGTGTTAACATTGTATTTACCTTAACGTTTTAGCTTTCAACATAAGGAGTCTTCAATCCAAAACAAAACAGCCACACGCTATCGATATAGCAGCTTTATCATCTCATGAGTCGGAAGCTTTTACTGCTCTGCGTTTCGAGAGATACTTCCCTCAACGCCAGCTATCACAAACGACAGGCTATATCGATTCCACCTGCTTCTATCCACATTTCCTCGGCTGCTGGTCCCGCACCTCGTAATTTCTGCTTTTGTTGACGTGATGGTCCCAGATTTAAGTTCTGGTGCGAATTCTTGAGCTAAGATTTCTGGCACGTGTTCAACGACTGAGCATGTATTGGTTTCTGCAAACGTCTTAGGAACGACGGTGTTCCCCATACTTGGTGGATTCTCAGGTTCCTAAATGCGGGTCAGCTTTTCTCCTCCGCAATAATCTCTAAGCCGAACTGAATACAAGTCCACTCAAAAGGTCTTACGATATAAGCCCAGGGCGTCTAATCGGAATCTTGCTGTATTAAAGTTATCATTATACTGTAGCATAAAACCAGCGAGAGGCATATGTAAAACGATTAACACAATATTAACAAAAAAACCCGTTTAATTTCACTACAAAATGAAACTGAACACCTTAAAATTGTGAAAGTCAATGGTAAGGTGCTCAACAAAAAAATTAACTATTTAATTCCATTGCAGTGAAACTAAAGATACGCTAAAATTTTTCATTTCTTTGCACTGAAGCACATGACATGATAATTTATTTTGTTACTTCAGTCTGTATTATAACACTGTTTATGCTTCTATATTTTGAAAAAACGTCCAAACAATCATGTTAAAAAGTGAAATTTTAAGCGCGAACAAGTATTGCCCCGGTGCTACATCTTTGAATTTTCCTTGTTCTTGTTCTTGGACGATTTATCTTTTCGTTATAGATACTTCTATGCATAAAGTACTTTATAGACAATATAAAAACCGAATTTTCTATTCATTTGATGGTCGAGTATTGATGGAGTCTTCTGACAATAAAACCCTTGCAGCAGCTAAAACAGACTAATTTTCGGGTCCTTGCTGATTATCGTTATCAGCAAGTGTGCAGATAAAAAACACCTTATGAGAAGCTCACCTTGTTGTCCTTGCCATCCAGCTCCACTAGACAGTGTTAGACTTACCGATGGTGGTGTTTTAGGCTGCAGAAAGGGTACAAATCAAAAATAAAAAACTTAGTAATAAGATGTCAATGGTTACCAAAGATATCTACTCAGTCTTGTAATCATTACAGTCGTTCAAAGCTCGTACAGATGGTATTCAGAAATATAAACTTGCCAGTCACAAGAAAACATGCTATAGCAACATATGTAATTACAAACTCTATGAGGTATAAATTCGCCAAAGATGATGCTGAAGACGTACGAGGGCATCACGTTGGAATTAAAAAGACAAATAAAAATGACAAATTTCTATGGGCCGAGCCTTAACGGAACAAATTTATTCTTGAGGTGCAGAGGTGACTAATCGGGAGCTCACGAGCTCACAGATCATGAATAAGACATGAGTTCGTAAGTCTAAAGGCAGATGCATATACCAACTTCAAAATCACTTAAATCGAGATGTGATTCAGCGATATTTTATTCTTGTGTACTTCCATGATAGTTTTAAATACAATCTTATCAAATATATGATAGAAATTGGGGCAGCGGGTGCCAATACTAAATCTTACTGGAAGGTAGCACTCCTAGTAGCACCCCTAGAAAAAAAGCAGGTGTGTCGCAACATATATAGGAAACTACATGAAATGGGAACAAACTAAGGCACCTTGGAGATGGAAACAAGTTTTTCTACTATGGAGTAGACAACAGAAGGAATGGTGTAGGCATAGCTGAAGAGTGTGAGGTAATATGGGTTTCTGACAGAGTAATAAGCATAAACTTGGAGATGGAAGGATAAATGCTCTCAAAGTTGAGACATAATTGAAATAAAAAAGGAATTGCATAGAATGAAAAATGGAAAAATAGTGGGCCCTGACAACATCCTCAATGAGGCCTGGGATTGTCTTGGTAGACAAGGTTTAGACGAACTTACGGCGGTTCTCAGCCCGGTTCCAGCGTGCAAAAGGATACCAGGTGAATGCAGAAGTGTGGCGATTCATGCGTACAGAAACAAGGGTGATGCACAAGTGTGGGGGTTACAGCGAAATCAAGCTGAAGAGGCATGCAGTGAAAATGTGGGAAAGATTATGGCAAAGGCTGCGACAGGAGATAAGAATCTGCGCACAGCAGTATGGCTTTATACCAGGGAAAAGCACAACAGATGTGCTACTCTCTCTGCGCATGCTAAAGGAGAAATGTAGGGAAGGACAAAGGGTACTCCTTTGTGTGTTTGTAGGCCTGGAGAAAGTTTATGATATGTTTCCGAGAAAAGAACTATGACATTACATAAGGAAATCAGGAGCAACATAAAAGTGTGAAAAACTGTTGCGAGACATGTACAAGGAAAGGATGCACCGCCGTGTGAAATGGAACAGGGATTACCAAATGATTGAAAGTCAAGGTCAGGCTACGCCAAGTACAGGTCTAAGGCGCTTCGTATTTGTCATAATTATGATCAGGAAAATGGAAGAGGTGAGAGAAGAGGAGCATTGGAGCAGCTAGAAACGGGGGGTGAGGCCTTGGAGAAAAGAGGAATAAAAGTAAATAGTGTGAAGACAGAATACTTGGTCTCGAATGGAAGAGATGAAATAGGAATCCAAGAAACAGAAGTAAAGGTGGAAGACTAATTATGTCTAGTATCTACGGCACTGAGCGACGGAGACTGCAACAGTAGTGTAAAAAAGAGAGTACACGCAGGTTGGAACGAATGGAGGTAAGTAACCGAAGTGATGTGAGACAGAAAGGTATCTCATGCAGAAAAAAATCTAAGACGGTTGTAACACCAGCAATACTGTTTGGGCAGGAGACTGTGAGGGCATCCAAAATGCAGAAAGCTGAACTAAAAGTCACAGAACTACAAATGCTTCAATGGTTCCTTGGGGTCATTCGGTTGAACAGAATCCGGAACAAGTATAAAAGGAGTCCAGCACACGTAAGGAGACTGGGAGGCAACGCTCGGTCTTGTTACCAGGAGAGAACTAGAATACATTGAAAGGAGAATCTTGAAAATGGACATGGCAGGGAGAAGTAAGGGAGCAAGACCAAAAAGGAGATACATGGAGGACATGGGAGCAGTAAGAGTACAAATGCAAGATACGACAAGCCGTATGATATGGTGGGGATTGGTTCGCTGTGGCGTATCCTGAAAGGTGCAGCCGAAACAGAAAGAAAAAGTTTTAGTGCACCAATTTGTCGGAAGCAACAAAAACTCGCAACTAATTCTACATCGCGAGTCACCCAGCTCAAAATTATACCCTTAAAAAAACCATCCAAAACAAAAAAAACACAACAACAAACTACGTCAGAATCCTTTTCTCTGAAGCCAGGACTCCCCAGGCACAATCTTACAGTATTAAGAAAAAGAAAGTCATCAGGAAGGCGTTCGGTTCCTCCCAAATATTTAAAAAGTTATTGGAGTGTATTTCAACAGCACATTCTTGCAAGATGATGCAACATGCGACCACATGGAACATTTGTTCTTTCTGTTATTTTCTAAAAGATGAGTGATTGGTGTTAAAAGGTATTACAATAGCTCTTGATCTGGGGGATGCGGTGGGCAGCAACCCTCAGATGCTACATTGGTTGGCAATATTCTTGACTCCCCCCCAAAAAAACCAACGAAAAAAAGCCCCAACAAATTAAAACAAGCTTTCCAAGTTACGTTAACAAGCTCTTTTTCGCTTGCCACAACCTCCCAAATGAAAATAACAAACATTTCAGATCGAATGAAATTAACAACATTAACACTTACCCTCATTTTAGATGGGCTGTTTCCTTTCATTTGGTCACGAAAAACTGGAGCAATGCAATCCGATGGTGACTGTGGTGAGTTCAGTTTACCTTTAACAAAAACACCAAGTATAATAATTAGTGTGTAATAATACTTAGCAATGCTATAGGGTGATCCCAATACAAGCATAAGCAACAATATAAAAAGCAAGAAAAAAATCCTCAAAAAAAAGTAAAGCAAAACGAAAACTTTGTGAATTGTTCTCATAAAAATCCAACATTACATTTTCTAAATTTTACCTGCACATCCAATGCAGTTTTTTCAATTAAAATATTGTCATACACAGTCACTCTTTCCCTGTAACCAAGGTGAGTGTGGAAATGTGAAGAATGCTATGTCTGTAATTATGGTATGAAGGATCGGAAAGCCTGGTGGTATCTTTTACTGGGGCAAAGCTCTGCATCATAAACACACTCACCTTAATTTTGATTAACGGTTATACAATAAGTATTGGCTGACAACTAATCCCCTAAAATCCAATAAAATGGGAGTATACTGTGGTATAGGGTGTGGGGATAGCGTGGAGATTCACTGGATATAGAAATATCACCACAGAATTGTCAAAGGGAAAATAGTACCAATAGCAAAGGATAAAAAGGGGCTTCTATAGGAAAACAGGCTAAAGTCAATTAAAATAAAATAAAATTTCAGCTTGCAAGGAAGAATTGAACGACAAAAAATTAATACTAGCACTCATGCTACAAAAATGTTTGCCAGGTGAAGCATATTCTGATTTTCAAAATTTAATAGTTAGTGATTAACGAAACGGAAGTAACAATGGTGACACAATTACGTAAGTAAACACTTACTTTTGGGAGTAGTAGGCTTTTCCTTTTTCAATTTTTTCTTCACATTTCTTTGTCCTGGTTTCCAGTTAAAATCATCCTCGTCAAAGTCGCTGCTTAAATCAAGTCGTGGGTAAACTGAATCAAAAGAAAATAAATCTATATTTTTGCTATCTTTTCTCAACAAAAAAAATAAAGCAAAGGTGTTCAAAGTTTCAAGTATCTCTTATTTAATATCTATTAGATAATCTTCTTCTTCTTCTTTTACTTTCGGCTGCTCCCTTTTAGGGGTCGCCACAGTGGATCAATCTCCTCCACCTTACACGGTCCATTACATCCTCCACTCTCAATCCTTTTTCTTTCAAATCCTCATGGATAGTTTTGCTTGTAGCCTGTCGTATTTGATTGAATCTATTTGGGCACAGATTATACTAACGCAGTAATAACATCATTTGAAAAACATATTAACAGAAATAATTGACAATGATACCCAGAAACGACAATGAAGGTAATTGGTACATTGGTAACTGTTTTCGTATCCAGAATGCTAATACTCACTGTGTATCAAGTTCACGAGTTCTATCTTGGCTAATAGGTTCTTGTCTTGTTGATAATATTCAACCTTTGTCCTGATGCCACGTGGCTTGTTTTAGTTTTTTCTATACATTTTATCATGGGAAATGTTCAAATGTCCTAATAAACCTTCCTTCCTGCCCAGTTTGTTGCATCTCGTGCGTGTCGTTTCTCTTAACATCTTCATCCTCATGCAGTTGTTGCTCGTCTTTGTAACAAATCTTTCTACGAATGCAGTTTCTCTCCTCGGACAGTTAGACTGTGGAGCTCGTTGGCCTCTGAGTACCTTCCTTCATCATGATTTAAACGCTGCCAAGCGCAAGGCAAACTCTTTCTAATCTTTGGATCTCAGTCTTACCTCTTGCCCACTTTTTTCATCCAGAAAAAATATTGCTTTCTTTTCAAAAAAGAAAATTTGGGTTCATCCATAGACAATTCTAAAACGAATCTGTAATAAGCAGGCCAGTCTTGTCAATTTTCATATTGGCCTCTTCACAATACTGAAATTCGGTCTTTTGACAAATGAATTATTTATCTGCAATCGCAACAGGTAAGGCGTAAGCAATTAATCGTGTTTTTAGCCACCATAATAAATCCGCTTTACAGAGCTACTCCAATACTTAAGAGTAACAAAAATCGCTAACGTTATTCAAGAAATGTACTCCTTGAACACTATTACTGTTGTGTCGACAATTAGGGCACTGTTCTGGTGCAGGACCAACTTACCTACGCATCAAGTAAAGGCCATTGAAATTTAACACTATCCTGCTACCCTTTGGAACTTTCAAGATACAAACTTTCAGCATATCGATTTTCTCTTTTCTCAGGGTCTTTGTGTCTACGACATAAACCACTGTCTGTAATCGTGTACTATACAGTGTGAATAAAGTTGCAGGCCAGAAAACTCCCTAATCATTTTACTTTCAAATGCAAAATAAAATCTGTAATCAGGTTGGCAACAAAAAAATGTAAGGGTCAACCATATGGTGACCAGGTGAGTAAGTAGAAAGTTATAGTTTTGGATCTGTCTTAAAATTTGTTTTTTTAACACATATTTAAGAAAATCGGTGGCAATGTTTATGTCTATCATACTAGTTTCACTTTTAATGGCTTTCAGCTTCTTAGGTAAATGTTTTGATATTTTAAGCTGTGTACCAATTATCAATTGAACGAACTTCAGTAATAATCTNATAAAGTTGCAGGCCAAATAAAAACAGCACAGTTTTGCTGCAATACATTTGGATTAAGAAATTCAGTTTTTTCAATAAACACTAATTTCTTGTTGTTATGCTTTAAATTCTTTTGTAAACAGTCCTGTGAGTGACTAAAATGCTTCCAATTTTCATCATCAGAAAACTCCCTAATCATTTTACTTTCAAATGCAAAATAAAATCTGTAATCAGGTTGGCAACAAAAAAATGTAAGGGTCAACCATATGGTGACCAGGTGAGTAAGTAGAAAGTTATAGTTTTGGATCTGTCTTAAATAATTTTTTTTTAACACATATTTAAGAAAATCGGTGGCAATGTTTATGTCTATCATACTAGTTTCACTTTTAATGGCTTTCAGCTTCTTAGGTAAATGTTTTGATATTTTAAGCTGTGTACCAATTATCAATTGAATGAACTTCAGTAATAATCTTCAGAGTGCTCATGGCAATTAGCTATCAATCAATGCAAAGTTGTGGGTATGTATTCTCTGATTGTCATGTAAAGGTGACCATCTTGGGCTTGTCATTCTTTTCTTGCAACACCTTTATGGCTTACCTTCCTTGCTCTGACATGGCAGTGCATTACTGTGACATTGAAGAATATCATGCGGTTACCACTCCTAATAATAATTCCTCGATAACGGGAGAACCAAATAACTTTTCCTAGTTGCAATAAGTTAACTTAATTTTGATGAGAATTAATAAGGTGTGTACCATAGGCAAAGAAAATAGAATACAGTGGACAAACTACCGAAATTTGCGTCCTGGTAAAGCGAATCCTCAAGTGGGTCATAATCTGAACCAGAATCCGACTGTTGTCTCTTCCGTGTCGCCCCTTTAGGTTTTGGTAAGGGTTTCGTTATGCGATATTCATCGTCAGACAAACTGTCTAATAAATCTGTTCCCATACGTTTGTTTTCCTGCTTCTGCGAAAAATACAACGCTTTGTTTTCGCCACCATCAACAAAAAGATGCTTCTTTGCAGCTTCAATTTCGTCCCTGCAGTGAAAATGAATACGCAAATGAATAAAAAATGGCAATAATACGTAAATAAATGATAAAACAAATAATAAAGTGATGGAGAAGTTCAGTCCAAAGTAACAAAAGTAAAAAGGTAGAATTCGTAAAGTTACAAGAAAAAAGTTACACTACAAACATCATCACACCTACGTCTGATAAATAGAAAGAATCTTATTATCCCCTGATAGTGGTAGAGCCTTCCTCTTTTGGTATCATACAATGTGGTTAACCCGGTCAAAGGTGGGGTTAAGGCTCTTTCTCTGCATGCTGCACTTTGGTCATTCTTGTCTGGCGCGTCCAAGTCGCGGGGTATATCGCTTCACTCTGGTCAGGGATAGAACCGAAGGTCAACGGCAATGTTGTTGAGTGATTCAAATTCAAAGACAAGAGCGGTGGAAGAGCTATGACCTCGGACGTCAAAGGTGGTAACAGCGAATGAACAATAGAGAACAGAAGTGGTGGTTTATTTCAGTCTACCTAGGAGAGGCAACATGGGCTCCCCACTCCAGTATTCTAACCCAGTTAACTAAGCCATGGATACATGTCTATAAAAGATTAGTATCAGCGTTAACGGGGCCCACTCATAGGTAACCAATGTCAAAGGTGGGTGTCAGTAATGACGTACTGAGGTTACAGTGTTGTCGTGATCATCATCCAGTGACTGTAGCTACGACCAAAACTAAAAAGTTAGGTCAAAATTGTCGAAAACCGGGACTTTGAATGTCCGCACGCTGTATCAACCTGCAAAGCTGGACACCGGCATCATTGAAAAGAACAGAATAAATTTTGAATGCTTGGGTATGTGTAGAACTAGATAGATAAAGCCAGGGTTTTTCAGAAAAGATGATAAACAGAGCCTGGGACAGACAATCATCAACATGCTGTAGGTTTGCTTCTCAGTAAAACCATTTCAAACTCAACTCTATCCTACTAGCCTAAGAATGAACGAATGTTACAAGTCAAACTGAAATATAGTCCATTCAATATTAATACCATCTTATCATCATACACGTTTTATGACTCAATGAACTGTTGTCAACATGTAAATCAACAGAGATCAAAATTATTATGGCCAATTTTAGTGCCAAAGTGGGCGAAGGAAGAGATGGCAGGGTAATGGGTCTATCTGGTCATGGTGTAAGAAATGATCGTGATGACAAATTTGTTGATTGGAGTAAAGAAAAAGATTTTCTTGTTACAAATACGTTCTTTAATACCCATCCCAGAAGAAGACACACATGGATGCGCCCCGGTGACAAAATATGCAATCAAATAGACTACACTACAATCAGTTCAAGTTTTCGAAATGCAGTCAAGAACTCGAGAGCCCATTCAGAGGCAGACATTGATTCTGATCACAATCCTGTCATAGCTAGTTTTAAAATTTCTTTACAGAAAATAAAACAGCCAAGTATTAAACCCAAGTATGGTTTTGGCATCTTGAAAAACAATGAAGTATTAAAGAAGAGCTTTTAAAAGGATGCGCTCAAGAATCTTCCAACTTCAAATGACGTAGAAGATCAGTACAAGGGACTCGAAAAAAAGTATCAAGAAAGTTGATACAGCCAATATTCCAACTGTTGTAAAGAAGAAACCGTCATTTCACAGGCTTAACCCAGAGCTCAAAGAACTACTCCACAAACGAAGGATATTAGAATATAACAATGTAAAATGCAGACTAATCCAATAAGAATTCAAGAAAAAGTGCACTGAAGGCAAAGAAGCCAGGCTAGAAGAGAAATGCAAAGAAGTTGAAAATAAGAGCCACAATGCCAAAGAGACGTTTAGAAAAATTAACGAAATTTGAATTAAAGAATAAAATCCACCCTCTAAGTGCGTCAAGGCTGACGACGAACATGTTTTGCATGTGTTGTAATATGTATTTGGACGTTGTGAAGAGTATATTTAAGACTTATTTAATGATGACCATCAGCCAGATCACATCTTCCTGGAAGTTTCAGATACTGGCTCCAATACTAAAGTTTGAAGTAGAGTGGACTGTGCACAGAATGAAAACAGGTAAAGCCGCAGAACCAGAAAATCTTTACACAGAAATGTTACAAGCTCTGCAGGACGTTGTCCCTAAACTTGTTACGAACATCTACCACACTGGATGATTTGTAAAAGACATTCTAAAACCAGTCTTCATTGCTCTGCTCAAGCTTCCAGGTACTCTAGTCTGTGAAAGCCATCGTACCATAAGCTCGATTTCTCATCTTTTGGATATCTTTTTTAGCGCCATCTTACAACATGTCAGAAGAAAGCTACCATCAGAAATTGCATCAGTTCAATTTGGTTCAATTTGAAAGATAAAGGATCAGTCAATGCAATCTTTACCCAAAGGATGATTAGAGAAAGAGCAATATTTCATCAACAGGACGTGAATATGGTCTACCTAAACTATCAAAATGCTTTTGACAAAGTCCATTACTGTGAACTGTTCATAATACTTTTCTGGCATACAGATCGATGACAAGGGCATGCGAATCTTCAAAGGTATATTATGGCAAAATTTCAGAAGCAGTCCGCTTACCAGATTTAAGATCAAAAGTGGTTTTAGACAAGGGTGTAAAAAGTCACCTGATCTTTTTAACCTATACCCTGAATGGATCCTACGATACCCAGAAAACCTAACTGAATCAACCAATATTAATGGTCTCATTAATATGAATAACCTCAGATATGCTGACGGCACGTTTCTCCTGGCTACGTCAGCTGATGATCTACAGAGAATCTTCAAAGCTGTTGTTGCAACAAGTGAACGTTTAGGTATGCAGCTTAATATAAAGAAGAGAAAATGTATAGTAATTTCAAAAACACCGGCTGTTCCAAAGCGTAACCTGCAGCATGGAAGCACACCAATTGAACAAGTGGAAACTTTTAATTATCTCGGTTCAATGGTAGTTACAGATGCACGTTTGCACTGTATCATGGTTATCATAACTTAATAAGTTAATAAAACACTAAAACGGAAATGGCATACTCATACATATACGTGTTAATTGAGTGACAAGTGTATTTGTGGTATGTTTGACACCCTTTCTTGTAGAAGTCTGTAGAGGTGCTACAATACGTCAATGTTGTGAGAGTGTTTATAAAGAATACAAATGAACTGCTGTCCTAAAAATAAAATAAAATAAGCCAAAAAACATGCCAGATTTAGAAAGTATGCCAAACAAACATTTTGTATGCAAAGAAGCTTCAAAATAGGCCCAATATGCGCATATGATAACCCGGGCAAAAATTGCTAATTCATCACTGAAGAAGATCGATTTTGTAACAAAACCTCGAAAGAAATAAAACTACCAAACAGAAACAAATATTGTACAACTGACAATTAACCTTCAGTAGAGTCGCTATAACTCGAACCTCTATTACTCGAACGTCTCTTTTAATGGAACTAATCTTCTGGTCCCTTCAGGTAAGAAACTCTGATGAATGACTCTCTATTTCTCGAACCTCTCTATATAACTCGAACAATTTTTCATTCCCGTGCGTATTCGAGTTATAGAGAGTCTACTACTTAAAAATCTAATTAGAGATTCTGTAACTAACTAGAGAAATCCTGAAACAAAACAAATGCCTTTCCTTTTGGCTCTCCTATTTCTCACTCCTCTTCTTCTTCTTCTTCTTCTTCTTCTTCTTCTTCTTCTTCTACTACTTCTTCTTCTATTTCGTCTCTAACACCGCCTAAATTCCGAAAGGAAAAATTTCCCTGATGTGTAACCTGCACTACATTCTGTTCTAGCTCAGTATTATCCTCAACAAGATCAAACTCATTCACGTCTTTCTTGACTCTTTCTTTCCATCTGGATTTCATTCTCCTTATCGACCTTTTTCACTTGACATACTCTCTCCACCCTCTCTTCACAGATCTGCCAGTGTGATGCTCCGTAAACTTTGAAGATTAATGGTGTCATTAAATTTCTTTCAAAGAGAATGAACATCTTTGTAATGAAAAAACTAATGTAATGCTTTAAACTAAAATGGTCAGGAAGCAAAAGAGCAAGTGTTGACCTGCAAATGCTCAAAATCGACGGTAATCTTAACTACTCGAGTTCAAGTTTCTCTCTGATCTGTCAACTGCAACATGAATATAAACCCACGTTTCAAGGACTGGATGATTTCTTCCGTTGGTAATATTCAAAAATGCTTCATATTGGTTCAACTGGTTTCATATTAGTTAAGTTGGCGAATAATTAGAAAATCAATATATTTATACTGTAGCCAAGTTAAAAACACTGACTACGTTTTATTGTAGTTGTTGCCTTTCCGTACGTTTAGTAAATTTGTACAAAAAGCCACTTATGTATGAATACAATGGGTTGCATTTGGTTACAGTTGATGCCATTTTAGTCAAGTTCAACTTTAAACGGTACAAATTTTTAAATAACATAAATTGTGGCTTACATAACATTGGGGGTCGAAAGAAAATTATCCATTGGTGCCCGTGGCTGGTGTCTTTTTTGCACCGACAGATCATTTATTCCACCTCCAACAGGCTGATTAAATGCTCCTTTAGTACTTAAACTATCCATGTTGTGGGTTGCAGTATTTACACCAGGTATATGTTGATATGTTATTTCACCACCTAATTGAAACAAAACATGTTATATCATGTTATACAGAGCTGCCAAAATAGTTAAAATCCAATGCAAACGTATTTTCGATTTAATTCAAGGTCACGTTTGATAAAAACAATTCTTCTACAGGAGGGCCTGTCCATATATATGACCAGAAGTGGTCCACCACAATTTATTTAAGACTATTACTACCGTGTTTCGAAATGCTACCGTGTTTCGAAATGGCTTCTCAGTCCGTTGACTAATCCACTGCACTTCTGACAAATGCATCGAACTGGTCGCCGACGCTTAAGTGTGGAGAACTGATGGGTTGAGGGGCTTTAAAGTTTGGAAGTTATTTCATTGCATTCCTCACGAGTGCAATGTATTTCTCAACGGACTGTGACATCAGTGGCTTGTATCCTTAACACAATAGTGGTAGCCTTAACAAATTGCAGCAGCTCCCTTCTGGTCTGATAGATTGATCTCCATGTCACTCATAGCCTGATTATATATATATATAAATCCAGTATAGCATACAAAATAACTAGACAAATTTAGCAGTTACTACTAGTTTCATGTTTTCTTAACAATCTTCAAACTGCAATGAATTACTACAACATTTCGTGTATTATAAAGATGCAGGGTAATTACCATGCATCTAACTAGTAGTAACTGCTTAATTTGTCTAGTTATTTTGTATGCTATACTGGATTTATAAACGCTCTGGAAACATTGAGCACTCTTAGTGAAGATTGGTATACTTTACTAATATTACTATATATATATATATATATATATATATATATATATTCATTTATAAATAAAAAACCTGCATATGCAGAAAAAGCACAAGCACAAACTCTGTAATTCCCTCCTATTCGAGTCTTTTTGTTTACAAAAAACTGATTATTTTTATCTTAGAACATTTCAGATGCCCTTTCCATTTTTTTAATGTATTTAGTTGTTGAGTAGCATTTTCTGTTTTGTTTTGTTTTGTGTTTTTTCTTCGCTCCTTTGTCACACGGGTTCCTATTTCCTATGGCAAGCTTGGTCATAATCCTTTAATTCATATTGGGCCAGACTACCCATTTTCTGATTACGTGCAGTTTTTGGAGGTATTTATTAAAGTTCTCACATTTTTACATTTTGTTTTCAAATTTTTGTTCCCAAAGTACTTTTCAATGGTTTTATATTACAGGATTAATGCTGATCACAGCATTATTTATTATGTTGATTTCATCATGCTGTATAAATATTCGACTTAATATATGAGTATACGTGTATGTGTGTGCATGTGTGTATGTATGCATGTCTGTCTTAAGTTCTAAATGTTTAAAATGTATTTACAATGAAATAATATTTTGGGCCATATATACACAGTGTGGCCAAATTGTGCTCCAAAACATACAATTAACTCTTACAGTCCTAAACAACATAACTACGACATAATGGTACGATCCACAGTTACAAACAAAGTTTACCTTTTAAGGATATAACTTCATCAAAATCATCGAGTCACACATTAGTAATCTAAAACGTTGTTTTAGTACAATGAGTTAAATGGAAATGCTGAAGCAATATCTTTTTCCAACACCTATTGCATTTAAAAACTGAAAAAATATAGTGCAAAACTTGTCAGCGGTTTGATAAATCGAGTTGTCATGTTAGTGAGGATAGATTACATGGGATTTATGGGGAAACTATTCAAAACACTGGAAATGTGATCATCTTTGCTGGTAGTCGTGTTAGTAAGGTAATCGCCTAACGGGGGTCCACTGTCGTTTCAAACAGTTTTCATACTTATTGTAAATATTGTTGAAGCAAATCCTTGTGCTACTTGTGAAAGTGTTCAGGGTTTTTTTATGTTTTCCATTTAACAAATATGTTAGTGCATAGTATCATCAAATACAGTATGTATAATAAGTGAATAAGTCTTTGTGAACTCTAAGAATTTCTTTATAAAAAGTCAACAGCTTTGCATATTCGACAGGGGTAGATGATTATTTCAGTACATTGCTACTACAAAATATTGACCAGCGTCAATGGACTGCATATTAGTGAGCAAAAGCTAATCAAAGCAAAGAGGTGTCTCAAAACATAACGTTAGTCAGTCATACACACCACTGTGCCATGATCACATGCTTTTCTGTTCATCTGCTGTCATAACGAGGCCACAGGACACCGCTTTAAAGCACAGAGAAGAGTTCAACGTGCTCTCCTTTTGCTCCAGAGCAAGCTAACGCGATGTCCTCTTCCGCAAGCAACTTTTGCTGGAACGGGGGATCTGAACCGAAACCACCACTGGAAACAAGTTTCCAAAGTGTTTCTGTAAATCATGTTTCCAAGTTTTCATATTTGCAGGTCACCAGAGGTTAAATGACGATGAATTTAAAAAATGAGCAGAAAATAATGAAGTGTATTTGTAACACAGCATGTAAATACGTTTTCTCACATTGGGCCGAAAATAGTGGGGTTTGATGCAACTAAAGTGCACATGCACAACAACAACAACAACAACAACAACAACATAAAAAATAATTATCATCGGGGTTCAGAATGAGTTTGATATCATTTTCTGGAAAAGACAAAATCTATACATTATTTTCAATGGATTTTTAAGGTTTTTATATATTGATAAATGACAAGCATACACACACATATATATATATATGTATATATATATATAATACATACTTTATACAATAAATACAATATAAATTTTGCGAATGTCATTTACCAACTAAGCGTAGCCTCAATTTGTCGTCTGCAACTGCAACCTCCTCCTTTTTCTCGGGGCTAGTTACAAGAGGCTGAAAGCTAGCCGGGCTTGATAATGACTCACCAGATTCACTATAAAGTACAGAATAGCAAACAAATTTAAGGTAAGCTAAATATATAATTAAATAATTAAATACCAAATATATATATATATATATATATATATATATATATATATATTACACTTCAGAATGCCTGATCACCGTATCAAGCAAAAGTTTTGATATTCTGGGGCAAAAAGTATTTCAATCGCTGTAAGGTATATCTGTATATATAAATATATATATATATATATATATATATATATATATATATTTAAGGTATATCATTCTTGTGTTCACAAATATGACAGATGGCCGCCTAAGTCCACTAGGGTTAATTGGAACCACGATCTTTTGTTGTCAGTCACATTGAGTAATAAATTAAATATTGGATCTGGTTCGGAGCACTTTTTTCCCAGGTAATACACATCTGCATTTTTACGGTCAGAAAAAAACAATGACCATAACATACAGCTGGTGTTTTTCTGAATTAGCGTACTAAATTTTCTTGCAAATAACAAAAATGAAATATTGTCATCATCTGTTTAATTTCTGTTGATATCTAATTATTACCTATATACAATACGTTGATGAAACCTTCAAATACAAACTTGATATCGCCTGGGGTATAACTTTGTCTCTTCGGGGAAACAATAGCTCTACGGCCATAACTGGCAATCAACTAGAGGTGGTAGCTCTAAACAAACACACAAACAAAACGATTGGTGGATAAACTCTATCACACGTGGAAAAGATTTATGCATCGTTGACTATCTGCAAGGGCTTCTCTTAAATGATGTGCGCCCAAATTCGGCAAACCCAATTCAGTTCATCGGTAACCAAAAGAGAGAAAACTGCTTTATTTTGTAAAAATTATTACTAACGTATATAAAAGTTTCAAAGAAGTCACACAATGTGTCCATGAAAAGGAAAGAAAAACACTGAAAAAGTAATCACAAACAAAACAACAACAACAACCCCCCCTTCCCTGAAGAAAACCCCTCAAAATAACATGTCCTTTTCCAACTGTTTAGCTAACGCTTTGGTCAACTACTTTCACTAATTTAAAAGGACTTTAATACCATTACTGCGTAATAATTAATTCTAAACGTACAAAACTGGTCAAACACTTTCCACGTCAGTTACCTTCGAAATTGAACTGTTCTTAAATCGAGTGTTCTTAAAGTGACCTAAATTTCAACTTGGTGACCTCAAACAAATACGGTTAGAAAAGTATTGCAAATATATTTAACTCTTACTTGACAATTTTTCCATTAGAAACTTTCACTTTTAAACTCTTCTTTGCCTTTTTGGGACTGTCACTTTTCTGTTTAACTCTTTTGATTTCCGGTTTGCAGAGTCCTTTATTAATTGTGACCTTTAAGCCATCCTTGGTTTCTTTCTTTATTTTTTTCTTGGGGCTTGCATTTTTTTTCTCATTCTGTAATTTGGCTTCCCCCTTACCAGTTGAAGATGCATCAGTGACATTCAGCTTCAGTTTGAGAACGGTTTTATTCTCTTTGCTTTTCTTTCCCTGTGCCTGGGCATCTAATTCGAAAGGATGTGCACTGTCCAGGCAAGGCCCTTTCATTTTCTAAAAAAAATGACAAAATATACTTTTAAAGAATTTAATTTTGCTTGAAAAGAAAAAATTCTATGACACAAACTCACTCATACTGTCTCTTAATCGGTGGTAATGCCATCTGGAAAAATTATATGGATACAGAAAACATTATATGGACGTGGGTACTTCTTTCAAAGTACCGTTGAACTGTGCGGCTCTACAATAATCTAGTTAGTAAAAAAATGATCCCCAGCAAAGGTTTAAGTATAATTTACCCACACTCACTGCAAGGCAATAAACAAACCAAGACAATACTTTGATTCAATTGTGCATCCATCCTATAATATTCAATCTATGTTAAGGCAAATAATAGATTAGGGCTACAGAACCAAGGCCCTTCTACTCAATATTAACAGACTGGGTTTCTTTCTACTTTGTGCAAAATCACATAAGATAGCAAGCAGAATGCAACTGCAAGTGATTCTCCAGAACAGAAGCTTCAGAAAAATCAACAAAATTTACTTGCTTGAAACAGTAAAAGTCACAACAACTAAACAGGCAATCTTCTACTTCCAAAATGACATTAAAAGACGACGATGGAGAAGGATAGGGACCAATGGGGGTGAATATCACTTGTCTCAGTCCCATGAATGAAATTCTTCTTGACGCTAGATGACAAGGGGGCAAAAGTTAAAACAACGTTAACTTCAAAAAGCTTTATCAGGTAAGAAATGACGATGCTTCGATGCTGCTGGAAAAAGTTTCAGTTTCTTTCATCGAATAAACTGTCCTGGTTCCCAGATAGAAGTGTGATGTGAAAATAAGTGCCCGATGATTAAAAAACTGCTACCATTGATAGTATTAGCTTCATCCGTTTAAGTGCCCTCAAGCGGCATTTTCTCTTGTATAAATTGAAGCCCTACGGAGGTAGTCTTTAAAACTGTTCCTACTGACACATTAAATTGGAGCTCTAAATTTATGCGTACAGAAAATTCTATACAATCTACATTTGAAAACAAATAAATAACAGAATATGCCTTTACCTTATACACACATACACACATACATAGTTTACACATATTCGAACACTATGACCTCCTGGTTTTTGAGTGGAGTCTTATTTCAGTTACAGCAAAGCTGCAGCACGCTGACACCTGTTAACCATTCAAACGCCACACCACATTGTTGCAGTGACACTTCGGGTCTACAATTGATATATTACAACTTTCATTTTATACCAAGGTATTTAACTTCAAAGAAAAATCCTTCATTCCCAATTATTAGAATAATGAGACATGATTATTTCCTGTTCAAAACACAGCAATATTGCTCAATTACAGTTCTCTACTGGATTAAAGCACTTCTAGTACAAGGAGCCACAATAATATTGCTGCATCGGGCTTCCAAGAAAAACTAATAACTTTTTCTTGCAAAAGAAATCAAGAAACGTTTAAAGAGATTCTGTTTGTATTTGACCTAACTATCCTATCATTATGACATATAGTAGCAAGTGCATCATCAATGAACAATGCATATGATATTTTTACACCATTTCATTTATCTTTTGAACAGTTCCAAGTAAGGCTTTAGAGGCTTAGTTCTTTAAAGGCAAACTGGAAACTGCTAAGCATGGAATTAATTTCAAGTTGACTTACGCCTAATACATACGTGCGTGTTTGAATACATGTCTGTAGTGTGGGTGGTTAATGGCTGGAATAAAGTGGTTAATGGCTGGAATAAAGTGTAATGAAGTCTCATTTTATGGTTAAAAAAAGAAAAAACAGACTTCGTGCTGAAACCAGAAGTGCTTCTTTACGTTCATAGTATCTACTTTTTTTTACGTCATTTTGTGTGTGTACTTGAGTGCTTAACACATATTATTTTGCGCTTTAGTGTAGTAAATGACCAGTGCAATGTAGTACAAAAATACCTGCGTAAACAAACCCAAACCCTTTCTAAATTATTATATATATATTATTATTATTATTATATTATTTTCTATATTATTTCTATATTATTATTATTATTATCCAACACATGCTAGCATGTAAACCGGNATTTTATGGTTAAAAAAAGAAAAAACAGACTTCGTGCTGAAACCAGAAGTGCTTCTTTACGTTCATAGTATCTACTTTTTTTTACGTCATTTTGTGTGTGTACTTGAGTGCTTAACACATATTATTTTGCGCTTTAGTGTAGTAAATGACCAGTGCAATGTAGTACAAAAATACCTGCGTAAACAAACCCAAACCCTTTCTAAATTATTATATATATATTATTATTATTATTATATTATTTTCTATATTATTTCTATATTATTATTATTATTATCCAACACATGCTAGCATGTAAACCGGACGTTAAACCGAATATGATGATGATGATATGATGATTATTATTATTATTATTAACCTTTTCTATGTTATTGTTTATGGACAGTATTAAATATCAACTGGATAGGTACTGGTATGTGCTACTACGTAACGGCTGCCAAATACTAATGTGTTTGTTCGGATGTAAAGTAGCTGCAAATAGAAAAGATGGTACAAGAGAAACATTCCACACAATTTTCACCCTTTTCACTGCCTGGGATTATAGTTGAAGTTTACCGGATTGTCGGTGAGAGGAGTGGGTACACATAAGTGAAAATTTTTCATTTAAGAGTTTCTGAGGAAAACCTATTGGAGGTGGAAGCTTTATGAAACTTCAGATTAACAGCAGTGAGGCTTATAAAAAATGATATCTTTTAACTCTTTTCTTAACAATTTGAACAGTAGCAACTTCACTCAGTCAGAAAGGTCATTTGCCAAAAAGGGCTTCACAAATGAAAAAGGCAACATCTTTACGAAGACACAGGGGGGCAATAGCATTCTGCTGCCATAAATACGCAAACAATGGAACAGCTATCTTTGGAGATTTATTTCTGACCATTCACTATTCGGTAGAATCCTGTACCAGGTGCCTATAAAAATATCGAGCAAAAATCTTTTTTCACTGTATTGACTTACGTGGTCATTCTTGATTTCTTTATCAATAGCTTTAATAAGTTTTGAAAAATTGATCTCTTCAGGAACTTGGAATTTGTGAAATTTCACGAACTCCTAGAACAAAAAAAGAAGTGATATGTCACTTTTTCCAGAACAAAATAAAATAACGATGTTGTATTAAGTCGTTGATTTAAAACCTGCAACTGTAACAGTGGCCTTAACTGGGGCTAGAACTGCAAATATAAGTAGTAAGGTAGTTGTAACTGCAACAGTGAAAGCAACTAGGGTTGGTGCTAAAAATGCAACTAGAAAGTTGCAGAAGCTGCAGGTCGATTAACAAATGTTCTACGCACAAATTCAATTATTTTTTTGGAAGATAAAAATATATGTAAAGTGTTTACGTCTAATGGTTTCACAACAGTCTGTCTCCTCTTTACTTTGTTTTACGTTTGAATTAAATAATAAACCTGTCACTCATGTATTTATTTATTCTCCCAATAAATTCTCTTCTCCTATTTCTTTTTCTTCCAAACGTTTAGGTCAGATCACCTTCTCGGTAAGTTCTTCTTTCTCTTCTATTACCTGTCGTCTCCTCTGCTCTCGCTCTAACTACCTTTAAAGGTCTTGCAACATCGTCTAAAAACAGTCTGTGTTTCACTTTTCCGTTTGACTTCTGTGGTCTCAATTTGTCTATTAGTACTAAAATCTAGTTCCATCTTCTTGTTAAAAATGTATACCCTTCAGTAACTCTAGCTATCAGTTTGTAATCTGCACGTTAGCCCATTGCACCATAGGTATTAGTATTTTTTAAAAATCTCAGTCGTGGAGTCTTTAGGAAATATAATGTACAGGTTTAGCAACATCTAGTTTAACATCTCTGTTTACCTCCGTTTTCTGTCAAAAACAAAATGGCACTCTAGAGCTTATCTTAAAGTGTTTTTCTTGGCACAGCCTTTTATACGACTGACAAAATAAATCCTGTCTGCTTCATGTTTCACAACTAGATATGACTGAGACAAACAAATGACTTTGAGCAAATGACGAAGTTTGTAGTATCTGCGTTTCTAGTCTTTGTTTACAATACACACAAACAAAACAAAACAAGAAAAAAGAAAAAAGAAAGAAAAGAATTACCCTTTTTTTTTGCTGTCCACCGTTAAAGAGCAAAATTTAGTTTGTAATTCGTGTCTTTTAAGGATGTTTTGGATGTCTCTAATCTGGTCTATGTTTACAAAACAAAACAACAACAACAGCAACAAAAATGTACCTCTTTCTTTGTCGTCCACCGTTTTAGGGCACAGAGTAAGTCATTCACACTGTTAAGGAGAAGCGCAGGTACTTTTCTCCCTTCCAAATGAACATCTGGAAAACAACAGAATAAAATAATCAATATATGAAAACGAAATAAATACGCGCGAACTTAATCCTCGTTGTCAGGCAGAGTGTACATTATAAATCGTCTTCTCAATTCAAAATATATCCAAATTTTTCCAACATCTAAACATGTCAGGCCTTTTCTAATATGTTAATACAATTTCTTAAGGCTTCATCTTATATTATTTCCCAAATCTGACCAGCAAAATACCTCATTAACTCCAAACAATTTTTAAGTAACGGCCTAACAATGCAGGCAATAGCATCATCATCATCATCATCATCATCATCATCATCATCATCATCATCATCACCACCACCATCATCATCATCATCATCACCATCATCATCAGTAGCAGCATTCTCACCATAATTACCATGATGACATTCACCTGAGGTTATTTGATCGTTTTTCTTACTGCCAAGCTATAGCTATTAATAATAATAATAATAATAATAATAATAATAATAATATTATTATTATTATTATTATTATTATTATTATTATTATTATTATTATCATCATTATCATTATCATTATCATCATTATTACACTTTCAGCTTAAGGCACAGGCAGACAAAATACCGGGTATTGCGTGTAGCGCGTGCATTATTGTTTTTATTGGTAGTAGTAGGAGTAATAGTAGTAGTAGTGCTAGTAATAATGGTAATAGTAGTGGTAGTATGAATAGTAATGGTAGCAGCAGTAACAACTTATCGCTGATTATTAAAATCAAAAATATCATCTTCAAATTAAACAGCTTGTGTGAAAAGTTATAATATATCAAACGTAATCTATTTTATATATTTTAACGGAAATATCCTATACTATCAAATACAGTGGTACAAAAGTTGGCAAAGAAAATGACAAGTTACAACCGGGAAATCTATTGTATCTAAAACTGAAAATCTAACTCCCCAATAGTTGTGTTTTTACACAAGTATTGCGGAGGTAGATTTTCAGTTTTTCCGTTTTTAATGTTTGAACCTGAACAAGCTGGGTCTTGTATTATCAGCTTACAACCCTCGGTGTTCCGGCTTTAGAGTAAGCATGAGCTTGACATTTTGACGGTGTTAGAAGTGGCCGACTATTGAGCTAGTACGTAATTTTGCTGATAAAGTAGGGGCCAGGATTTAAATCAATCAATAAAGAATAATAATAATAAAAAAGAGATAAAAGCTAATATCATGAAAATGTCCCACACACGTTCTGTCCCATATCAAGAGTAAACCTATTTAAAAGTAAACACACAACGTAAAGTTAATTACGAATTCGATCACCGTCATTGACAGCTAATATTCTTTTGCAGTCTGCAACTTCTACTGTTCAAACATGATATCTTCAGGAAAGGCCATACTATTCACAATCTAACAAAAATAATTCGCTTTAAACTCACCTTTCATGTTCCGAAGAATAGCACGTGCTGCATACCAACAGGTAGTTTCATAATTAGGAAAAAGAAATTTGATTGGGGTTGCCAGCTCCTTTTCTAACTCATAGATTCTGGAATTTAAAAAAAGCAAAAATCCTTATCAACACAAACTGTATGCTCAAATCGGATGGTTATTAATGCTTGGAACAATAAGTCATCAAAATCAGTGTCAGGACTCGAGATAGAGAATCAAAGTTGTTAGTGTGTGCTAATCTCCTTTCCCATCTTGTTTTCATATAAGTACCATAAGTGCCGAAGTGATTTGGAGAGAAGGGAGGAAATGGGCAAAAAACGACAGCAGACGAGGAATGTAGGTTCAACTAAATTCTAACCACAGGGAAATGAACATCCCTGCCTTGCACAGTCCCGGGGTTGCCCTTTGGCAAGGCGCACCACCCGGCATGCCACCCCTCCTTGGGTTACGGAACCTTCATCCTGGTGGTAAGTCTTGCCTGAGTGGAAGCGGAGAACCATTGTATGTAGGAACTTCTATCAGGATGTCACCGGCCAGGATAGTCACTCACTGCCTTGTGAGTAGGTCCTTGGACCAAAAGCTGGGCTCACCGCCTATAACTGTGGTTAGCGTGAAGAAGGGCATCCGGCTGTGGAAACCTGCCAAATCTTTACCATGAGCGATGGTAAATAACGCAAATGTCATACGAGATCGGTCGCGGCCGCGTTAAAAACAACCGCCTTTGCCTCGGGGGCACAGCGAGATAATGGAAATTATGCTACTGCTCAACATAGAGGAGAACGGAAAGCGGGAAAGAAAGCTGCAGACAGATGTGCCTTAGAGAGAAACAAAGGATGAAGACAAACATCAGAATGGGATGGCTGAACGTTGGTGGTCATACTGGGGGCTGATAAGATAGGAAGAAAAAAGGAAGGATGTTGTGTGTATGTCTAGGAGACTAGAGGGCAAGGATTCAAGGCTAGATATAACGGAGGTGGTTACAAAGTGTACTATCATGGGTCCAGCACAACAAAAAACGAAGTTGGCATCATCTAAGATGAAAGTCTGGTACCAGGAGTGGTAGCTGTCGAGAGGATATCGGACAGGCTGATGTACATGCGATTGGAAGTAGACGGCAAAAACTTCTGTGCTGTGAATGCATACGCTCCACAGGTGAGATGAGAAGAGGCTGAAAAGGAAAGGTTCTGGAGAGACCTGGACATGACGATCACTCAGCTGCCGGCACAAGACAGATTGTTTGTTGGAGGCGATCTAAATGGTTATGTGGGTGAAGAAAATGCAGGTGATGCAAGAATTATGGGTAGATACGGGTTCAGAAGAAGAAACAGTTCAGGTGATGCCATCATAGACCTGGCAACGAGGTTCGACCTTGCAATAGTAAACATATTTTTCCAGAAACCAGACCAGCACAAGGCAAGATATTGCAGTGGGAATTCCATGACCGAGATTGACTACATCCTCTACAGAGGATGTCAACTGAAGGAAGTAATGGATTGCAAGGCTGTACCGGGGGAATCCGTAACAACTCAACACCGATCATTGAAATGCACTTTGAAGAGGACGACGACAGTGAAGAGAGCAAGAAAGAAGTCAGCTAGGATTAGATAAGATAATGGAAATTGCAAGACAAAGAGTTGAAGGTGCGATATGTAAAGCTGATGAATCAGGAAAATGGCAGAGAAGAAAGGGAAGCAGCAGGGCAACACCATGAACAGGATGTGCCAAAAAATAACAGAGAAGAAGTGAAGAATGCCATGAGCAGAATGAAGAACGGGAAAGCGGACGATATATCAGTTGAAGTGTGGAAAGCCCTCAAGTACAATCCCAGAAAAGTGAAGAAAGAGCATCCTCCTACCGATATTCAAAAACAAAGGTGATGTGCAAAATTGCTCAAACTATCGTGGCATCAAACTACTAAGCCACACAATGAAGCTCTGGGAACGAGTGTTAGGTGGTAGGATAAGGAAAGAAGTGCAGGCCAGTGAGCAACAATTTGGCTTTATGCCGAATAGAAGTACAGTTGGCCCAATCTTTGCACTAAGGGCGGTGGCAGAGACGTTCAGGGAAGATCAGGAAGAATTGCACTGCATATTTATTGATCTTGAAAAGGCGTACGACAAAGTATCCAGAGATGAATTGTGGTATTGTCTGAGGTATTGAATGTGAGACTGAGGTTCACCGGGATAACGGAGACATTCCAGGTCAAAGTAGGTTTCCACAAAGGCTCAGCCCTGAGTCCACTGCTGTTCGCCAAAGTAATGGACAAGCTGACGGATGATGTGAAAAGGGACTGCCCGCACAACATGATGTTCACAGATGACGTGGTACTGGTAAATTAAAAAAAGGATGAGGCGGAAAGCGAGCTTGAAAACTGGCGGGATATATTAAAGAGAAGAGACTTGAAGATCAGTAGAACGCAAACTGAGTATACGCGCATCAACAACAAACTAAATCTACCACCTGGTGAAGATTTGCACGAAGTTGGGGATTTCAAGTACTCTAGTTTGACGATCCAGAACACAAAAAAACACGTACCAGTTACGCTGAAGGGCAAGGTGTACAAGACCTTGGTTCGACTGGCAATGTTCTACGTGCTGGAAACTGTGTCTCTCACTAAAGGAAAAAAAAAGGTAATTTGATGTGGCGGAGATGCGAATGCTGTACTGGGCAAAGGGCGTAACCAGAAAAGATCAGCAGAAACTTGGGCGTTGCAGGAACATCCAACAAGCTGCAGGAAAATCGGCTACGATGGTTTGGGCATGTTGAAAGAGGAGATGAACAGTATGTGGGAAAAAGATACATGCAGATGGTGATACCAGGACGGAGACGACGAGGGAGACCCAGGCATAGATGGAAGGGGAGCATCAAGGAAGACATGTAAAAGGGACCCAGGAAGGAGGAAGAGCAGCACCGTACATGGTGGAGACGCAACATTCACCATGACGACCCCTGACAAGGGAAAAGTAAGAGAAAAAGAAGAAGAAGACGACCAGGAAGAAAAGGAAGAACAGGAATGGGATACGCCAAGAAATTAAAAATATATGAGAGGCACAGAAAAGCAAGTTGTATAGCATGGACTTTGATGATAGGAAAGGAAGTGTGAGTTAAAAACAAGTGGAAATTACTGAACACTTGACCAAATGTATCAACGAACTTCTAAAACACCAAAAGCATTGCCTTTGATTAACTGCAGTACATTACCTTAACTGTTGTCCTACAGTGTACGAATGGAGAAAGTTGCCACCAAAAACAAGTGAATCAATTGGTGTCAAAACAGCATGAATCCACCCTAAAGAGCGATGAAAACTAAACTCATTTAATAAATCACCAGTAAAACAGTATTTTACTCTTGACATCAAAATCAAGTTACCAGTAATAAAAAATAAATGCAACACTGGCGGCATATGTAATTTACGATATCAAATATCAGAGTACCAGTTATTTTCCATATAGCTTGTGTATAACATATAATTATATATAAAAAATTAATAATATATCACATAAAATAATAGATTATATCTAAATATAGGTTATAAATAATTTTATACATAATCCTAACGAAAGAAAAAGTACAGGTACCTAATCAATGCGAGTTATACTAATGCTAGCTTTACTAAGCTCTTTAGTACCTATCAACTGCTTGTGTGCGTAAAGGACTCCATTTCTAAGAACATCTAAATAGATATGTATTCTAATCGCTATTTTTGCGTTGCTTATAACCTAGTCGAGATGCAAAATAGTGCTCAAAGAAATCCAAAGGACCTAAAACAGCAAATAGTATCAAATAGAATAGTCTACAAAATAATCGGGGCTGGGGCTTTGGTGTAAAGCAAAACTCAAGCCGGTCCTAAGCCCAAATAAACACAGAGGTATTGCCGTTAGAAAGGGAATTTGGTCAGTAAAACGAGGCTACAATATATTGTGCAACAGTCCAAAGAAAAAATGGAGTGATACAATGACTTCAGATATGAAGCGTTACGGGCTCAAATGAGATATCTACAGCCGGATACGATGCCACTCCATGATAGAGTTAGGAAGCCTGCAGGACGGCCACTAGAACAGGCCTATGACCAGATAGGTGAGAAATAGGTGAGGATAGTCTACAGAATAGTCTCGTAAGTAAAACAAAGGGGAAAGGTATACATCGACACCTGAATCACCCATTTGACTGAATCACCCATTTGATAATAAAAGAAAGTATCAGATACATATATATATGTATGTGTGTGTGTATGTATGTATGTATGTATATCTGTCTTGCTAGCACTAAGAGTGTCACCTTATACTCTAGAATCTACTCTAATTTACACGCAAAACGCATCAAATTGATGTTTACATAGTAATAATTTGCCTTTCAAGAAAATAGGAGTTAAAAAACGGTATTAATATCAAATTAGTTACCTGTTGGGATAAACAGAGTTTGTCCCTGTTTCACTAAGCACTTATAACATTTCTTGACTTTATCCCCAAAGAAAACCTGGTTCTGATCTGAGGACATAACCCACTTCTCGTATGCTATGATGTTATCCTCATTTGGTTCAATAATATAGAACACTTTTTCTCCCTACAATGGCACAGAGCAACAATCTGAAACAATGGGATTCTAAACCCATTCTTAAATATTAAATACATGACATAACTACCTGAAGTGGACGCGATTGTGTTGCAGTTGCCTGAAGCCTGACTCCAGAGACAAATACAATGAAGGGACGGGTACATCCATCATTTAGAATAGCAGTGGGTTTAGCTTTCAAGGAAACAGACTGCGTGGCAAATGAGCAAAAAAGTTGACTGAGAACGTGAGAAAAAGCATTTTTTCAGCTGTGCGAATGTTTATACTAAACTTCAGTTGAAGATATGCTCCCAATTGTTTCAAAATTGGGTTTTGGCATCGTAACAACTTCCAGCTCTTTTCCTGTTTCTTTTTCAACAAGACGTATCCTCTTCTGTGTTACTATGATGTTTACTGCACTAATAATATTCATTTTAAAGGTGTTAATTTGGCCAACCATTATGTTAAGATATAATGTATCACGAACTAATTCCATACACAAGTAATCCCATAATTGGGCGAATGTTACTCAAATGTCGCATCACTGGTCACATCGTCAACGAGTTTACAAGCATAATTTATTTCATTCAGCGCGGTCATTGTTTTAAATCCCCAGTTCCGCAATGGAAGCAAAACTGTTGGGGTGACCAGAATTTTTTTATAAATAAATTTACACTTAAGGTCATTATGGTATTAGAATCTAAAAAGCCATATAAAACGTATTACAAGCTTTACGAGAGCTAGCAGTCTAAACGAAAAGGAACAGAATCACTTACCCTAAGCACGTGATACCAAACGGACGTCCCACCAAAGTCAATATGAAAATCAGTGTAGCTGTCTTTAACTCCCATCAGACAATATTTTTGTACATAAGGCATTGCATGGGGGCTGAAAAGGTAATTTAGAAACCACACGTCATTAAAAACAATATAATTCATGACGGGGGTAAGCTATTAGGGCTGCCAGCGCAGTGAATTTAGTTCAATATCATAATGTGACCTCAGTCCAGTTCTGAAACAAGTAAAACTGTTACCCTTCCAGAGTCCTACTGTAAAAAGTTATTGACAAAGACTTGTTTTTAACAGCCCCCAGAAACCTTTTCAGCTTTCTACAAAGAGGAAGTGCCATCCCTCCACCTGGTATGATATTGACAGACAACCAAAATCTTAAATATAAACTCTGGCATAAAACAACAAAAACAATATAACATTTAAATCAAAACAGATGATTAAATTCAAGCCGCAGTAAAAATCAAAGTAGCATGTTGTACATTTTACTAGCGTGCCGGTTCCTTAATTTCACCGGAAAAGCCGGACTTTGGTAAATCCAGCAGCAAAAAAATTCGTGCTTTCTAACTACATGGATTTAGGTCACCCAGGAATGTGAGATTAGATAAGTAGACATCATCTAAAATCTACTGCAAATGACTAAGTCTGTAAGTAGCCTTGGTGTAATGACAGATTTTTAAAATATTCCAATTTCTCCAAAACAAGAGTCGGTAAAGTTCATCTTGAAAATAAAATGACGAATATGTAAGTTGAGAAGTTTTTTCCAGTCCGGAATGCGGCTTGCATATATTTTAAGTGAAAGTGTTTGATTAGTTTTTGTCGCTGTGAGGGGCAAGACCGAAATGAGATTTACAATGTCTTAATGAGTCCGATCGTATAGATAGCCATCTAATATCTGTTGACAGGGCAATTCTTCCCTTTTCAAAAATTCCATTTTCTATCGGAGAAAAAACACCAAGAGTACCGTCTCTTCTACAAAAATAATCTGGCACAATAACTGAAAACGTTCTGAAGCTAGCTACATTCCATCTGCCACAGTGTTCCCACTAAGCCTTTGCTGTTTACACTAAAAACAGCGCATGCGTTTTCCCCTACTTTCCTCTACTTTTCACTACTTCCCCCCACTTTTCATCAATTTTCCCTGCAATTTTTCTTACCCAAGCAGTGAAGTAACTAGATAACTTTTGTTTGGGGGAAGAGGTATTGAAAGGTGATAGATAATGGGGACTGCCCGATATAAATCTTCCAAAAACATGTATGATTTTTCTATTTATAAACAATGTATACTCTTTAGTGCCTAATAGACCCCCCGCTAATTAATTTTTTCCACCCAGGGCATTCTTATTCCAACCCCACCCGGCTATTAAATTTTTTAAATACAATCCACCCACGACAAAGATCTAGAATTATATTTCAGTTTTTCCTTTTTATTGACGTCATATCATACATTTCACCGACGCCATACCGTATCACCTTCAGGTTTCGCAATCTTATTTTAGATAAAAGCGAAAAAGAAACGTGCCTATTTTCTAACTTGGAATTTTGAACCCCCCTTCCAGTTTTTTCCACTCCACCCGCTTATTATGTTTTGGAGATTTTTCCAACCCCCCTTCTATTAGGCAGTAAAGAGTACATGTTAACTAGGAGACAAAGCTAGCGAAAATGTCATATTTTTGCAATCAACAACAAAAATATAAGCAATATTTCTTTTTTTAATCAAAACTTACAATGTTTTCACGCTCTAATTTAGCATATTTCTGCATAAAAGCAATTCTTGCATTTACATGCAGGTGGACAAGACCTTCATCAATTTCAAAATTTGCCCTGTACCACTAACTTACTTTTACAACTGCCTCGATTGTAGTAATAGAAAGTCTATTTCTGAGTTTCGTTTTATTGTTATTTATTTTCGAGAATGTTCTCTCCACTGCTGCTGTGCTCTGTGGTAGTGCCGTGATCTCCGATATGAAAATGTCCAGTTTCCTGTATTCAAGCAGGGCTGCCATTCCTTTCCAAAAATCCAAAAACCTAATGTTTTCCCATCCACCGTTCTTCACAACGTCGTCGATCAGCAATGATCTCCACTGACGATCAATATCCTGAAGGCTACTATCTCCAATTAAACAATGCAGGTGTCTTGTAAGCAACCCTGTTGCAGTCTGTGTGGCTTTGTCTGCTGAAATGACGCTTGGCTCTAAATCCTTAATTGCATTCAGAACAGGATCTGAAACATCAATGCGCCTTAATATTTGGCGAATTGCTTCACGATACCAATCACGGCATCTTTTCAGGAAGCTTTCCTTGTCATGTGGCCTCATCTCCTTCAGTGTCTCGTTTGCCAATATTCCTGGGTAAACAGACTCAAGGGTGGTCCAGTTTCTTTCATCGTCAACATCATGGAGGTTCCTTGCCTCTTTCATAACATTCCTAGAAAACATTTTGAAAACTCTCTCCACTTCGGGCAACAAGCGATGCAGCTTGAATGCTTTATTCCGACTGGAATAAAGCATTCAATCCTGTCAGGTCACCCAACACAAAATCCATAAACTCTAACGTTGCTTTAAAATAAGGAGCTCGCAACGCCTGCAAAATTCTTTTGGCTTGTGGGGATTTTGTTTCCATGGCTTCGGTAACAAAAAATTGCTGAGATGCAGGCCACTGTTCCAAAATACCATCTGCATTCCCTTCTTCCACTAGTATCAGACGGTATAAATATCTCATTGGATCCTTCTTTTCTTGTTCGAGAAAGCGAACATTGACACAGAATATTTTCTGCATTGTTATGTCTGTTGCTTTATCACACAAAAGTCAAAAACCTAGTCCGCTCTTCACATCTTTTTAACTAATGATTCATGAGCATTGGTGGCAAGTCATTCAGTCAACAGATTTTGAATCGTCTGCAACGAAATGCAATGTTTCGACCAATTGATCCAGAAAGTTAAACGAAAGGTTCTTTCTGGCTATTAAAGCTACGGTGTTAAGTTCAGCTTTGATCATCGGATACGTGGAAACTGCAAAAAAGGTTGTTACCGGTCGACTTGTTTCGACAGTTTTAAAACAGCGGACATGTTGACAAGACTTCGTGTGCTCCATCAGTTCAGATTTGCCAACGGCCAGATCCTTGTTGCAGGCATAGCAATGTGCTTTTCCATTATGGGTCTTTGACAATGATAGCCAACCACGAGCCCACTCTTTCTTCTTCCATTCTTTCCGATACTTCTAAGCTCTATTTTTCGATTCTTTATGCATCTTTCTATCAAATTCGCTGTTTGCATCTAGTTCTCTCTCCACTTTTCGAAAACTAATGGTGATCGTTTCAAGAGCAACGTGTGACACCTTGCTCTTGAAACACATCTGTTGAGCCTTTACTTTAGGACACGTAACGTGCCCTAAAGTAAAGGCTCAACAGATTAGCACCTATAACAATGCTGACAGTGTAAACAGCCATGCGTTTTGAGTCGTGGATACCTCATTTTTTCGTTTGAAAGCCGCGCCTTTCAATTCTTTTGTAGCAGCTTTTGTTACTGCCAAGATCAAAGGAACTAAAAATAGGGGCGGTTTGCATTATTTTGTCCAAGGCGTCAAACAATTATTACACCTCAAATTGAGGTGTAATAATTAAAGTATAGTAAATCTGTGTGTTTGATCTTTGAAGGACTCAATTGAGGTCCTCAATTGAATCCTTCAAAGATCAAATACACCGTTTTGAACGCCGTTTTCAAAGAAAGATGTTTTTGAAATTTGGAAGTGTCTAAACAAGGTTTTGTTGCTGTGCAAAGCCTATTTCCTTTAGAACCGAAAACCTTGTTTTAAATTCCCCTAGACTTTAGTCAATTTTCCCCTACAGATGGCAATTTTTTTCCGTAGGTTTCCCCTACTACCTACATAGCCCTGTTTTCCCCTACCGTAGGGGAATTCCCCTACGTGTAGGAACACTGATCTGCCACATCATTCACGACTGTTAATGATCTTACCCATGGCTTTAAATTATGTCACACTCAAGGTACAGGAAGTTCCCAATAAATTATTTTGTAGTCAATAGTCCGAGCGCTGCTTCATAAGCAAAATCATTCCTTCACATAATATGATGTACAGCCAACATATGAAGCAAAAGTCATTTCAAGGTTATCACTTGTCAATACACTGTTCCAGTGACAACTATAGTTGTATGTTGAATGTATTAATAGATACCTACACACATATGACTTACCAGCAGGGAGCTGATCCAAGATCGAGCATACGCCTTCAAATATATCAATGAAATAAGTACGCCGAGTGAAAACGAGGGGCATTAATGAACGAGAGAATAGATGTTTCTAAAAAAACTACCACCACAACAAAAATACAACAATAACAAAAATAAAAAACAATACGATACTTACTGTTCTTCTGATATGGTGCTTGGCCAAACATTTTCAACCCAAGAAATTTTACGGACAGCAGCAGGTACCTTAACCAACTCATTTAGCCTAAATTGGGTGAGAATATTAAGTTATTTTTCTACCAACAGAAATAAATTGCTTTAACTAAAGTCATAGCTATTATTATAGATTTCTTGTTACGTTAGCCAAAAAAGAGCCACTTCCGTCTAAAGAGGGACAGGCTGCTCGATTTCTTTCATTTCCACACTGCTATGATTTTCAATTAACATTTTTCTTTCTCCCAATGATATCTCCAAAAATACGTACTCGTTAAGTCTGTCACTTTTAACATGCATAAAGTAAGTCCAGTGCTTCCACGATTCCCGTAAAGCTTGCGCCAAAATCCCTTCCCACTATAAGTTAACGACCTACTATTTAACTACTACTGGTTTACAAGGTTTAATTTAAAAACAAAAGCACAAGAGGGAGCATTTTTTGAAATTATATACACAAAGTTTGGATACTATTCCAGAACGTAGCAAGTGTGGTATGTATAGAGATCAGGCAGGATGATTTCTATACATATTACACTCGCCAAGCTCTAGAATCTGATTCTGTACTGGACCAGCACCAAAGTCATCAACCCAAACAGTGTGCCGTCTCCCTGTACATTATCTCCTACAGGCTATTTATTCTAAAGCTCTCACTAGTTTTGAGCTGTGGCAATGTTTTATCAGCGACCACATATGAATATTTTGTTGCGCCTTATCTGTTTTGTGGGGGCTCCTATACTCTTGGAAAAACATTTTATATGTTCCAAAGGTCGATCTTTTTCTGTTTCTAACTGGTATGGAAATTGACAACGCCACAATTATTCTCTTATCTCCTTCAATTATCAAAAAATTCTGTGATCTAAATGTTTCAGTGGTTCTGTTCAGTCGTTTCAGTAATTGTTTCTCACGCCAACAAAGAATTACTTTGTAAAAATTAAATTATTTGCCTGCTCTCTATAGTCTTAAGTTTCTCTGACAAGCATTTAGTTAAAAATACTAAACTGCAATTATAGTCACAAGTCAATAACACTTACTCGGTTTTAGAGAACTCCAGGCTGATCACATTGAGCACTTTCGTTCTCACAGGGCAGTTGTAGTACTCAGTCCATTCTCGCATACGCATCCTAATGTCTTCCTAAAAACAACAAATCAACAAAACTAATTTGAAAACGAAAACCAAATACAAATAACATCAGTAAATCCAAAAGTTGAAATAAAAATCCATAATCGGAAGTTATAGTTCTCGATGGCCAGATATAGCAGTATTGGTTACATACAGTGAAATTGCAAAGCAGTGATCACAAATAATATTTATGCCAAATACTAAAAACTTACTGTACGTATGTCTTTTGTTGTTTTGTGTGTGTGTGTGTGTGGGGGGGGGGGGGGGGGGCCAACCTCCATAGGGATTCTCCTGAAGGGGATTTAAATCGGCAACATCACTTTTTTTGTTTGATCTTTTCCTTTTATTTTTCAA
>RDPX01000141.1:185577-201551 GCA_003991215.1 Morbakka virulenta | reverse complement strand
TAGTAAATCGGTGTGTTTGATCTTTGAAGGACTCAATTGAGGTCCTCAATTGAATCCTTCAAAGATCAAATACACCGTTTTGAACGCCGTTTTCAAAGAAAGATGTTTTTGAAATTTGGAAGTGTCTAAACAAGGTTTTGTTGCTGTGCAAAGCCTATTTCCTTTAGAACCGAAAACCTTGTTTTAAATTCCCCTAGACTTTAGTCAATTTTCCCCTACAGATGGCAATTTTTTTCCGTAGGTTTCCCCTACTACCTACATAGCCCTGTTTTCCCCTACCGTAGGGGAATTCCCCTACGTGTAGGAACACTGATCTGCCACATCATTCACGACTGTTAATGATCTTACCCATGGCTTTAAATTATGTCACACTCAAGGTACAGGAAGTTCCCAATAAATTATTTTGTAGTCAATAGTCCGAGCGCTGCTTCATAAGCAAAATCATTCCTTCACATAATATGATGTACAGCCAACATATGAAGCAAAAGTCATTTCAAGGTTATCACTTGTCAATACACTGTTCCAGTGACAACTATAGTTGTATGTTGAATGTATTAATAGATACCTACACACATATGACTTACCAGCAGGGAGCTGATCCAAGATCGAGCATACGCCTTCAAATATATCAATGAAATAAGTACGCCGAGTGAAAACGAGGGGCATTAATGAACGAGAGAATAGATGTTTCTAAAAAAACTACCACCACAACAAAAATACAACAATAACAAAAATAAAAAACAATACGATACTTACTGTTCTTCTGATATGGTGCTTGGCCAAACATTTTCAACCCAAGAAATTTTACGGACAGCAGCAGGTACCTTAACCAACTCATTTAGCCTAAATTGGGTGAGAATATTAAGTTATTTTTCTACCAACAGAAATAAATTGCTTTAACTAAAGTCATAGCTATTATTATAGATTTCTTGTTACGTTAGCCAAAAAAGAGCCACTTCCGTCTAAAGAGGGACAGGCTGCTCGATTTCTTTCATTTCCACACTGCTATGATTTTCAATTAACATTTTTCTTTCTCCCAATGATATCTCCAAAAATACGTACTCGTTAAGTCTGTCACTTTTAACATGCATAAAGTAAGTCCAGTGCTTCCACGATTCCCGTAAAGCTTGCGCCAAAATCCCTTCCCACTATAAGTTAACGACCTACTATTTAACTACTACTGGTTTACAAGGTTTAATTTAAAAACAAAAGCACAAGAGGGAGCATTTTTTGAAATTATATACACAAAGTTTGGATACTATTCCAGAACGTAGCAAGTGTGGTATGTATAGAGATCAGGCAGGATGATTTCTATACATATTACACTCGCCAAGCTCTAGAATCTGATTCTGTACTGGACCAGCACCAAAGTCATCAACCCAAACAGTGTGCCGTCTCCCTGTACATTATCTCCTACAGGCTATTTATTCTAAAGCTCTCACTAGTTTTGAGCTGTGGCAATGTTTTATCAGCGACCACATATGAATATTTTGTTGCGCCTTATCTGTTTTGTGGGGGCTCCTATACTCTTGGAAAAACATTTTATATGTTCCAAAGGTCGATCTTTTTCTGTTTCTAACTGGTATGGAAATTGACAACGCCACAATTATTCTCTTATCTCCTTCAATTATCAAAAAATTCTGTGATCTAAATGTTTCAGTGGTTCTGTTCAGTCGTTTCAGTAATTGTTTCTCACGCCAACAAAGAATTACTTTGTAAAAATTAAATTATTTGCCTGCTCTCTATAGTCTTAAGTTTCTCTGACAAGCATTTAGTTAAAAATACTAAACTGCAATTATAGTCACAAGTCAATAACACTTACTCGGTTTTAGAGAACTCCAGGCTGATCACATTGAGCACTTTCGTTCTCACAGGGCAGTTGTAGTACTCAGTCCATTCTCGCATACGCATCCTAATGTCTTCCTAAAAACAACAAATCAACAAAACTAATTTGAAAACGAAAACCAAATACAAATAACATCAGTAAATCCAAAAGTTGAAATAAAAATCCATAATCGGAAGTTATAGTTCTCGATGGCCAGATATAGCAGTATTGGTTACATACAGTGAAATTGCAAAGCAGTGATCACAAATAATATTTATGCCAAATACTAAAAACTTACTGTACGTATGTCTTTTGTTTTTCTGTGTGTGTGTGTGTGGGGGGGGGGGGGGTGTCTAACTTCACTAAGGATATCGCTGAAAGGCAATTTAATCGAGACGATTACTTTTCTTGGTTGAGCTTTTTCCTTATATTTTCAAAATCTTTTAATTTACTGTTTCTTTCCCGTTTCCATTTCTATCTCCCAAAATACGAACACTTACGTAGTATGCCACTTATAAAAAAGAAATGAAGGTACTTCCAAAGACGTGGCTTATGATCGAACAGGAAATCTCTTGCATGGTAAGCTGAACGCTGCACCGCTTGGTTTCTACTGCTTGATGTTCACATCTGTAAATAATGCCTCAGTCCCCTGCACAACAGAACTTTTAACCATGGGAGTGAAAGTCATGGTGGGGGTGTTTAAAAAGGTCGGCTTTGCTCCTGAAAACGTGACACCTTACCAAGTTTACAGTTATCGCTGAGTTGCAGTTCAGGTATCAAAGTTACAGAGAGGGAAGTCTGAAGAGGCCAAAAAAGTATTTAAAAAATTAATAGCAGAAGTGAAACCCATTCACGCTGACGTTGTATCAAAGACGTTGTGTTCAAGGTATGTGGTGCTAGAGTGTATCTGTGAGACAAGATGCCGTTTTCTGTCATCTCATGGTGTGGTAGCGTAACTACTGGGGAAAAGATTACTGTCAAACAAGACTCATAAAAGTGTAATAAGTCACTTCATTTTCATTAATCGGCAATCACTCTTCAAGTGACAAATCTTAAAGAAGATCCAAACAAACCTTGGCTGCCAATTCCGTTGGCCAATCCAGGAAGTCAAAAACTGAAATCCAGATCGGCCCTATTACTTAGACAGCAGGCACACTTCCAATAAGTGGCATATAATTAAAGAATTTTACTAACAATTTGACATGGGAAGTATTACTTTGTATCTAAAATGCTGTGTTTTCCAAGCCAAAAAACATTTCTTGTTTCAAAATAATCCTCTTTTGCTTTAAAAAATACATATATTTAATGTAAGGCTCATTTTTCTCATTTTATCCTAGGCTCAAATTTGACTTTAAAACGAACTTTTATTTAAACATTAAATAATTTTTAGCTGAATATACAATTTGTTTTTGTGTGTTGAAGGGGTTGGTTGGGTCAATGCTAAAACTTACCTACACAAGCTACTGAACCTGAAAAAGCTAATTTCAAACAACTATTCTAGCTAGCCTTTTAGTTTATTTAAGTTTCAAGTCCAACAATCAAATGAGAATCAAATGTCATCATATTTGATCCATTTACCCTCAAACACTGAAGAAATACTTTCCAGTTTCAAAGCAGAACAGGTCTCCCATTGATTGTGCTGATATGATCTATAAATGATGCAGTATTTGCCAGTGAAACTTATCTCATCAATAAAAATACATCACTATGGTTTACAACATTTATTGAAAACAAAATGATGTGCCTTGGTTTGTTGGCAGAACTTCCAACCAATTATAGTCAAGGTGATGACAAGAAAGAAATTGAAGGCAACAAGAATGAACAAAAAGGTATTTTTCATGATAATATCTTGGACCTTATCAGTAAACTAATATAAAAATTCATTATGTTACATATGATTTACTTGAGGAGTACCCGGCATTAATCATATTAATATTAATTATATATGTAATATATGTAATTACATATATATATACATATATAATATAATACATAATAATAATAATATATATAATACATATATATCATATATGTAATTATATATTAATATTAATTATATATATTAATCATATATGTGTGCCATCATGTTTAGTATAGTTTAGTAAGCAAGAACCTGATAATTATTTACTGCACAATAATTTTTTGCCTTAAGCTATTTATAGTGTTTGCGATATTACAATTTGAAAGGGCACCCATATGTACAACAGTAACCTCTTACCTGTTTGGAAACATCAATGACGTGAATCTCTGTCATTGACCCTAGTTGAAAAAAAAAGAGTACATTGACTTTCATGAGTAGTTAAAATCCTCTTTGTTTTAGATAAACCAATAAATTATAATTTGCGACAGCATTGAATAGATATGGGTGAAACCGAACACTGATACAGCTTGATGTAAATATATCCTTTCAAAATACATCAAATATACACAGATTAGACAATTATTTCAAAAAGAAGTAAGAGTGGTAATGTAAAACAATTTATGACGAGAGAATACTTATCATACACTGTCATTGTAATCATAAAAATACTCATCTTTTTACAATAAAAAGCAATCTTGCTGTTTCTCACCTCAGATAAATGACCTACGCTCACTTTCTCTGTTTCTAATTTTAAGCATAAGCATTTTAAAACTAATTATGATCAACATTTTCATGCCCTTTAGGCCACTTAAAACTAATCCCCCTCCTAAGAGCTAGGTGTATACCTGTACTAAAAATAACACTTATCTTACATACCATTTAAGACCACTTTAAGGATCTCTGGCATTCAACAATGTCTGTTACAATACTGCTACATATCTGTTACTTAACAATGCATGAATACTATAGCAAATCCATAGAGGAAAACATTTACTCTCTTTAATGCGTTTAACTTTTGCTCTTTAGAAAAAAGGATGCACATGAGAGACTGACAAACACACACACACACACACACACACACACACACACACACACACACACACCAACTCACTTTATAACTATTTTACATCAAAGTAACAAAAACATTAAAAATCAAATAACAAAAGGCATACTTTTTCCTGAAGTACTCTATACTGATACTTTTTTGTTATATCTGCAACTTCTGTCTCCAGCTACTGGAAAAATTGCCAATGTAATTTTTCCCTATAAAATACTGGGCAATGTTTCAAGTACACATTAAAAAACTGTAAAAAAAGTCTGTAAATAATCCCATGATAATCACATAAAGGTGTAAGAAAAATGTACTGTACTTTGAGTAATTTGATGGTACACCCTCATTCCCAAAAGACCAAGGTAAAATGCAATTTATGCAACTAAAAGTTGGGTACAATGGTGTCATGATCAATCTACAGTATAAACTCTTCATGCCAAGAGCTATAAAATTAAGGCCTATGAAATGATGGAAATAATAACAATGTACAATTTAACACTTTGTCAAGTTTTATCTTCAAAGTTATGTTTAATAGTCTTAACTATACATAATCCCTATAATTACATAGCATGTATTCTATGTCACATCTAGCTTCTTATACTTAATTATCACCAAAGGATGTATACTGTAATCAGGTATGAAAAACTAGTACAATATCAATACACATACCAACATGCTGTTCCACATCAAATACTGTAAAATTTCCATCAGGTACCACCATACCAAGACCAGTTTTCTTTTTGACAAGAATCGGTTTTGAAAATCCATTATCCATCAGGAATTGTGTAGTCAATCCTGTACCATTATTCATTGTAATAAGAATGTCACTGACACTATTTTAAACAAAAAAAATGTAATATTATCATTTTATTTACTGAACTGTTATGATTCCAAAAGTAATTTCAGAAGTAGTTTTCAACAATATTTATCAGCCCAGACACATTTAAATTACTCTCTATTGCCTTTCTCTCCTTTCTACCTGTCTCTGTCTGCCTGTCTGTGTCTCTTAACTCTCTTCCCTTCAGCAACACCATACTTCTTGAAAAACAACAGATAAAATTTTTTTTTACATTAAATGTTATTAAATTATATGGTTTTATGCATGGTTGGTCAGGTGCCAAACCTGATACAGGCATTGGCGATCAGTTCATTACAGCTCAGACTGCTGTTCAAAGCCCAATTGTTTAGATACTGTAAAAATGTCTTTCTTTGTCTTCCTCTGGCTCACCTGCCCTTGATCTTTCCTAACAAAGCAAGGTGTTTCTGATTAGGATATCTCCTAATGTGCCAAAGGAATTGTATCTGCCTTTGCCATGCTGTATTGATGAGTGATCTTTTGGTGTTGGCCAGGGCCAGAACTTCCTTGTTTCATTTTTTTCTGTCTATGAGATATGGAACATTCTTCTCAGAAACCACATTTCAGCTGCTTCTAGTTTCGCTTGAGTTTCTTTGCCAATGTTCCAACAGTCACAATCATATAACAGTACTGACCAAACGTATGCTTTTAAAACTCTTTTCTTGGTATCCATTGTGATATTTCGATTGTGGAGGGCAGTACTTAACTTGGAGAAGGAATCTTTCACTAGTGCTATTCTTTTCATTATTTCATCTTTACATTTTCCATTGGATGTGATGGTAAAACCCAAGTATCGAAAACTCTGGACCTGCATGACTGGTACCCCTTTGCTGATCAGGTGGCATAAGGGTGGTTCTTTCTTGGATACAGTTATGCACTCTGTTTTGTTAATGTTGAGGTCCAAGCCCATTTCATCACTTTTTTGAACAACTACGTAAAGAATGTTTTGTAGTTTGTGTTCTGAATCTGCAATTATGGCAGTGTCATCAGCATATCTTAAGTTGTTGATGTTTTGTATGCCTATTTCTATCCCATCCAGGTTGTCAATATTTCTCAGTATATAATCTTTTGTCCGCCTGCAGCAACATTTCCTTCAACTTCGAAAGTTCGAATCGTGTTGGGCCATTTGTCGCCCATTCTCTCAAGATGCCCAAACCATCTTAAGCGATTGTATCTCAGTTGACTATTGATATCACAGATGCCGAGCATCTCTCTCAAATTGGCAGTTGATTTGCGATCGCTTAACTTTACAGAAGACATCCAGCGGATCATAGAGTTTTCATTCCTTTCTAAGCGATATTGGTCATCGACTTTCAAAGCCCAGGTCTCAGACGCATATAGAAGAATGCTTCTAATGCAGGTCCGGTAGACATAACCTCGCTGCCTCAGCGAAATCGATTTGTTTGTTAAGATCGTTAGAAGCTGTCTAAAACTTCGCCAAGCTTTACAAACTCGATCCGTAGTTGCATCAAAACATGTGCCTGACTGGTTGATGGTATCGCCAAGATAACAAAACGATTTGACGACTTCAAGTGATTCGTCTTCAATATTGATGATTTCAGGATCATTATCATTTACCTCTGTTATTTCACCTCTGCATTTTCTACATCGAAAGTTTGGATCAAGTCTAAGAACCTTAATATTAGTGCATTTGTGATGGGTCCAATGCTGGCAGCCCGAGCAGAAGATCGAATTACTACCAACGCCAAAACCACAAACCCCACATGGGTACTTTGATTTGTCTTTCTGACGAGGAGCATTATGCTTGCTGAACATCACTTTCGTTTTCTTCATATTAACTCTAAGCCCTTTTGAGGCCAAGTTTTCTTTCCAGATTTTAAACCTTTCAATAAGACGGACAATTGAGTTGGCTGCAATCACTAGATCATCCGCGTATAGAAGTTCCCATGGGCAGCCTATGCGAAACTCTCCCGAGAGTGCCTCCATCACGATAGCAAACAAAAGAGGACTAAGGACAGAACCCTGATGTACACCGACTTTAACGGTGAATTCATCACTGCGACAAGAGCCAAGATTTACCTTAGATTTGGCATTTTTGTACATTGATTTTACAACTTGAATTAGCCACTCCTCGATTCCAAGTTTGCGCATGGACCACCACAGAACTTTTCGTGGGATGCGATCAAACGCTTTCTCTAGGTCAATGAAGGCAAAGTAAAGGTTCTTTTTCATACTGATGTGTTTCTCATGAAGTTGTCTAAGGATGAAAATGGCATCTGTCGTTCCTTTTCCAGGCATAAAGCCAAATTGCATTGAGTCAACATCAATTTGTGATCTTATGATAGGCTCCAGTATCCTCTCAAGAAGTTTTAGAACTTGGTCGAGCATTTTTAGGCCGCGATAGTTTCCACGATCTAGTGAGTCACCTTTACCTTTGTAGCAGTTGATTATGTACGACAGGTTCCAGTCGTCTGGTATTTCTTTCTCATAGATTATTTTATTAACAAGTGTTGTCAACAACGTGATTACTCTTGGACCAGCTGCATTGATCATTTCAATGGTGATCTCAGTTGGGCCTGGTGCTTTCCCTTTCTTCATGGCATTTACAGCCTTTGTTGTCATCTCTTCTGTGATGAGTATAGGTGGTCCTTCAACTGGTTCATGGATACTCAGAGCGTCTAGGTTCCAAGGAAACTCCTCGTTAAGTAAACCTTCATGATGCTGCCTCCAAGCTATTAATCTATCATTGTCTGAAAAGGCTAGGCCTCCATCATCATTTCGAATGCAATTTTCGTTTATCACATCCTGGTTTTCATGCTTGAGATGTTTTGCTAACTTAAAAATGAAATTTTTTCCCTCCTTTCTTTCTAACCCCTCGATTTTGTTTTTCTCTGCTTCTTTTTTAGCTAGATAAACAGCTCTCTTGGCTAATCTCTTTGCATTCAAATAATTTTCTTTACTTCCTCCGTTTTTCCACTGTTTCCACAGCTTGCGTTTTTCTTTAATAACATTAGAAATATCGTCGGTCCACCACCATGTCACTCTCTGTCTTTCAAATCCACCTTTTGTCTTCCCGACTACCTTATCTGAAGCATTCAGCAACAATGACTTTATGTCTTTCCACGAAGTGTCTACATCTTGGTTATGGTCAGGAGTGTTGCTTGCAGGGGTTGTCTCTTCTATCGCCTTTCTAAAGTCAGCTTGTACCGCTTTGTCTTTCAGTTTCCAGGTTTTGCGACGTACAGTTGTCCTACGAGCTCTTTTGAACTTTGTTTTGATGTTCAATGAGCTAACAAGAAGTTTATGCTGTAAGGCACACTCTTCCGAATTAATTACGGTACTATCTTTTACTAGTTTTAAATCAGCTCTTCTCACAAGAAGGTAGTCGATCTGGCTTTTCTGATTCCCGGAGCAATAGGTTATAAGCCGATTGTCTGTCTTTTCAAAGTATGTGTTCACTATTGCAAGTGCATTTGCTACGCAGAGATCAAGTAGTCTTATTCCATCATTGTTACGAAATCCGTATCCTCTACCTCCATGAACCCCTTCAAAACCGTCACAGGTTCTCCCAACATGTCCATTTAGATCACCACCCACAAGCAGTATTTCATCATCAGGAACAGCAACAATCAAATTTGATAATCTCATATAAAACAAATCCTTTTCATCATTTGAGAGGCCAGCTTGTGGAGCATAAACAGATTTTATGTTCAAGATGACTTTCCCAAACAAGATACGCAGTGTTATTATTCTGCTGTTGGTTCTTGTTACAGATATTACTTGTTTTACAAGACTTTCTTTAAGAAGGAAGCCCACACCTCCTTGACCACGTAGAACTCTCAGGTCTTTTCTGCATAAGACTGAAATAAAATATCTGCCAGGGAATTTCCTGGCCTTCACCTGGCATATAGAATTGATTGTTATAACATCAAGCATTATCAAATACACTCATTATATACATAAAATTAGATTAACATACCTGTCAGGGAATTTCCTGGCCTTCAGTTGGCGTATAAAGTCAATTGTTCCTGCTTGTAATGGCTACAAACATGATAGAACAGAAGTGCTTATGCAAAAGAATAACCCATTTAACAAGAAAACTGTATATTATGTTGTAAAGTTTGTCACATATTTCATTTTAAATTAGGTATTAGCAGGAGACAGTTTTTACGAATAGGGTCACAAGTCAATAACATTGCAATCATCAGGTTGAGAGACCAGAAACGTTTACTTTCTTTTACTACCAATCTCTTTTCTCTATTGGTACACATAGGTTTTCAGGATATCAACCACTACGAATCAAAAGTCAAAAATAATCTATCTTTTCAAGTTAAATTTTTAAAGTAACATTGATGGTTGAATGACAAATTTTATCATATTTTTTGTGCTGTGCAGAAACTTTAACAAAAGCAAGTCAGTTATGAAAGAGGTGAGGTGAGAAAATGATGGTACAGAGGCAGTGCAGTTAAACAATGAAGAAGGAGCAAAACAAAAAGAGGTATATATTATATTCCCATCACTCAAGAACCATAGTTTATGGGAATAAAAGTTGTAAGCTGCAGTCACCTTTCAAAATATTGAAAGCAAAAAAACTGAAGATCTCACATTTTGCAACAAGATCCAGTGGAATCACACTTGGAAAACCTTCATTTGGGAAGGCTGATATAATTGGAAAATGTTCAGTGAGTATAAAGACCATGATACATGCACTTGATAGCTAATCTTTACTCAACCTTTGATCTATAACAGTAATGCATGGACAATAACATTTGACACAAGAAATTCCTAAAAGGTGCAAAACCTACTTCAAAGAAACTAATGTGAATTTGATGAGAGGAGTCGGTGATAAAGATATATTAGAAACAGGTGTTTTTAGCAGAAAACTAATCAGTGACAATTCAAGGGGTCAGAGGACATTAAAGTCTCCCTATTTTTTTCTTGGTGCCTTGATTACCCCCTACCTTCTGAAAGAAATATTTTGTATTATTTATCACAGATCCTCCCTCTACAACAATGCTTTAGTTAATTGTGAATATCTATCTTCTTTCTTATCATCTTATCACCACAGATCTGGCTTTTTGAATGTGTCACTAGTAAGATTACACAAATCACTCCTCAAAAAATGCAAAACATATATGTAAAAACAATGGATTTAAAGAAATTTTCAGCCAGCTTTTCCTAAGATGCTTGTCAACGAAGTTCCAGAAAAACTTATAAATGGTGCCCTGGAATAGACCCTGTATTTATGGGAAAATGGTACCTGAAGCACAAGCATGGACTATCCTAGGATATGGGGCAATGTCATTTCCCCTAAATCCTATGATGGCCCATGACTGGCCCCAAAGTTTCTAATTCTACAGCAACACTTTAAACTGCTGAAGTAATTGAGCATTTGGTAGATGAGGTGTAAAGAGCGTGTGGTTTGGAAAAAAGCTTTTGAAAATCCATCAGTAACTGAAAAGACAAATGGAAAGGGGACCAGGGAAGAAGATAGGTGCTTTGAAATAAAACCTTGGTGGACTTATTAAAAGAGGTAGTAAAACCATGGAAGCTGTGCAGCTTGTGGCAGCAATGAATAGGGTATTGTTCCATAACATGATAGCAAGTCTTATGAAAGGGCACCCCAGAAAAGGTCAGAAAAAAAGAGAGGGAGAACAGTATGCATGTATGTAACAAAAAAACAAGTGGAACTTCAATTTTCACTTCAAATTCCTTGGGAAACTACTGTATTGACTACTTAATATAGGTATCATAGTTTACTTATATCATGGACGAATGTCTAGCACATACAGAAGTTTTAAAAGCAAACAGGATACAACCCCTATAACAACAATAGTAATATGTTCTGATTTTCAATATTATATATTTGCCTATTGGCAGAAATGGAGAATGAACACCAACTGTGCAACAAAACAGGTGACCATTTTTTTAAAGTGACAACTGAGAAAACAGCACAAAGCTTGAAAAAAACAAATGACACAACCCAACCCCACCCTTCCCTCTCTTGTAAGAATATAACAACTAAACTGAATAAAGTCAATAACAAGAATAAACACCTGATTGAGGTTTTTATTACGACTCAAAACCACTACAGAAGTCAAAACACTAAAATAAAATATGGCGGCATGCGCCTTACAACACAAACAATATTACATCAGCAAGGGAGAATCCAATCCAAGGGTAGGATTCTAAAATAGGCAAATCACAACACACCATTCCAAATATAGGGGAATCAAAATACAGCATTCCAAATATGGGGGAATCACAAGACCCTCTCCTCACTGAGTTCCTGAATTGCAGATGTGATTACTTGCTTGTGTTGTGTTCTTATATTACTAGGCAACAGGAGGGTAAATCAAGATGTGTGGAATTTTAACATATCATTTTTAGTTTTCTTTTTAAGAAATTGGTGCATCTGCCCCAAAAGATATCACCTGTGATGTCAAGGTATTATATGCAAATAGTGCTGCAACAAATAAAAAAATGGTAAAGTTTTGGTATTACCTCTAAATGTGCATATAACACCATTAGTATTAACTATATGCAATCATTGTAAACATGGTGAGTCCCACCTACCTTTTAAGCTCCTACTGCCAATAATTTCTGATTACACTAACTTTTAAATGTACATGATTTAAGATATGCCAAAATAACAAACTTGAAACCAGCAGGCAGTTCTTACCCTTATTCCATCATTAAGCTCTTTATAATTGTGCCTTTGTGTGTTTCTGCGTTTTTTCACTAAAAAGTGTTTAAAAGGGGCAGTGTTAAACAAAAAAGTGTGATTTATCATCTGGCCTAATAAAGAAATTGGTGTGGTCATATCAGACAAAAATGATTACATAAAAAAAAGAATGACAGCCCTGACAATTCATCAAAATTCAAGTGTCTTCAATTAGTCAAAGAAAATGAATGCTCTGCTCAATATGAGTCCAAGATTCAGAACCACTTCCCAAAACTGAAAAAAAAGAAAACAATTTACCACAGGGTGGTGATGAAAAAATTTGACCATCTGGATCTGAGGACCCTAGGATGTATGCATTACCAAAAATTTACAAAAAATGTGTTCCTTTCAGGCTTATGTTATTAATGATTGGCTCTTCCCAACATCAGTTACCAAATTAGTCTGCAATGATCCTTCAAACAGTGTTAGAAAAATACTCAAGTTTCTATGGTAAGGACTCTTTTACATTTNAGCAAAAAAAGCTAAAAAAGTGCTCTGCAGATATAATAAAAATTCTGTGTTGTGTTCATTTGAAATCATAAGTCTTGTTAGTAATCTTCCTTGTAGAATGGATGAATTTAGCAACCAAACCAGTTAACCTTGGCTTTCAAAATGTTACTACCAAGAAAATGACAGCATGGCCAAGGGCCTACCACTAGGTCTGGGTTTGGCTAATTTTTGTAGGCTGTTATGAAAAATGAATCCATACAAAATGTACATGAAATTAATTGTGATTTAACCTACTGATTTCCAGATAAATCAGTTAAAAGAACCAGCTCCAGTTTCCATTTAGAAGCATTTAAGGCAATTCAAACTCAAACTATCATCACCTCCTCTTTACAGAAAAAAAATATATGGATGTGGTCTTTAATTGTTTCAGACAGCCAGGCACAAAAAGTGGAGGGCTTTCTTGGTCCTCGCTTTGTTGCCTAAATTGATAAACACTCACTTAACTTGTGGGTTTTTACCCTGGCATCTTCAGCCAGTGGAGTGCCACCAAAAAAGCTTTCAATCAAAATGAAAATGTTTTTGTTGAGATGCCCAGCTCTTTCTCTATATGAGAAACATGGCCGTGAGAAACAAAATATCTAAATCTTAAAAATACAGAGGCCCATTAAGTAACATGGGCAGGGGCTTAAAAAGAAACAAGATACAAAGTTTCTAAAGGCTGTGATTATTAATAAATCTAAAAGGAGAGTTTGTTCAATGGGGTTGTTACTTGTTTGGGAAAGTTTGTAGTATCAAAGAAATATTTACTTTGTTGACAAAATGAATTCCATCAATATTATAATTACCTTTATCCTCTATAAGTTTCAGATTTGTTTCTCACCTTGATCTCAATCCTCAGAGAACTGAGTATTATTCAGTCAAGCTGGGAGTGTTATGGGGAATCCACCCACACTTTTGGAGGCCATGCTAAGGTAGGTTTTATCAATTGGGACCAATGTTGAAAGATGACCAAGCAAAACTATCTTTGAGTAAATCTAAATTTTGTCAACTCTTGTTATTGTGAAAGTTGTGGGATGAAAATATATGAATAGTTAATTACTATTTAAAGTAGGTAACTATGGCATCCAGTCTGTATTACTCTTTTAATGAATTTCCAGCAAGTTCCAGCAAAGTTTCACATTGCTATGATGCTTCATATGGCCAATCTTTTTAGCTTTGTCATCACCAACTTGCTTTTAAAAACAACAACAACAACTCTTTAAATTCTAAGACCTAGCCTGTTTGCATGCACATAACATACGTTCAGGGTCCAATTTACCAGTTAGCATTTTGTGGTATCTGGCTATGCATAGAACAACAACTGCACTTTCTTACTGGCTTCCCTCCTTACACTGTACCAATTCCTACAGTATAGGCCTACTCTTTCGTGCTGTCATTGTTCACTTCTTCAGTTTTAATCACATGTGTCTTGAGTGACCAGTACCTTGTAATGCATGCTTTCTGGAAGTGTCCTTTCTTCTGGCAGTAGTTACAAGAAGTATCTTGTGCAGGCCATTCACTCTGTGATTTTGGCCTCCACATCTTTCGTACTTTGTTGAGGTTCTACAGGTTTGCAAATTGGCATCTTTATGTTTGGCTTTTACTTTGATATCTTGCTCTTCAGATTTGGTCCCCTATTTTGTGAACATTGCGAGGAGTTGGAAGTGTATGCTGCATTGACTTAGACCTCTGAGAACTTCTTCACAGTCACATCAATGGCTTCATACTGATGGAGTGGGGATCTAGGCACATTTTTGTTCTTATGTCTTTCTTTTTCACCATTTATCTATTCTTGCACTACATATTTTGATGAGTTGTCAGTGAACAGAAAGGTGGTGCCTTTTGGAAACTCAGCTAGTTTGTCCAGTTCTATTAGCTTGCTGTAAAAACCTGTAGCATTTTCACCAGGTTGTAGAAGTCTTCCCTGTTCCTTTTGTGGGTTGATTGTACCAGAATGACCTATTATGGTAGTTGTTTACATGTTAACTTAAATTGTTGATAAACAACTCTATCATGTTATAACAATTAAATCAAATGTTCACCTAACTCTCATTTTCCCACCCAAATTATACACAGACTTGTCCAGAAATCTTTATCATTATTTTGTATAAAATACTTTTGTTATGGTCTTTATGAATAGTAGTGCTTACATTTGGGAAGTATAGATTTGTTTTTCTTTTTCATTCATTGGGCTTTCAAAACTTCCACAGTTATTTGTTGTATAATTTTTATCTCTTATCATTACTTTTCATTACAATTTGTACAATTTGTACCATGTTCAAAATAAAACACAAGTTTTGGATGGCAAAAATGAGTACAATCTTGGCAATCTTTCCAAAAGAAGAAGAAATAGTCCACACATTTTGGCCAATCAAGGGATTATTAGTACTCTTTGACAGTAGCTTTGACTTGACACAGGAAAACGGAATGGCAAATAACTTCCACAAAAACAAATCAAGTCTAAACTAAAATTTTGTGACTCTTTTATAAAGATCCCCGAAGACCATGCTTGGTCTCATTCAAGCATGAAATACCAGTTTGAGGACTGGCGGGGTATCGTCTTTCTCTCACAGGCAGGTGAAGCGCTCTTCAGCCTTGGATGGCAATCACCTAGAGATGGTATCTCAATAAAAACACTTGTCCCCATTACCTTAATGAGTTGGTGTCAGGAAGGGCATCTGGCCTATAAAAACACTGCCTCATCATACCATGAAATGACATCCAAAGATATCCGGCATAACTGCATAAACGAGACTGGAACTAATTTAAGTGGTGTCGCACACGGTAGGACTTTTGCTCGATGTAGGCAAAATCATACCGTTATCAAGCTACTACATCAACCGAAGGAAGTGATGACAAGCTTCAGACTCTGTAGTCTGAATGTGGGAAGTTTGAGAGGTAGACCTGGTGAAGTAGCAGAGTTTCTTGAGCAAAGACACATTGATTTGTGCTGCATCCAAGAAACATGATGGAGAGGGAAATCTGTAAGAATGATAGAAGGGAAAAAGGCAACATACAAGCTGTTTTGGATTGGTAATGGAAAAGGCACAGGTGGTGTAGGTATCTTTGTTGCAGAGAAATGGATAGACAAGGTGATTGATGTCAAACGCATAAATGATCGAATTATGCTGATTAAACTGATGATAGGTGAGACAATCTTCACAGCAATATCAGTGTATGCACCACAATGTGGCTTAAGTGAAGAAG
>RDPX01000141.1:135675-178102 GCA_003991215.1 Morbakka virulenta | reverse complement strand
ATATAATAAGTTGGAAAGAATAAAAAAACTACACTATCCATTTTGACAAGCCTGTTTCGTGATTTTACTCACTCGTCAGGAAATGTACATTTCCTGACGAGTGAGTAAAATCACGAAACAGGCTTGTCAAAATGGATAGTGTAGTTTTTTTATTCTTTCCAACTTATTATATCTTTTATTACGCTCTGCATTTATGTATCGAGCACTCTAATACGGTTAACCGAATCGAATCGAATGTACCATATATACATATATAGCACTTCACAAAAATATATATTCCTAATTCAATCTTAATTTTCTTACTTTTTAGTGTTGACTTAATCCTGTTGAAAGTTGTCATATACTGCCTTTACCCTCCCCCTACCTCTCAGGATTCATGCAGTTTACGACTCTTGTAATTCTTACTTTTGAAATCAAAGTATCAGTATACTCGATTTGTCATCATAACCTGACAAAATTATGGCACCAACTTCAATTTCATAACTTCATAGAGAGCATAAATCAAATGCATTTTAGAATGAATTATTACTGGACTGAAATGAATTTCACCAAAAAAGCAAACAATCTGTTTGAAAACAGTAACAGGAAAAATTATCTACATTAATGTTGAGTCTGTGAACAAATGGCTACTGTGAAATGACAGTTTTTCTGAAGCAGTTGCTGTACCATACAATATTTTTGGTATTACATACACAACCTGCCAATTGTTGAATACATGATACTTCAAGTTCCTCATGCACATTTGTTATTTATTTCCCTACAATATTATAAATATGCATAAGACGATTAAAATGCCTTCTCTGTGTCAATTAAGAATTTTAGTCATTTTCAAAACCAAATTAAGGCTCTGTTGGAATTAGAAATCCCTTTTAATGAAGGAAAAAGGGGGCATTCAAAAGTTATCGCGAGCAGAAACATCTTTTCTGTTGTTCTTGGTAACTACCGGGGATTTAACTGTTTGCTATTTTTACAACTCCATTGTAATAATTAATGTTAATTAAAAAAACGTTACTTCACTATGTAAAAAAAACAAATATTTTCTTGAGGTACACGACTCGATCTGGAAATTGGCAGTTACAGTGGGTCTATTGCAGTATTCTGTCAAGCTTGCAAGTTAAATTACACTGAAGTACGGTCTTAGTGACATGTTGCATTCAAAACTCACGGAAAGGACCTGACCCAAGCCACAGCCTTTACCCCAATCTCACGGAATTTCTTAGCCTATCTCGGGTATCCATTGAGACAAAACATAGTCAGCCCTACAGACGATCTCATTAGTAAATTATTGCAAAGCAAGGTCAAACTCGAGTACACTTGGCTAAGAAAACCACAACGGCAGCTCAATGGTGAAAAACATGTTGCTCAAGTCAAACTTTGCCAAATTAATACTCGCCATTCACTGCAAAAGAACGGCCATTTTTAAGTAAATGTAATCCATACGAAACAATAGACATACGATATAAAAATCAATAAAACCATCCTTAAACAAAAGAAGTCTCAGTATCTCGTTGTTTTTGTCAAAACAACCAAAAAGAACAACATGCAACAGCCGCTTCCCACTGTTTGCATTGGGATCAAGTACAACCCTCAGTACTCGATACTTAAAACATCAGTGAAAAAGTGAAACAACGCAAAGTTAATTATATGTCAAAAGAAGCCCTAAAATAGTATTAATCAAATATTTCCCTCCAACAAATTAATAACGAAAACATGAATGAAGTGTAAACTTTCATTGGTGACCTCTCACCTGCCATGAAACCAGTCATGGCACTTATCGCATTCTATCATGAACTCCCCAACTGAATAAGGTTTACGACATGTGCAGTAGAGTTCGTCGTTACTAAAAGGCTGTAATTCACTCTCCATCTCCTTGTAAAGTTAAACTCGTGCGATTTTCCACTCTCTCTTTATCATAAGTCAACCCGCTGGAAAACAAAACACAGATGAGAAATCTTTCAAACACAACAGCCAACAATAAAAGAAATGGATGTTAAATGCACTAAAATCAAAATGGTGTTATCCATTTTAGTTTATTCATGCCTTTCAAATCAAATTGATGTTTACAAAATCTTCAGACAATAAAAAACAAATAACATATACACACACCCTCCCTCCAAGTAACACTTTCATTCAACAAAACTCAGCAACATTGTTATTATGTAAGTTTAGTTGTAGATTCCCTGACGTTCTCTATATGTGACAATTAACATTTAAAAATTAAATAGTAATAATAAAAATATGTATTTATTGAAGAAATGACTCATAAGATAGGGTTTGTTACATGTATTTCAAAGTGCAGAGGTGCCAGCAAACAAAAATAGGCGATATTTTTACAGCGTCACATTTCCAATGTCTAGAAAATGAAGGTATTGTAACACAAGAAATGGAAAAATGAAATAAGCTAATTTTACTATATTTTTTTGCCAATAGCAGGAAACAAGACAAGATAAATACCGTGTTAGATAAAATGTATATTGTTAAGATCACCTAAAAGTATACCTTCGGTATTAGTTTTGCAGTATTCAACAATAAAGTAAAGGTATTACAGCTTTATTTATGAAATAGGGTTTAATTCCAGAAAGGTATGTTTTTATGTCACCCTCTAAAAATATCTGAAGTGAAATGTGATCAACAACAAACCAATCGATAGTATTTAATCGTCAAACTTTATGTAACAGCCCATATTTTGTTTTCCAATAGGCTAGAAAAATGAAATCAGATGAATAATAAAATCGGAAAAGGTTAAATTTTGATTATTTACTCCAGATTTCAATACACCAGAAATCATACTGAATCAAATGGTACATGGATATTCCTCTGCCTTTGTGAAAATGGTTAATAAAAAGCAACGAATAGTCTTTTCGGCAACAAAACCAAAGACATAAGTGGCCATAATTGACATAAGTATCGAAATTTAAATTTAAATGCAGAGGTTTAAATGCAGAGAATAATTTTAAAAGATCAAAATTCTTTGAAAACCCTGCTATCAATGTGGGCCTTGTCCTGATCTATATGCATTAAAAATATGTTTATAAAAAGAGTCAAAATGATAAAAAGTTGAGATGAGATTAGAAAAAAAATATACAAATATAATTTGAAATCTAAAATAATAACTTGCCTTTGAATACTCACTTTGTAAACCCTACAGGTATCGACTTCGGTAGATCACTGAAGATCTTAGGGTCCATAAACATGAACGAACTCTTATCAAATTCTTGTCAAAGATTTGGCAATTTTAGTAGAGAAGAGTGTTTTTTTGTCATGTTTTCCATGGTCTTTTATATCGAAATAATTTTTGCACTGAGTGAATACCTCCTCGTCTAAGCATTTACATACCAAAGCGCAACATTTTTTTTCTTATTTCACTTTCTAATGACGGTACTCGATGTGGTGACTAATCAGTCTAGAAGCTCGGGTTTCGATTGATCTAAATGAATTCTGTTGTGTTACCGTCAATATCAGGACAAGTATTGCACAGGTAGTTGGAGACAGTGCAAACTAGAGAATAAAAGCATTGTTTGCGGATGTGTGTCAAAAAATTGTCCAACTTTTGGAAGAAGCCGAAGACTGCCAGATCCTTTAATACACTTTTCCACAAAGTTTTGTCTCAGAATGATCGATGGATCGATGATATTACCAATATGTTCATACCGTCGAGTCTGATGAATAACTGCTTTCAGGTAAAGTGCTTCAAGAGGTTTCCTAATGGAAAATAGTCTTTTAGCCTAGCAACAATGATTCAGTTTTGTCTTTCTTTGAATTGATGACTTAAGTGAACTTTTACTCAATTTTGGTGGAACTTTTGGCAATTTTTAACAAGAAAGGCTGGTTTCCATGTTTTACATGATCAACACTAGCTCTCAATCTTCAAGACATTTCGAAATGCAACTCTTTTGAACTTATTAATGCAGACTATTTTTCTGTTTAGGAAAAAAAGAATATATTGAAAATAGAGTAATAAGAGAAATGCGTGGGGTGGTACATCATCATCATCTAACGGGAGGTTCAAAATAAACCGCCATCACCCTCCAATTCCTTCTATCCTGTGCTTTTCTGTACAAATGAACCATACTTCTTCCACCAGAAATCTCTTTAATGTTGTCGCTATATCTAACTTTCGGTCTTCCTCTTCCTCTCGTGCCATAAACCATTCCAAGTAATAAATCACTGGTTATGTCCTTTCCCCTTAGTATGTGTCCAATAAAAGCCATTTTTCTACGATTTATAGTTGTTAATAACCTCACGTTTACATCCATCTTTTCTAGTATCCATTCATTAGTTTTCTTTTCAGTCAAACTGATGCGCATTAGACGACGATAGCACTATAATTCAAATGCTTCGATCTTCTTCTTGTCTATATTTTTCAATACCCAACATTCTGAGTCGTAACTGGCTATGCTAAAAATTGATGTATGTAGCAGTCTTTTCTTTGTAGTAAGAGTAATACTTTTGTCTTATATTTGTTAATGAGACCATTGCACTTTTTGATATACATAACCTTCGGCGGATTTCTCTTGTGTCATCATAATTATTGGTGATAAGTATTCCGAGATACACAAACTCTTTTACATTTTCAATTATTTCATTATTAACTCTAATGTGCTCTGCATCATTCTCATTCTGGTTGTTCTTAGCTATTTTCATAACTTTGTTTCACTCAAATTCAAGGCAAGTCCAAACTGCAAACTTGACTCTTTTACTCCTTTACTGAGTCCTATAATTCATCCATGCTACTGGCTATTAAAACAATATCATCTGCATATCTCAGATTTGTAATAATTCTACCACCGACCTTGACACTACCAACAAAACCATCCAGTGCATTTCTTCTTATTTGTCCTGAATAGATGTTGAAGAAATGTGAGGAAAGGATGCATCCCAGGCGAACACCTTGCTTAATTGTGAACCAGTTTGTTAGGCCATGAGATGTTCTGACTGCTGCTTTATGTTGTTCATACAGCTGTTTAATTAGGTCAATAATATGGGCTGGGTATCCCATACTGACCATTACACTCTACAATACATTATGAGAGACCACGTCAGGGGCTTTCCTGTAACCAGTAAAACACAAGAATACATTCTTTCCATACTCTCGGTTTTTCTTTATAATTATTTTGAGATTAAGAATTTGGTTTCGTGTCCCAGTTCCCGGTCTAAAGCCTGCTTGCACTTCATTAACTTCTTCATCCATCTTAGTGTTCATTCTTCCTGCTATGATTTTAAGGATAATTTTACTACAGTGACTGATGAGTTCAATGATTTGGTTGTTACAATGTTGCTGAATCTCATCTTTCTTTGGTATTAAAATTGATTTAACCCAGTCATCTGGCATTCTTTGCAGAGTTTGTAAAAGTAGGTTATGATATGATCCTCACCATTCTTAATTAATTCAGCCACAATTTCATCAACACCAGGACTTTTTCCATTCTTGAGTTCTTTGATTGCCTTTTCGACCTCTGAGTACAATGAAAGTGGTTCTTTTTTTTTATCAGCAAAGAGTGGAAGTTGTGGTTTATTAATATATTATTAATATATTATATTATTAATATATATTAATATGCTAATTTTTCTGATACAATTTAGTGCAATATTCTTGCCATCGCCTTTTTACTTCATCACTCTCACAAAGAATAGTAGCATGATGACAACCTTGACACTAAATTTATTTACTCTACTCTGCCTAATACATGTATTTTTCAGTTGTAGGTTTTTATCTTTAATAATGGGCCCAAATGATAATTTTTTTCTGTTTCGCACAAAAAAGTTTTCATCCTATGTGAACAGGATGAAAACTTTTTGATTATGTGTGACATATAATTTTGAAAACCGAAAAAGAATTTTGAAATCTAATAAATTCCGTAATAATCGAGGTACATTGTAAAAATAAAAAGTACTAATGTGCCTTTTATTTTATTAACCTGCAAAGGTCTTGTACGATCAATGTTGGTCCGTAGCCAAAAGATGCAAAACTGTCATGACCTCATAAATGCAGCCTTCAACAACTTCAATTATAGCATCAAGTTCTGAATGAAAACTCCAAACATTATTTTCTCCAAAATATTGATTCCTAAGATTACCTGATCGCCGTTGTTTCACCACTTCATTTTGGAAATTTTTGGTCATTTTACTGAACACTTGATTTTCAATAAACCCTATTATTCTACAAATGAGCCAATAATGCTTATATAGGTATGGCTTTATACACTATTATTCTGCTCAGAGGCGCTGTCAAATCAGGGTATATTTCAAATGGGGTGCAATTAATTTATTGAGTAAAATTCCCATATTTAGCTTTATCTTCTGCTAACAATCTTTTTATTACATGTTCTGCCTCACTGAACTTTCAATCCGTTTCCTTTACATATTTTCTCTGCTGCCACTCCCAGTGGCGATCATGGTTCCTCCAAATAGATATAATTTCTCGGTGAAAATCGATAAAACTTTCACTTTCTTACGAAAGGTTAAAGCAGAAACATATTTTACATGTAACTCTTCACCATTTCTAGAAATTTCGGCTTTCGGTGATTTTCGACAGAATCATTTAGAACAAAGCTGATAAGTTTTAGCAATCAAATTTCAGTCTTCTGGTTCTGGCTTCCGAATGCTGTACGTGTGCATGTAAAAAAATGAAAAACAGAAATCCCAAAGTATAGGACATAAGATACAAGACGTCAAGTAATGACAAAAAAGGTTTTTTTGTACTATTTTACTCCTTGAAAGGGTTCCATGTGTTGCAACTAACTCTTTGCTTTCTAAAGTGCTTCTATAATTCCTGCTTCATCAAATCGGGCTCTTATAATCTCCTTTTTGATTGTAATGCCTGTAAAAATTTATTTTCCACCATTTATGAAGAAATTTGACCCGACTCATTTTCAGCAGAACTTTTATATCTTTTGGGTAAGTTCCCTTGTTAATGTCATAGAAAACTTAATGAGCATACCAGTTATTGAATTACTTTGTCAAGAAGCTTTTAGATGACTTGTTTATAGAGATATCCAAGGACTGGAATTAATTAACCAAGTTGTGAGGTACAATGACTGAAGCGAAATTATTTACTGCAAGTAGATCATGTAGAATATTTTTATCAACAGCCTCTGATACTCAACTGGATAATCCCGTTTATTCTTCAATTTATTTCCTGCAGGAAAAGCAATTTCTTTAAAGAACTTTAAAGAGCAGATATTTCCTTGCTTAAACAGTGGTTTTCGGAAAACATGTCATCATACTGTCCAAGTTCACATGTCTGAAAATCGGGAGACTTAACAAAATACAACTAGGGGTTTGGTCTGCAGATTTCACTCTGAAATAAGACGTTTTTCGGCTTAAAATCAACCTTCACAGAGAATGATATTAGTGATTATTAATCAATAATAATATTAATTGATAATATAATTCATAATTTTGTTTGATATTTTGATCTTACAACAAAAACTAGAAAATGATAGACGTATCTGACAGGTTATTCCGCGTCTAGATAACATAACATAACATAACATAGAATATAAGAACGTAATCTCGGCTGATTTCAAAACCAAGATGGAGTAATAGAAACAACGCGAAGAAATGAAGAAATAAGACAAATTGACCAATTTCTTAAGGAATCTGGAGATTTCTTTGAGAATCGGGAGATTTCAATGAGAATCGGGAGACTTGGACCATATGTTACATTTAAATCAAGCATATTTGGCAATCTCTTTCTTGATTTCAGACGAAACGTTTTTTGTGTATTTATCTCTTGTTTTATTGTCGTTCTTTGCTCATTTTTAGCACATTTAATTCTGCACTCGTGTCATTGCCAGTGGTTGCATTTAAACGTTTTGAAAGGTTAAAAACGTCTCAGGAATCCTTCTTCTTGAAATACTGCAATTCTCTTTCTTGCTGATGCTATCTTTCCAAATGAAAAGTCTGCATTCAAATGTTTTTACTTGCATTCGAACATGCCAACATTCCTGCATTCAAATGTGATTCAAACCTCATATAAACAATTAAATGATTGACACACTATCTTCGGCATTCAGACGAGACTTTTTTGATAACGGCTGTATATTATCGATCTTGTGATTGCTTATAGGTTTCAAGTCAAAATAGCTTCAAGAGGCTTTCATGTGTAAAAAGTGAAAAGGTATTAAAGTTGAAGATAAAGTCGAATTTGTTATAAAAGAATACGTTACCTGGGCAAATGATCCCTACTGCTGTGCATTTAAAATACAGAGTCCTGTCTTCACAGTCTTGGAAACTGTAGGTCATATACCGAGGGCAATATCTAGCCATGCACACTTCTTCATCCTCACTGATGGCGTTAAAGTATTCGGAATGGTCTTCTCCATTCATTACAGACCTTTTTTAATTCCTCCTGGTGGGCTTGAATTAATGTGCTTCTAAACTTTTCTTCCGATAGTATATTAGCAAACACAAAAATGAAAAAGTTTTTGACAGAACTATGTAATTACGATAGCGAGCCGAAATATACCATTGAAGTTGAAAAGTAGGACGAAGATATATCTAGTCTATTTATAGGAACTGAGGAATTGGAAAATACTGAGGAAATCGAAAACAAGGAGTTACAGACGACCAGAAGGTAAAGACTATTACAGATATTTTGACATTTACATAGACATTGGTGTAGAGAAAAATAAAGATTAATAAATAAGAAAACTGCATCTGATTTTCCTTTTTTTTTAAATCTGAATTTTCGAAATTAGTTAAATGTTTCTGTCAGTGAAAAGTCACGTAATTTCTCCTCTTTGATGAAACTTTTAACCGACAAAACATAACTTGGGCGAGNCTGTCTTCACAGTCTTGGAAACTGTAGGTCATATACCGAGGGCAATATCTAGCCATGCACACTTCTTCATCCTCACTGATGGCGTTAAAGTATTCGGAATGGTCTTCTCCATTCATTACAGACCTTTCTTAATTCCTCCTGGTGGGCTTGAATTACTGTGCTTCTAAACTTTTCTTCCGATAGTATATTAGCAAACACAAAAATGAAAAAGTTTTTGACAGAACTATGTAATTACGATAGCGAGCCGAAATATACCATTGAGGTTGAAAAGTAGGACGAAGATATATCTAGTCTATTTATAGGAACTGAGGAATTGGAAAATACTGAGGAAATCTTTTCACCTCAAAGGCACCAAAAACACTTTCCAGTTTAGAGTACTCAAACATTCGTAAAAAACGATGACTATGGCGTCTTTTAGGTATGATGGCCAGTAAGAATACATTTAAATGTAATGCTTTCAGTTCAAATATCAGTTGCCTTTAGCATGTCTTGAAATTTTAATTAATACAATTCATGTAAACAACAAGGGTTCCTTAGTTCGACTGTTATGCATTCGAACTCGATTTCTTCCAACATTCGAAACCTATTTGCCATATCTTGGGACCTTTTAAGTTAAGAACATTGGTTTCAGTTCCTGTTAAAAATAGCGGAAATTAGAAAAAGGTTATTTGTAAAAATTCAAAGGAGAAATCTTAACAGTTTTAAATGTAAAGAATAAAACTATTTCTTCTACTGCTAAATCTTGCTCTGTAGATCAATAGAACATTCGTAAGTGGAAAGAGAAACGTGCTTGTATTGAAAATGAAATTCTTCATGAATGCCCAAAGTCAAGATTTAAAAGAAGAATTAGAATAATTTTAGTGACATTCACACTATTTGAGGATGCTAATGCACATTCGATAGAAGAAAAAAGAAGCAAGTGGTCAACAGTTAGCTGGAAATTGATTTGCAATAAGTCTACGGATCTTTTTTCAAACATATACCCTGATCCGAATGATTATTATTATTTAATTTTATTTACGAATATTTATACAGGATAAAAGCTTCAGTTATTTACATACTTACATAAATACTGTTATCAATGTTTGTCCTGTAAACATTCTCCATGAAATCGACGACTGAAGAGAGCCACTTGCTCAGTAATTCACTCACTCACTCACTGACTCACTCATTTACTCACTCACTTACTTGATTACTCATTCGCTATGCCCTTCTCTCCTCATTTAGAGTAGCTAACTCCCTGGCTTCTGGTGCTCTAGAGTCCCTTTTCAGCGTGTTCATGTAGCATGTCCCTTCTGCGATGGATTTGTCCCCAGACTACGAGTTTCTCAGTGCTTAGCTCAGAATATCAATGACATTGACCGACGAGCTAAAGTCGTCGTGATGCTTTCGTGTCATCGGACTGAATATGTTGTGATGGAAGCACATAAACTACCGCAGGGTAACAAGTGGGGGACAAAATATGCCAATCAACCCTCCTGGAAAATCAGAACTGGACTACGCAGAAATGAGAAAAAAGACTAGGAAATAATTTAAATATGGACGAGACACCATGTTACCTTGGTGAACAAGCTAAGATTTTGAGGGAGTGAAAACTGTAATGGATAGCACAACAGGTAGCGAGATAATTCGTTGTACAGTTTTCTTAACTGCTGGTTTGTGTCTAAACAGGATATAATACATATATGCAAAATATACATATAAACACAGTATTTTACATATACTGTAAAAACTGCTATCAACATGGCCCTGTTTTGACACATTAGTAAACAAAAAGGAAAAACAGAATGAGAAAAGGAAGCTAAAAACCGCTTTAGGGCCGATGTAAGACTATTAGCACATAGTAAGACACTAAAAATGCTGAAAAACGAGCCTAAATTGAATAGCGGAAATTTAGAGGAACTAATCACCAGAATATAAATATCTAAAAATTTACAAATGCTATTAAAATCGTTTTATTTAAAGGTCATGCCTAATTTCTTAATAAATTTTTTAAAACGCAAGGTGATGATAAAACTGCTATCAAACTTTCACCAATAATAATTTTCAAAAATTTGAAAAAAATACCAAAGGGAACTTCCAAGATCATATGATAGCTGAAGACACTAAAGACGGTAAGACGCGAAAACACCTCACAATCAAAAGATAAAAGCCTATACTAGAAAAGACGCGGATGCATTTCTCCAACCAAGCGAACAGTTTACTTGTTATGGATGCAGCTCCATCAGACAAAGGTAACGAAGCTTTCCCAGCATTTGATAAACTACATACCAAAGGGAATGATTTAATGGGGAGGGGGTGTATGATGCTATTAATCCAACTCCCAGACACCTACGTCAACGACCCTTAAGAAAGCATGATACAAAAATAGGCTGATGGATAGAAAATGGTGAAGTAGAGTACACCAAATAAGAGGAAAGGAAAAGAGTATTGTGTGAAATGGTAGCCAGTTGGAAACCAATATCTGGAGACATGATTACCAAAGGATTTAAAGAAGGATTCACAACTTAAAGATAAAATTTAAACAGATCACTCCCAACAAACGTCATTCTGGAGGTAAATAATATACTACCTACTGAGAAGTTGGAGCCCTTGGAAGGGCAAACGAAGAATTCTGAAGAAATTCTGAAGAAGATCCCTTAGTAATTTAATCAGGATGTGATTACTCCGAAAGTAGAAGAAAATCAGCTGTTTCTGACTGTGAAGAGCATAAAGTCGATGTTAAATTACTTTTCATTTATCTGTGTTATTTATTACGTTATCTCATTTGTTTTCTTTTGTTAAGTTAAAGGAGAGTGCAAGAATAAAATGGATAACTTACTTCATTTATAGACTCAATCCTGTGTTTTGATCTCGAAGAACCAGTAGTCGTTACCTGTATACAGAACTTGATTTGTTTTATATGGATGTAAATTATTTTATAAGCAATTATTATTTTGTATACTTTTTGATATTTAGAAACGCAACTCAGCAATTCCGTATTAAATATCTGTAGTAGATAAAGGTGAAAAGCTGGAAACTTACATGCCTAATAAAGTAACAAGAAAACGGGCTAGAGAAGTTTTACACAGGAATTGGTAAAACGGTCCAAGAGCGGAAGAAGAGGCAAAGAGCAAGATTTGGAAAGGAAAAAACAGAAAAATAAAATGTGCTAGCAAGAGCAGCCGGGGGTATATCTCAAAGGTGACCAAGAAAGGAGATAAAGGGGGAGTAATCTAAATTTTCAAATACCATTTTTATGGCTAAGGTATGAAATAATGACAAAAAAAAGTTTTGAAATGAAATATTGTTAATATTCTAGAATATTTAAGCCCTATCAGTTTGTTTGTTGTATTTGTCAAGTGTAAGTTATTGTTGTTTTCGACTACAAAAATAGATAACTGCAACATAGATTTATGTCCCTTGTAATTTTTGTTTCTTGCTTCTGTTGGCAGTATTTTTCCTTAAAAAGTGAAATGATAGAATTCTACTTATTTCTAAACACAGGTGACTAACGTGATACAGTTCTGGTTGTATGTGTGTGTGTTTAATAGTTTAGAACCTTACAGAAAGGCACAAACCCACTAAGTGTATGCAACTATGAATTAAAAAAATGAGAGAAAAAAGGGACAAACCAAGAGATAAGAGTTAGCACTAGAGTTAAAAAAATATTCAGGTTATACGACGAATGAAAGCATTCAAAGACCAAAGAGTTTCACAATCTAGTTATCCGACGTAAAAAATATACTAATGGAAAGATTTAATACAACTGGGACCAACATCTGCAGGATGATGAAAAAATTGAGAGAAAGAGTTACAAGAGACGCAACAACATTAGCTGGGACCAGCCACAAAAGCTGATAAAAGCAATTTCGTCGATATTGCTACCATTATGATTAATGCTTTGACATTACTGGTATGTCGTTACCCTATGAACTTATATTTCGTGTTCCGCTACATAACCACTCTACAACCATGTTGATTCATTCTTGTTTAGCAGAAGGAGAATGACCGTCTTATTTTTGCTAGCTGGATTTACTGTATCGATTTCTTTTCCCTTTGACCTAATAACATTCCAATTAAAAGCATCGTTTCGTGGAAGAGACAAAGAATGAAGAGTCACAACAACATTTGGACCTGTCAAGTTACACATCCATCTCTGAACTCATGAAATGACACCTTTTTAGCCTTAAAATAATATAATATCCTTAAAACTGTTTTGCAATGAATAAACTGGTCAATAGTGCAACAAAGAAACTCTCTAATTTGTTGAATGTCCTTATCTGATTTGGATAGATATCACATATCTCTAAGTGTTCCATCCGGTCAGACTTATTTGTGTGGTTTTTTTATAAATTCTAGTAATATTCATTTGTATTGAGCCGCGTTAAGTTAAGTCTGGACCAATTGTCTTCTCCTGATAAATAAGATTTCAATTTTGAGTAGCCAAAAAGCCACTTGTCAAAAACACTTGTGTTGTTAAGACTGGCTTCTATCAGTGTTTTAGCAGGAAGTGTACGTTTGAAAGCAATATCTTGATTGAGTGGTAAATTCAGGAGGACTGTGGGAATTGGCCAGATAACTTATTTTTCTTTTGGGGGAGAGGAAGAAGAAAATCATTTATATTCTATCATAGATTGCTCTTTGAAGGATTCTCAGCTTCACTTTTCTTCTCTTCCATATCAGCAGCATCTTTCCGTGATCCACTGTGATAGTTACGCTGCATCATGCATGGAGTATCTAAAATGGAAAGAATTAACTTTCAAATTAGAAATAACGACTAAGTTCATATTTAATACAGGCTTTCCCAAACCTTTTTATTGCTGCATCCCTGAAATACTTTCACAATGCCCTGAGAAGCTTTAGAAAAACAATAAAGCAGCAAGAAACGAAGAAGATGAAATTATACTAAATTTGAGCGATATATTTTAAAAAATATGAATTTTGAATATCTAAAACAGTCTGACAAGCAACTTGAAGAAATGACCAAAAATATTTTTAGCTTCATGACTTTAACAAAGGAGAACAAAAGAAGTATATGATAAGAATAATAAAAATGTTAAATAAGAGATAATCACAAACATACTGTCAAATCTTGGTTACAGACTTAATTTCCCGAAGTTATAATATTGCTCAACCATCACCACCAACACAGTGTAGCATTGACGGATAGAAACAGATTAAACTATAGTAAAAGCCGCCCTCGTGCTTGCTGTCCTCCATCTTTATTGTTCTCCTGGCCAACACCGCTGACCACACAAATCATGCAATGTAGAATACATTATAATACATTACATCCCTCCTCCTTGTAAAATAAATGGCCACACACACAAGCCAATACAAAGGTAAACAACAATGTAACAAATTAATGCCCAAATAAAAGGTCTCTTAAACAACAAGTGTTCATATAGTCCTCTGGGTAGCCAGTACAAACTCTATTCCATAACAAAATCGTCAAATCGCTTTGGCATCTTTCAGTTACGAATTGGTCGAGAAATCTCCTCTGTTGGGTGCAGCACATCTTGCACCTTAGGTGTAGTCTCAGCTACCTTTTCCAATCCATCAGAGATTTCTGGATTAGGCATTTGTTTCTCCGGAGTGAGATACTTCTTTACATGAGTCACATTTCTTTGATATTGAGTTCCTTGTGGTGACTCAACAACAACACTGTTCCCTTGCTTACTCACCACCTGATATGGCACAGATTCGAACTTTGTTGACAGTTTATTTTCCTTGCATTGTCTCAGAAGCACATCATCTCCTGGTGATAAGTCTGTAATATCAGCATCTCTCTGCTTATCAGCATACAACTTTGACTTTATTTTCATTTCAGCATCCTGATCTCTGAAATCGTCAACTCTCTCCGGCTCTTGAATATCAGAAAGCTTTGTTCTAATCTTTCTTCTGAACATTAGCTCTGCAGGGCTATTACCTGTTCTAGCATGTGGTGTAACTCTATACCCTGTGAGACAAAATCCGTAATTCCTTCATCCAATCTTTACCTTCTGCTTGAGTAATTTGCATCCTCTTTAGCACAGACCTGTTTTGCCTTTCTATTTCACCTTTAGCTTGAGGCCACAAAGGTGTAACTTTCCTATGCTGGATTGCGTTGTTCTTCAAATAATCATCAGACGCTTTAGAAACAAACTTTTGGCCATTATCACTAGCTATTGAAAGTGGCAGTCCATGTCTTAAGAACATTTCATCTAAACATTCTATCACTTTATCAGTAGTTGTCATCTTCATTATGCACACTTCATAATATCTGCTGTAGTAATCAATAACAGCTGGAATGTAATTTTCCGATGGTAGAGGGCCTAGGAAATCTAATGCAAGGTCTTGCCAAGGACCGCTAGGCATCTCTGTTGATTTGATCGGTTCAGGGCGACTTGGTTGGCTTACTAGTTGGCAACTATGCCAAGTTTTACAGTACTCCAAAATATCATTGGTTATACCAGGCCATCATACTTTGGTTCTTAATTTTTGCTTCATGCTCACAATTCTCGGCTGACCCTCATGTGCTAAGATTAGCACCTTGGTTCCTGAGCTCTCGTGGTACTGCAATTCTAGTTCCTCTCAAAATCAGCTTTTCGACAACACAAAGTTCTCCACTTGCAGGAATATACTCTTTGCATTCATCTTTATTCCACTTCACAGTTTGCAAAACTTCACACAGTTTACAGAGTTCTTGATCTTTGTCAGAAGCACGCTCAACTTCTTCGGTCGTCAGAGCTTTAGGCGTTGTATTTACGGCAACAAATCGCACATATTGTTCAACAATTTCCTGTGTTGATGAAACAAAATCTGAATACATTTGCGTCAGTCTGGACAACACATCTGCAATGTTTGCTTTTTCAGGAATGTACTTCACTTTGAATTTATAGGCTAGAAGATGACGAACTCATCGCTCAACCCTAGCGCATGGTTTAGACTTTGGCGAATATATTGTCTCCAATGGCTTATGATCAGTGCACAATTCAAATTCGATACCATACAAATACACATGGAAACGCTCACAAGCCCATACGATGGCAAGAGCCTCCTTCTCCGTCTGGGAGTAACGCCTTTCAACCTCTGTCAAGCTTCGACTGGCATAACTGACAACTCTGTATTCTCCATCCTTTCCTTGAACCAAAACAGCACCCAGGCCAACAGGACTTGCGTCCGTGATGACCCTGGATTTTGCATCTTTGTTGAAGTACAGCTTTTGCTTCGCTCAACATTGCTTTCAATGTGTTGAATGTCCTCCGCGTTTCCTCTCCAAAATCAAAGGGCGTGTCACGTTTAGTTAAACGATGTAGTGGTTCTGCAAAAGTAGCATAGTCCGGTATGAAGCGCGAGTTGTAGTTAACAAGTCCCAGAAAACTCTTCACCTCAGATACATTTTCTGGTTCTCTTGCATTGGCAAATGTTTTGATTTCCTCCTGTGTGGGGCCAATGCCATTTTTGACGGGGCAAATCCCATGAATTCTAGTTGTGTCATGTGAAACTTGCACTTCTCTCCTTCAAAGTTAAATTCTTTGCTTTCAAGGTTTTGAGCACTTCTTCCAAAACTCAATCATGTTCATCAACAGTTTTTGCATGAATATTGATATCATCTGAAATGCTAGCAGCATTCACGCAGTTCTGCAAAGTTGGATGAATCATATGTTAGCAAATTTCAGGTGCGGCATTGGTGCCGAACATCAGCCTTATGTATCTGTACAGTCCGCAATAAGTCACAAACGTGGTAATGTCCCTCGAATCGGGATCCAATTCAACCTGGTGGTATCTCCACTTCAAAGCTAATTTGCTAAACACTGTGCTTTCATTGAGACAGTGTAACACTTCATCAACTGTTGGAATCGGGTGTCTTTCTCTAATAATTGCCTCGTTTGCATGCCTTATGTCAACACATAATCAAACTTCTCCATTTGACTTTGGTACGACAACGACCGGGTTGACTCACGGTGCGAGCCCCTCCACAGACTCAATTATATCCATCTTTATCAGTTCATCAATCTTGTCTTTTACTTTGTCACTCAAACTGAAGGGAATACGCCTTGCAGGCTGGGCCACAGGTACAACATTTGGGTCAATGTGAAGTTTTAGTTGGTAATCTTTCAACTTTCCAATGCCTTCAAATACTTCTTTGTATTCAGTCGTTATATGTGATGCATCTCGTACATTCATCACATTGGCGACAATTTTAAAAGTTCCAAGTTCCATCGCAGTCGTCCTCCCTAACAATGGCTCACCACGACACTCAATGACTACAAATTCTGCTTCGGCTGACCTTTCACCTACACTGGTTTGTGCAGTAAAGCTTCCAGTTATATCAAGTGGCTTAGAACTACCATAAGCAAACAATTTCTTTTAAGATTTCCGGGAGTAACACTTTATCTTCTTTTCTTTGACCTTTTCGCACAGTTGTCTGTCAATAATATTAACACTAACACCAGAGTCAACAATCATAGGGACCTTTTGGCCACCAACATTCACTGCAACTCTTTCAAAATTATCTTTATTATGCACACTAAATGCATATTCATCTTGATTATCAACAAAATTGACCTTACTTTTCTCAGCGGGACGACTTCTCTTTATTTTACATACAGACGCAAAATGTCCAGTTTGTTTACATTTGTTGCATGTTTTATTCTTTGCTGGGCAATTGGGATTTCTTGCAAAATGTCCCTGCTTTTCACATGTGTAGCACGTCACGTTAATTGCCTTCTGTTCTCCCTTTCCTTTATCTTTGTGATGGCCTGATTTAACATTAATTCTGTTCACATTAGCTTCAGGAGCTGCCATACTGTCGTCGCACAGCTTCAAAAGTAAGTGCTTTGTTTTGTAACTTGTTCAAAGTCAACTGTTGGAATTTTCCCAAAAGTTTTCTGCGTAATTCCTGCGATTTGCATGTTGAAATAATCTGATCTCGTATTTGGCTACTCGTTTGGTCTCCTTAATCGCACGATTCGGCTTTCCGCTTCAGACGAACCACGTACTGATCGATGTTTTCTTCATCTTCTTGTCGCATTCTTCTAAACTGGTGTCTTTCGTAAGGAACGTTCACTTGAGCCATAAAGTAATCGTTTAGCGCTTTCTCTGCTTTATCGTAATCCTTTGGACCTCCTGTGTCTGGTACCACATCGAATATATCCTGAACTTCTGGTCTTGCACTGTGTAAAAGTAACGCTTTCCTTTGTACTTTGTTATAGTCTTTATCATCGACAATAATTAGACCTTTGCCATCGGCATATAACTGAAATCTACGAAGCCATCTCTTCCATTTCTGGCTTATACTCGTCGGATCACTGCTCGCATCGAATGGAGCAATATCTAATAACCACCTAATTCTAATTTGGACATCCTCGTCGCCAGATGTAGTGTTGGCGGCTCGATAGAAACAGAGTTAACTATAGTAAAAGCCGCCCTCGTGCTTGCTGTCCTCCATTTTTATTATTCTCCTGGCCAATACCGCTGATCACACATATCATGCAATGCAGAAAACATTATAATACATTACGCCCAGCACTACTGGAATATACCCGATCTACTTGAATACCAAGCTGAAATTTTAGTAAAGCTGACTAGAATAAACTGAAGGTGGAATTCGGAAAGATGTGTGACAACCTCCAGTCTCAATACATAGACTTCAACAAGGTTTATAGTAAATTTGAGAGTAATCTTATTAAAGTAGCTAAAAATTCACATTGAGAGGTTTTCGGGAAACATAGATTTAAATCTGGGATAACTCATGTGAAAAACTAACAAAGAAGCAAAACCCATTAAATTAAAACGAGATTAAGCAAACAGATGTATATAACACAACAGCCAACATCGCCGAGCTAAATGGGTTTCAACAGTTAAACATATTGACATGAAACATTCTAGCACAAAAGCTTGTTTAATAATAAAAAAGCTAATGAACAAGAAAAATATATCACATACCCCAAATACTATTAGTCCAGATGCTGTCGCCTCTTGTCTTCTCAAAAATGGCAAATTTCAGTGAGGAATCAAGCAGTTTACATGGAAGGTTGAATGGAGCTCTCCATCAGCCGGCCAAAATCTTTCTAGTGACTTTACTGCTGAGGAAATGTACTCTGTCATAATTATTCCCAAGGCAGGGAAATCTCCAGGCTCTAAAAACTTCCATGTAGCATTCTTCCAGCATTTAGATGGAAAATGCTCAGACTGACTAGGGAAAATATTGTCGTTCAGTATACATCAAAACAAAATACCTAGGATCTGGAATCTTGCAATATTGGTCTCAGTACTGGAGCCAAACAAAGTGATTCTCTCAGCTATTATCATCCCTATAGCCTTCAATGAATTCCCCACAAACTGTATCAAAGGCTGATATGCAATCTTTTCGAGCCCATATTCGAAAATAGCCTACCAAAGGGACAATCTAGCTTCAGACCTAAGAAATGTATTCTTGAGCAAGTGGCATTACTCACAGTGGGCGTTGGACCCTTAACGAAAGGAGAAAAGTAATTGTTCATGTTGATATCTCTACCACCTACGACACTATTTGGCACCGCGGATTGACACAAGCTACACAAAACAATCCTGAGAATTAGTTAGAATGATAATGACAATGATTTCCAAATGACGCTTCCATGTCCACATTGGCAGCAAAATATCGAGAATAATAGCTTCCCGTAAGGGTCTGTCTTAGTTCCAGCATTGTTCAGGAACAAAAACCGTGTGTAGCGTATTCCATCTTGCAAATCCTTTTGCTAACTACAGGTTAAAAGTCAGAACAGATGACCAAGTAATACATTTTGAACCTTTTCCAAAATATCTAGCAGTGACTTTTGATCGCACATTGTCTTTAAAGCCACATCAAAAAGCTACTGCAGCGAGAACAACTTATCGCTGCTGCCTACTTAAAAGACTCGCCTGTAACCACTGGGGTATGTAAATTGCAACATTGAGAACGGAAAGCCTCCCCTTTTGTTTTGTTAGCATCTAAAAATTCATCTTCTGCTTAGGGTCATTCCTGTTAGTACAAGAAACCAGAGTCCTCTTTAAACGAATGTTTGAGCACAATCAGTAGATGCAATGTCTACACCATCAGTATTATTATCAGTTATTTCTGGCATAGAGCCCACTGATATTCGAAGGGACAAAAACTGCTTTACCTTATACAAACTTGCCATGGATGAGTTGCATATTTTACATAATGTACTGAATAATTAAGAAACTGCTGCCCGATTAATATTGAGAAACCATTTGTCATCTTGCATTTTGACTCTTACTGAAGGGCTAAATAAAATCCCCACATCCGATCGTTGGGTTCAGAATTCCTGGCGTAGTCGATTGAACAACCTTAACCACTAGCTATACAATTTTATTCTCTTACCAAAATCAAGACTGCCTGGTTATGGCTTAAACGGAACAATTGGGCCCTGCTAAACAGCATTCTTTCTGGTTATGATCGCTATACTTATTTCAATCAAAGAATTGATCTCCGTGATACTACCTCTGGGTATGTACAAAATCCTCAACATATTATAAACTGGAATAAAATGGGGATCAAAGAAGATATCAGAGATGTTGATAGCTATTGTAGTTGGCTTTACGATAATGTTCGTGAGATTTAGTTCCTTCATAGTTCATATGCACACACACACATATACACACAAATCATCTCCACATTTAACTGGCCTAAAACAGAGCATCGGTCTAAAAGTCCTCGGTGGTGAATGGATTGCAGTGACCAACGTCATGGTTGCACCTTGGAATGTAACGACTTTACCAACGCTTCTTTTAAATAATGAGTTAAGACATGTATTCAATGTCGGTGAATTTGTTTAATCTTACCGAAGCCTCCCGAACAAAACTTATCATTTTAAAGGTAAAATGGTCGACTGGAATGGCTGCAGCAAGTGGTTGTTCAGATTTCTGAACGATAAATTTAATGTGTCATGTGTCAAAACGTCTGTTATCCATCATCTTAAAACGCACGACACAAACAATAAACTTTGAAATAAGTGAGAAACAAGCTAGTTTTAAGAAGAATTCAGGCACAAGAGAAGGCATCCTTAACCTTAAAATGATCACAGAGAAATACCTGGAGTAACAAAACGATCTTTATATTTGTATTAGAGATTATGCAAAAGCCTTTGATTCTGTAAACCATGAGTCATTAATCAAAACCCTTCAAAATTTACATATCGACGCAAATAACCTCGCAATAATATCTAGGTTATACTGAAACCAGAAAACAAAAATTAGAACGTCTATAGGGATATAAGCCAAAATAAAGGAAGGTGTCAGACAAGGGTGTGTATTATCCCCCATCGCTATTCAATATGTACACAGAGGGTATATTCAGGGGACTAGAATCACTTCCAGGTGTAAAAGTAGGAGGTAGGATAGTAAATAATCTTCGATATGCTGACGACACTGCTCTCCTGGCTGATAACAAAGAAGATCTCAAAACTCTGGTAAACACTGTAAAAATTGAAAGTGAAAAACTTGGTTTGAAAATAAATATTAAGAAAAAGAAAATAATGGTTGTTACTCAGAATGAAATAACACCCAAAGCAAACTTAATTATTGATGGTTGTGATGTGGAGCAGGTAGAAACCTTTGTATACCTAGGACAACTGATAACATCAGATGGAAGGTCAGACTAAGAGATAAAAAGAAGAATTGGCATGGCTAAAAATACCTTTTTAGACCTAAAGCCTCTGCTAACCAGCCAATACGTTTCATGCAAAACCAGGATCTGTCTGTTAAAATGCTATGTATGGTCAATCGTCACCCATGGCTGTGAAACTTGGACAACAAAGAAAAGTACTGAAACAAGAATAGAAGCCTTTGAAATGTAGTGTTACCGTAGGATGGATAGAGTGTCTTGCAAAGAAAAAAAGACAAATGAAACAGTCCTGAATGAAATAGGAATAAGCAAAACAACCCTACTAGACACAATAAAAAGATTAAAATTTACATTTTATGGACACATAAGGCAGAACAATTTCCTTCGAAAACTGATAATGGAAGGCACTGTTGAAGGTAAGCAAGGAAGAGAAAGAGGAAGAAAAATGGTCACATCAACAGGCAACATTGCTGATTTCATGAAGACCAACAAGTGTGATAAACTGGCATTGGATAGAGAAGTGTCAAAATTGCCAGAGATAAGAAGAGCATAATAATATTTTGAATGTAATTCTATTTGTGCTTTCACATAATAGAAAAGAAGCATACATACTGTACATATCTAGAGAATAACTTTTTGTATACAAATATGTGTAACATGGCAAGTTCTGTGAAGGTTGTTTAGTCCAGACAGGAATCAAGGTTTATAACTGGTAGGATTCCTATGTTTCATATACAAGGGCTTACATCAAGAATTTTACCATAACCTATGCAGTTTGTCTACATAAACAATGGTATTAAGCTTTTGGGTCAAATTAAGACTGTAAAACCAGTCTCATATCACAAATGCAGTACAAGTGTTAGAATGATTCAAGGTTGACATTCACAGGAGGGTCCCCTGCAGTAGTAGAAATAAGGAGTTTGTAGGGGTTCAGATATATCTATTGGAAATTGAGAAAGGATGAAAGGTAGGGAAACAAAAAATATGAACCTCTTATCTACCATGAGAATAACATTTTCAACAAAAGAACTGAACACACAAATGAATCAGATACTTTGAACTCCTTTGGGCCAACAGTGGAAAAAATGGGTCAAGAAAGTTAGCTAACTTGTATGTAATTGTACCTATAGCTGAAAAATAGGTCTAAATATAGGTTTAGGTTTTAAGTTATTACAGACATAAAAAACATCTGGTTTGAGCCCAAGCAGTCTTTGTGGCCTATGCAAAGTACAGAAATCTAGTGTTGATGGCTCTCCTCCATTTAGGCATTACCCATTTAACAGGAAAACTGTTATAAAATTTCAGCTCTGGCTAATGACTGATGTCATGGTGGAAACATTGAGAATGTAATTATACATCACATGAATAGACTCTTTTTTCAGTACCAAACAAAGGGGAAAAATTGGAGCTATGTGCATCAGAAATGAATGATAACGGGCAGATGTCCTCAGGGGGTCTCAGTGACTCAACTAAAAAATGTGTGTTGTAGTGGGAAAGATATATTGCTGATAGCAAGCAAGGGCAAACAGCTTAAGTAGCTTTATATAAAGCTTAAGTAAAAACATTAATATTAATATTTTTTCGTCTGAAAAGAATGGATTTGGTTTTATCCTCACCAAAATAAATATTTAGTTTGTTTTCCACAAACCAATTGCACAGTGATTCCAAGTTTTTATTTAAGTTTGACTCTATGTGGTCAATATTGTGGTGTCTGACAAACTTGTCTGCATAAAGAAGTAGTTCACAGTCAATAGCCTGAGTCGTGTCATTTACATATAGTAGGAATAGTAGTGGGCCAAGAATTGACCCCGGAATTCCTAAAATTTTGACAAAAAGGTCAACCAAAAAAAAAAAGAAGTTAATTAAGAAAAGGAAATTAACAAATAATGTAAATGGCGGAGTTAAACCAAACCTGGCCAATAGTTCCAATAAAATAAATTAATCGATTTTCGTCTTCACAATTCTGTCTGGAGGTCAGTATTTGTCATTTTTTCATCTATTCCATCAATTATTATAATTATTCATTACAAATTAAAACAGCCATTAGATACATAATTCAAATCTAGTTTAAAGGTTTCATCAAAACCTGCTTCTATCAATGCCGTCCTGTAGAGTACGTACCAATTTTTGACACGAGATTCCAGCTTGTGGTTTAGGTTCTGTGGAATACTAAAAGCAGTCGACGGAACTGAGTCGTTTGCAAATATATTTGGAAATCCAAAAAACACAACTGAGTAAACCAAAAGTGGCATACTACTCAACAAACTTTTCTCCTTTACTTCATTATCGTAATAAACACAAGGATATCCTAGTAAAATACCAAATAGGGTTGGTGGATAAATATTTTCCCCCACGAAAATTTCTTCTTTGGCTTCTGTGCCTTCAAAACCCAATTTTTGACAAAGGGCACGCAGGTGTCGAACAAGAATCGATGAATCTTTTACAACTTCTGGCGTCTCTCGACAAGAGGAGATTTCAACCAAAACTGTATCAAACTCCTGAATACTGGGACTCAGCTGACAACGTAGCCTACTTCTTGTGACTGATTCGTTTACAATAAATATCTCGCCACACACATCCTTAGCACTAAGTCTCTCCCTTAATAGCTTATTTTCTCTTAGCGCAACCAACATTGTTTGCACATTTTCCTTGTTCATACATGCATAATCAAACAGACATGCATTTCGCATGCCAATGTCAACTAAGTTGATGTCTACAGCTAATGTTTTCCATCTAGTTCGTAAGGCTTTACCACAATGCAACAAAATTATCCTACGCCAAGGAGAACCTTTTGTGTTGTCTGACATTTCAAATATCTTCTAATATATATTAATAATATATAAAAATTCTTGTATCAAGAGTTTCTCGTACCAAACACAGTTTGCACTGTTTACAATAATAACTACCATGTTCAAAAAGATACGATATTCAAAATTAACTTGATGTAAGACACACGAAATAAATATGCTTTTAACTTATGATATTATCGGTCAAGTTCATAGAGTTAGGAATATATTCCAAACTCTGTGGTCAAGTTAGAGTTTGCGATCACCTAAACTAAAGTAAGGTTGTTCTGAAATTTTGAAACTTCAGCATGTTTTGAGTGAAAAATAGCAATTTGATTACACGCTGTCATTAAATGGAAATGGCTTTGCATTCAGATTCAGAGGATTACGATGATGAATGGGAAGTTGAGGTGAGTAACCTGAATTGAATGTAATGTGATTTTATTCATACATTACAATCCTAATTAAACACTAAAGTTAAAAATAATAACTTACAGACTGCTATTCTTAAAAAGCTAATGGTAGGTGTTGTTATAAATATTTGTTGTATGGTTCCACCAGCTATCAGTAAGGTGAGCTCAGATACTGCGGGAGTTCTTGGGTGTAGAAATGCAACACATGAGAGGATAAGAAAGGAGAAAATGGAAAGTAGAACTACAAAATTACAATATCTTTGTATTACTAAAGCACAGATATTTATTGTGAGCAAGTCAAAGTGACTGAGTCCATAAAGTTCAGAATTTTCAAGATTATCTTCAGTTGTTTCAAGGTAAGTGTTATGTCCTGTTGTTGTTGGCTCATCCTGGCCAGAAAGAGAAAAGGGACAGACCAAACTCCGCCGGACATCAACCTGGTATTTCAAGGCCTTGGAGTAGGCTAACAGGTGCTACGCCTTGCCTAAGGGTGACCTGGAGGTAGTTGTGGCAAAGGGTAACCTCATTTGCCCATGTCGAAACTCCACAACTGGATGCAGTTTAATGTCAATACCCAGGACAATTATTATTATTATTATTATTATTATTATTATTATTATTATTTAGGAATCTGTCAGTCTCAGATGTCAAATAACTGGTGTTATCATGTTGATCATTGGGCCATAACCCATAGCCTTAGATGTTCAACATATACCATAGGGCTCTAGCTGTTGAATAAGCATGTTTTTAGAGTGTTCCAAAGCAGATTTTCTCATTAAATGACTTAGCCACAATTGAAACTTAGTTGCAGAATTGCTCTTGTAATGTAATTTCNGGCAAAGGGTAACCTCATTTGCCCACATCGAAACTCCACAACCGGATGCAGTTTATTGTCATACCCAGGACATTTATTATTATTATTATTATTATTATTATTATTATTATTATTATTACTATGTTCCATGTTTCACTTCTCAACTTTAGTTCTTGATATTGGTAAATTAGCTTGAAAGCAGGCAGCAACAAGCCACCAGACATTTCAAGTTTACTCTTTCAGTGTCTTAGGAAGACAGAACCTTTCTTAGTATATGTGCAGATCCTAACAATGCTGTTTTTTGTACAACTTCCATTTTGATGTTTTATCACAATCCTTCAAATGTGATTCTAGCTTCTTACTAACCATTCTAAATGCACCTATAACAACAGGAATCAATTTAATCTTCTTTAGCTTCCATAACTATGCAATTTCATCCTTCAATGGTTGGTATTTCTCAATCTTTTTCATTTCCTTCTCATCTACCCTTTTGTCCCCAGGAATGGTGATGTCTATTATTTTAGCTTCTTTTGTTCTTTTATTTATCATCACAATATCAGGCTTTCTAGCTTTGATGTGTCGGTTGCATTTTATTATCATGTCCCATAACAGTTTTTGTTCTTCATTATTGCTACAACCATCTGGCTTATGGTTGTACCACTCACTTGCCTATTCTAAACCTGCCATACTACACATTGCCCAATGAACATTTCAATCTACATTGTCATGATGCCTTTTATATTCTCTCTGTGCTAACTTGGAACACTCACTTATGACATGGCTGACACTCTTACCCATTGCAAAACACATCCTGCATAAAGGTGAATGCTGTTTTTTCAATATGGTATTTCAAGTTGTTCATTCTCAGTGTTTTTTCCTGAGCACTACAAATCAACACCTCAGTGGAACTTTTAAAGTCTCCGTTATTCAAATACCCCCAAGTCTTATCCAAATCAATGGCCCCATTGTCTTCTAAGAATTGTCCATGCAATCTTTTCTACTTCCACTCTCTTCTCATCTCAACCTTTCCCTCTCTCTCAAAAGCTTCTGGGTCCTTACATTCTTCTGTTTTCAAAAGACCTTGATTTTTAACCATCTGCAGCATCTTCTCTCTACTATTTAAAATGTAACATGCTAAATTGTTTTCTTAAGCTCTTACAAATTCCTTGACACTAATCAGTCCTCTTCCACCTTCTTTCCTCTTTACATACAGCCTTTCAATATCGCTTCTTGGTCTTTGTCCATGGTCATTAATTTTCTCATCCTCCTATCAACCTTTTCTAGTTTGTTTTTTATCCAATTAATGATTCATGTACCATATCTCATTAGTGATACAGCCCAGGTATTGATTGCTGTTACCTTATTTCACCCATGCAATTTTGATTTCAAAATTTGTCAAACCCTCCTGAGGTACTCTTTCTGGAAAGATTCTTGAACTATATCTTCCTTAATCTTATCTGACTCAATAATACCAAGGTATTTGTAACCATTCTGGTTGACTTCTTTTACAATGTTACCATCAGTCAAGCTTAAGCCTTCAGTTTTAATCACTTTCCCTCCTTTCAACACCAGAACACCACACTTTTGAAATCTGAATTCCATCCCAATATCTTTGCTAAATGTGTGTACAGTAGACACCAAACTGTCGATCTCATTTTTGTTTTTCAAAAACAACTTTAAATCATCCATGAAAAGCAAATGGTTGATTTTCACAGTCCCTAAGGTGTATTCAGTACCCATCTTTCTTAGTATACTGGAGAGAGGAATCATGCAAATTACAAACAACAAAGGAGACAGACTATCCCCTTGGAATATACCTCTCCTGATATTAACCTTGTATAACTTTTCACCACATGCTGCTAAGACTGTCTTCCATTTTTCCATGGACTCAGTAATATACTTTATGATGTTTTCGGATGCATTTACCAGTTTTAGACATTCAATTATCGAGGAGTGGGGTATCATATCATACACTTTTTTGTAATTGATCCATGCCATTGCCATATTTTTGTGCCTTCTCTTACACTCCTTTATTAATTATTAAATATTGGCTTTATTAATGATGAGTTGGTCTTTGGTACTCCTACTTCTCCTTCTGCAACCTTTTTGCTCATCAGAGAGCATCTCATTCTCTTCCAGGTATTTATAAGTATTATCAGAGATAATACTCATCATTAACTTCCACATTAGTGGTTGACAGGAAATTGGTCTTAAGTTTCTTGCATTGTTTCCCTTAGAATGATCTTTTTGGCAAAGGACAGTTCTGCCTTTGGTCAACCAATCAGGAATTGGCTCATTACCATTAACCAGCTCATTCAGTTGATGGGCAATATGGCTATGGAGTCAGATGTCAGATGTTTCAGCCAGTATCCTTGAACCCCATCTGGCCCCGGTGCTTTTCAATTTGATATCTGGTTAACTTGTTCTTTTACCAGAAGTTCAGATATCATCAAGTTGTCCTGTTGTACATCTTTCTTTTCTTCGTTCAATTTTTGAAGCCATTCAGCTTCTGAATTGTGCTTCTTTTCTTTCCCCCATATATCTGACCAGAATGCCTTACTTTTCTCGGCATCTGGTATGACCTCAGCTTTCTCAGACCCATTTAACTCTTGATAAACTTCCTTTTGATCTTGACTCTTCCTTTCCAATATATAAATATGCTTTCCAATCTCATCGATTGACTGTTTAATCCTTCGCTTCCACCAGGGTTCTTTTGGTGTTCTCCTTTCATTTGTTGGGGTTCTTAAACCAACCTTTCCAGCAATGTAAATCAATATTGCAAAGACCAGTTCATTTGTTTCAGTTATGGTGTTTGTCTTAACATGGGTTATCACTTCATTAACACTTTTGGTAACATCTGCTAACTTTTTTCTGTCTGCTTTCTTCAATCCTGGGAAAAAGGGTTTATCCATTTCCTATATTATGGCACATATTTGGTCTATTATCTGTTGTTGTTCCTTTGTTCTCTCTGCATTGTGTTCATCATTAAACTCAACTGGCATTTCAGGTAGGTTGATGTTGTCACGTAGGTCCACATCAAGCTCAGGTTCAGATTGTGTTGCACCATTATCCTAATCTACATCTTCAATGTTAACAACGAAGTCAGTTTCTGTCTCCTTTTCTAAGATACTTCTTTTAATCATTTCAATCTCCACCTCGGATAGTAGCTCGTTTTTCCATATGGATCTAGCCTGATTGCATAAATTCTGTTCACTGATGTCAAATAAACCTCTCTCCTTGATTTGGGGAGCACCTGCTGGGCAAGAGACCTTCACAAGTTGTTCCAGCCTCATTCACGCCATTATTTTCATTAATTTGATTTGACATTTTTACACTCATTTGAGGATTAGTGAAGTTAAGGTTACACTACCACCAGTATTTTTTTCAAGACACCATCTCTAGAAGGGTTGCCAACCAAAGCTAAAGAGTCCTCTCTACCCATAAGGCAGGCAAGCCCCTGCCGGATGCCAACCTGACATTTCATGGTCTCTGGGAGAGCTAACAGGCACTTCACTTTGCTCAAGGATGACCTGGAGGTAGTTGTGGCAAAGGGTAACCTCATTTGCCCATGTCGAAACTCCACAACTGGATGCAGTTTAATGTCAATACCCAGGACAATTATTATTATTATTATTATTATTCAGGAATCTGTCAGTCTCAGATGTCAAATGACTGGTTTTATCATGTTGATCATTGGGCCATAACCCATAGCCTTAGATGTTCAACATATACCATAGGGCTCTAGCTGTTGAGTAAGCATGTTTTTAGAGTGTTCCAAAGCAGATTTTCTCATTAAATGACTTAGCCACCATTGAAAATTAGTTGCAGAATTGCTCTTGTAATGTAATTTCATTATTCCACCACGAAGTGTACTTGCTTGTTGGAAACCAGTCACAGTAAATATTTTTTGTTGGTTTTCATGCAGGAAGAAGAGGTTTATGTACAGCTTAATGGACTAGTAGACCCAAGTCATCTTAATGGATGCACAGTGGAAAATTCAAAAATATTAGTATGTATTGATATCTGTTATAATGAAACAGTAGAACATTGTCAATAAAGACTACTGAACTCCCTTTTGCCTTGTTTTACAGTATTAGAATCATTTGAAGCCTTTTCCCTTGAGCCTAGTGACAGTTTATATTTGCACACAGGTTTTATAAGAGCTAAGCAAATTTGTTTTTCTAAGGATTGGTAATAGGTACAGCTGCTGCAGTAAGAGAAGAAATGAGGCTGAAGAAGAACTGGAAAAATGGAGAGGTGCCCTGGAGAAAATAGGAATGAAAGTAAGCAGAGCAAAAACAGTATACCCCATCTTGAATGGAAGAAAGGGTGATAAGTTAAGCATGCAAGGATCAGATGTAACAAGGGCAGAAAACTTCAGATACCTGGGATCAACAGTACAGTGTGATGGAGGATGCAATATAGAAGTTAAAAAGATAATACAAATGGGTTGGGGTGGATGGAGGAAGGTAACAGGTATACTATGTGACAGAAAGCTACCACCAAAAGTGAAGGCAAAAATATATAACACCATAGTGTGGCCAGCTTTACTGTATAGGCTTGAGCCAGTAATGACAACAAAGAAACACAAAACAGAGTTGGAGGTGGCAGAATTGAGAATGATGGGGTGGGCACTTTGAGTCACATGCCTGGATAATATCAGAAATGAATACATCAGAGCTACAGCATATGTTAGGAGATTGAGCAAGAAGCAAAGGGAGGCAAGACTGAGATGGTATGGGCATGTGATCAGAAGGGAAAAGAACTATATCAGGAGGAGAATGTTAGGCACAAATCTGCCAGGGAGGAGGAAGAGAGGAAGATCAAGAAGATGCTACATGGATGTAATAAAAGAGGACATGAGGGGGATTGAAGTGAGAAGGGAAGATGCTGCCAACCACAGTAAATGGAGGTGTATGATCTGCTGTGGCAACTCCTAACAGGGAGCAGCCAAAAGATAAAGAAGAAGGTAATAGGCACAGCTGTATTAATTTGTATGTGTGTATGTTTGTTTGTTTGGATTGATGTTGTTGGGTTGTGTGCCTAGCTGGTAAGAGGTCATTGTGTAGTTGCAATATGGTTTAAAGTTTTTTGGTTTTGCTGAAGTAATACTGACATGTTAATGATAACAGTGGTGATATATATATGTATATATATGTATATATATATTTATATTTGTGTATACATGTACATATCTATGTGTGTAAGTTAGTATATCTGTACTTATGTATGTATGTATGTATGTATGTATGTATGTATGNAACTCCTAACAGGGAGCAGCCAAAAGATAAAGAAGAAGGTAATAGGCACAGCTGTATTAATTTGTATGTGTGTATGTTTGTTTGTTTGGATTGATGTTGTTGGGTTGTGTGCCTAGCTGGTAAGAGGTCATTGTGTAGTTGCAATATGGTTTAAAGTTTTTTGGTTTTGCTGAAGTAATACTGACATGTTAATGATAACAGTGGTGATATATATATGTATATATATGTATATATATATTTATATTTGTGTATACATGTACATATCTATGTGTGTAAGTTAGTATATCTGTACTTATGTATGTATGTATGTATGTATGTATGTATGTTTGTATGTATACTTGTACATATGTATGATGCTTAAGGACAGGCGGGGACATAGATGTCTTAGGAGAATACAGAGCTTCTCCCAGTCAAATCAATGCCATGTGCACACATTGCATTGATTTGACTGGGCTATGGGCTATGGTGGTAGGCGAGTGTTCAATCTCATAAATCTGAACCTCCACTGCTTTGTTGACTAGGTTCTTTAACCAAAGACTAAGAGTGATGTAACCCTGACAGAAACCTCCAGATGAGCTTTGACCCTGTCAGATGAGGCAAGCAATAAGAGTACACTGGTGCCCAGCAACCTAATCCCCAGCCATGGGTCAAATGGGATAGGGGGTAGAATGGGCTCCCATAAACTTGGTGAAGGTAGCAATTCTAGGAGAAACACACCACTGATATAACAGACAAACAAGGTGTAATATAACTATTTCAGACTGTACCTCACATAGGTATGTGCTGTTGTAGCAAGTGGATGCTACCCTGCTTTCTTTAATGTTGTCCAGAGAGGTACAAACTCTGTGATACTTAAAAACTGCAGACAAAGCAGTAAGTTGGTCATTTTGCTATTGCTTGTCACCTGCCATATGGCTGCTGAGTCCTAGAGAGTGGTAAAGATGTTGTACAATGCAATTAAATCACTTGATGTACAGATGACTCTTGCCTGTCACCTTACTTGTTTTTTAGGCTGTCATTCCATCTAATGAAGTACTATCACAATGGATGTGTGGTGATGATGACAAGGCATGGAATAAACACTACAACATTTGCAAGTGAAACTCAATGTTTGCTGTTGGAATATAAGGACCTTGTTGTACGAAAAATTATATATTCGAACAGAAAGTAGAACAGCTTTCAGACTGTACCTAACATAGATATGTGCATAGGTACAACTTAAAAACTGTACATGGACATTGCAGCTCTGTTGGAGATATCTTTCTGATGAAGATCAGCTCACTGAAATAAAATCTGGTTTCACACTCTTCTGGGTTGGTAAGCAGAAAGGTGAACATTGTGATGATGGTGTAGGTTTTGCAGTCAGAACAACCTTATTGGGGTGTGTGGAGTGCTCCTGCAGCATTTCTTATCACATAATGGAACTTGAAACTCCTCTAACTTGTGGTAGATATGCAGCCATCTTTTCAGTTTATGCTCCAACAATGCAAGCAAGCAAAGAAAATATTTTGACATTTTGTAAGGATCTGTGTAATGCTGTCACTTTTGTTCCACTTGATGAGAAACTTATCATTTTGGGTATTTTCAATGCTCGAGTCAGTAATGATTTTGAATTTTGGGGTGGCCTTGATAGCCATGCCATTTGCAAAATGAATTTAAATGGCTTGAATCCACTTCAGTTCTGTTCTGAGCACAATTTGGTCATAAGCAATACACTTGTTCACCAAAAAGTTAAGCACAAGTCAATTTACCACATGTCAACTCTGAGAGAAATGCATCGAGCAACAGATGCCACTGTATCAACTCTTTGTTGATTTAACAAATGCTTTTGATACAGTGAACAGTGATGGTCTGTTGATGATATTTGGGAAATTAGGGTGCCCACTGTTTTTTGTGATATGTTCAAGCAGTTGCATGAGGACATAAAGGCTTGTGTTCTTTTCAATGGAAAACTCCCTGAAGAGATTCCAATTGATAAAAGTGTAAAACAGGGCGATATTCCAGCACTAACATTTTTTTCCATTTTGCTGCTGACAGTGACACAGGTGTTCTTTTGCAATTTAGAACTACTAAAAGTGTTTTCAATTTGAGAAGGTTTAACTTCAAGTCAGAAGTCTGTCAGAGTCTAATCAGAGAACTTCTGTATGCTGATGCCATTGACTTTGTTGCTTGTTCAGCTGAAGACATGCAGCTCATTATGGATCATCTTTCCACCTTGTGTTTTGTGTTTGGTCTTACAATTAGCCCAAAGAAGATAAAAGTCATGTACATACCAGCACCTGATGAACTATACATTGTACCAGATATCTGTGTCTGTGGCAATTCATAAGTTGTGCAGGACACCTTTGTGTTTCTTGGTAGCATCCTGTCAAGAGATGATGGCCTTGATACAGAAATAGGCCAGTGGATACAGAAAGCCTCAGTTGCCTTTGTAATGCTTGAAAAACAAGTTTGGCAGATTGTGGCATCACCTTCAAAAGCGAGCTCTGCATATACAAAAGCTTGTGTTTTGACCACTCAATTGTATTCTTGTGAGATGTGGATTGTACATCGAAGACATCTCAAACTACTTGAACACTTTAATCAGAAATGTTTAAGACACATAATCAATATCAAGTGGCAAAGCCAAACACCTGATAGTGAAGTTCTTGTCAGAGCAGGATACACAAACTCTGTGACCTGAGTCTGTGATCATCATCATTCACATGCGCTGGGCAGCCCATGTGGTTCACATGGAGGATGATAGGCTACCAAATTAACTGCTTTATGGGCAACCACAGCAGTCTATGGAGTGTATGAAGTTGGGGAAAGCACCAGGATTGCAGATAGAGAGCCTAATGGCATTGGATGATGAGGGAATAAACTGGTTTTTTGAACGTTTCAACAAAATATGGGAGGCAGAGGAAATACTGAAGGATTGGGAACTCAGTTCTTCGATTCCCATTTCCAAAAAGAAGGACCTTGCTGGTGAATGTGCAAATTATAGAAGAATTAAATTGCTAGAACTTGTGATGAAAGCCTATGAAGGGAAAATCAACAAGAGACTTAAAAACAAATAGAAATTGATGATATGCAATTTGTATTTATGGCTGGAAAAGGAACCATCGACCCAACATTCATTATCACTCAGAGGCATGAAAAATGCATTGAAGGTAAAAAACCACTGAATATGACATTTGTTGACTTATGTAAAGCATACAACTATTTCCCATGTGATGTAGTACTTTGGTGCTTGAGAAAAAGAGAGATACTAGAAAAAATGGTAAAAGTAGTCACCAGCCTCTACAACAACAGCCAGACCACAGTAATTTGTGCAGCTGGAGAATGGGATAACTTCAAGATCAGAGTCAGATTACATCAGGGATCTTCATTTAACCCCTCCGTGTTTGCTCTGGTAGTTCTTTAACTTGGAAATCAAAGTCAATGGCAAGAAGCCAGCCATAGGAACAAAGCACATAGTAAGATATAACTAAAAATTTTTTCTCACATCAGCATAAAGACTGGAACAACTCATAAATGACATCAAAGTTTTGCAATACAAATACTGTCTTTGGCTTTATGTAGTTTAACAACCAATGATAATGCATAGTAAAACACATATGTACAAAATTCTTTGTTTATTAGTTCTTGATAGCTACTCCCAACTTTGCTTTGTACCATTGTCACCCATACATTCGAATCTGTAAGAAATTCAACATTATCAAAAATTGTTCACAAACAATGTTGATACAGAACTCTGTACCTTCACCAATAACCCAAGTTGTAGGACAAGGCTCATTCAGCACCTCTTTCATTTTCCTTAGGGGTAACAAGTTAAAATATGACTAGCATCAACTAACATAGCAAGCAAGCATTGTGCTATGAGCAGGAAAGGACAGCTCAGTGTTGCATTTTGTATTATGATTGCCAGAGAGAAGTATACTGAGGTTTAACTCTTGCTGACCCACACCCATACTATATTCTTAGTACAAGTCAGGTTTTCTCTTTGGTTGAATTTGTACATATCCTTTCTGAAAAGAATATGATTCCTAAACAGTTTCTTTTTTCCTTCACATTATTGTTTTTCATCTAAGAGGGTTCCTTTTTTCATCATCATAACTGCCTTGCTTTTTGCATTTCCTCAAAATCAAGTTAAGCATCTCATCTTTATGGACAGTCTTAGCTCTTTTCTCAGTAAGCTTCTGCCAGAGCCCCAAATTAAATCCTTTCATCTTTTTCTAAAAGTGTTGATATCTTCATTCACACTTTTTCAATTATCTTCAATTTACCTGAGTAAAGTTTCATATTAACTTTTATTCTTTTGGATGTCAAGTTGTGATTAGAACACAATATTGCTTGGATTGCAATTCTGTCCATGTGGGAGGAATCAGTCTTGCCTTCAGGATTGTTTGAAAATGAAAGATGTAGATAATGTCCTGTTAAGATCACCAATATGGTGCAACAATGCAGTAGCACTGTAACTTAACAGTGCAAAACGTCTCTCATTGTACAGGGCCAAGTTTTTTTAACTTACTAGCCCTTGCCACAATCTTATCAAACATGTCATGAATATTGAAGACATATTTCCATCATTTGAAACAAGTTTTTCAAGAGCTTCAATGACAGCTGGAATAAGACAGTTGGAAGTGAAAGAGCAAACTTACAGTATGCTTTTTACAACCATATCACAAATCTCCAATCATGAATAAGTTTATTTTACTAATTAAAAAAAGCAATAATGTTTATGTATTTTTTCCTCCTGAGTTAAAGAAACCATGAAGAGACCTTGCTTTGTGATTTTGAACTAAAATGATAAGTATTTCTGCTTGTGAAGCTCTCATTAAATACAATATAAAACATTGAATAGTGAAATAATTTTAGAATATTTTGTGGAAGTAACATTTTTATGCCCCAGATGCATCTGTATGTTTTGAAAATTGATGATTGTTTGACATTATGGTAATTCCCCTTAAACTCAATTTTTCAAATCTGTTTTCACTGTGTTTTAAATACATGTAAGTAAAAAAGTTGTATATTTCAGTAAAATATTGCCTTTGTTATTATATACCAATTTTTTTACTTGAAAAACTGTTATTGGATTTGCAATTTTTATCTAAAGCTTAAATACTGCTCTTTCAATCACTATTTCCCGTAATTCATCATTTATGATATACTATTCTCACTGGATGCATGTTATTTAATCAGAAAAAGGGTATTTTGTGAGAATTTTCACCATTTTCACTGCAGGGGGACATAATAACCCTGCAAGCTCCCATTTAAAAAATCTTTTGGGAATAATGGGTTCTTCCTCCTAGTTACATATAATACCTTCCATCAATTTACTTTTCCATGAATTTCAAAATGTTTGATTTTTATAGCCAACCCCATCTTATTGATAACAGAAACACATGATTCCATGTTAGACAGGAATCACATAAACAGTATATCTTACGTTCTTCCAGAAAAATGGCTTCAAACACCAGAGAAAAAACACTATGTTAAAGGTTCTATGCCTATGGCATCCACTAATTCTATATAGTCAATAATGTTCAGGAAATTGATATGTTTAGGAGCTATAAATAATATTTTGGGGTATTTTTTTGCAATTTTTTGGTGTGTTTAATTTCATAATATCATAAATAACAAACCATAGTGATAGCTTCGACCGTACTTAAATCGTTTTTTCCTCATTGCATTATTGAATTGTTTTCTTTTGTTTTGATTTTTTTAAACAGGTTTTTCATCGATAGCAGAATTTTTTCAATCTCTTGAAGTAAACATGTAAATTTTTTATATCAGTAATTACTACTACTACTACTACTACTACTACTACTACTACTACTACTACTAGTACTACTACTACTACTACTACTACTATTACTACTACTACTACTACCACTACTACTGCTACTACTACTACTACTACTACTACTACTACTACTACTACTACTACTACTACGACGACTACTACTACTACTACTACTACTACTACTACTACTACTACTACTACTACTACTACTACTACTACTACTACTACTATTACTCCTACTACTATTATTACTACTACTACTACTACTACTACTACTACTACTACTACTACTACTACTACTACTACTACTACTACTACTACTACTACTACTACTACTACTACTACTACTACTACTACTACTACTATTACTACTACTACTGCTGCTGCTGCTACTACTACTACTTCTTCTATTTCGACTACTTCTATTTCGACTACTTCTATTTCTACTACTACTACTACTACTACTACTACTACTACTACTACTACTACTACTACTACTACTACTACTACTGCTACTACTACTACTACTACTACTACTTCTATTTCTACTACTACTACTGCTGCTGCTGCTGATGATGATGATAGTGGTCATCATTGTAATGCAGTGATATGGTTATCCCTACATTAATATCTACAATAACATTGTTTGGCGTGACCGGTATCATGCTTTGTTTTTTCAGGGTATTGACACAGAGAAGCCAATTTTCAAGTTAAATCAGTATATATTCTCTGGAAAATATGAAGGTAAACAACAAGTATTTTAATTAGTTATGCTGCTCAGAACTGTGTCAGTAGAAGCTAATGTATACAAAGATCTATTAAAGGTGTAAATTAGTCAATAAATATTGCGAATATTTCGAAATATTGTGAAAGCCAAAAATTTGCAATGATATTTCTTATTTCTTATTGTTAGAATTTGACATGCATATATTTAATCAGTTTTGTTTCTTTTGAACGGAATGGTATTTTGTTTGATGTACTTTTTATTCTTGACATTTCACTTTTTATATAATGTTTTTGTTTAGTTTTCTGTTTTCTTTCGAGGTCATGAATTTAATCCTAATAGTTTTAGCCATGCTAAAAGTCATGACTTAATTTGTAAATGGGGTGTGAAAAACGTCTGATTTTTCTAATCAGTGAAAATTGCAAAAACTTTCTGATGTTTTTCCATACAGTTAATGTCTTAGTCTTTTTCATTTCATTTGATCATGATTTCAGTATCGAAGATAGTATCATAGTTTATTTAGGTCATCCAGGTACTTGCACTTACTCCTTCTCTTTACACCCCCCCTACACACACACATTTTTTGTGTCCCATTTTTTATTAAAATCTTTGAACGTCAGAAAATTACTTTTTTTGTGATATAGCTAAACCATTTAAACAATTCTTTTCTGAGGAAAATTGTATCAGATCATAAAAATTCGTACATCAGTTGCATAGTCTTAACCATTCTTTAACACACTGGTTGTCTTATTTTGTATTACATGACTTTACAGAGATGATGTCAAAAGCCTTTTTAAAATTATTATGTGAAAAATTTTCCTTCAAAAAATAAATAACCTATATTCTACATTTTTCCTGTCCTAAAGCCATATTGCATTTTATGATCATGATCACCATAATTGCCCTTATCATATTTTCGTTACTATACAGTATTCTCTCCAATTAGCGGACACCATTGGGGCAAGAGCAAAGTGTCCGCTAATTGAAAGTGGCTGCTAATTGGAAGTGGCCGCCTTTTGGAAAGTTTTGCAATGTAAGCTCAAAATTTTAAAACAGACCCGAGTTTTGTATTTAAAAGGTGTAATTTGGGTAATTAGTGGGTATCGGGTTCTTGAAAGTGCCAAACACTTCCATTACGGCAGAAGTTATTGGAAAGAAGTTGAATCGTGGAGGTGGCAATGGTCTGGAGATTCCAGTAATTTACCATTTTCATGGAGAAGAAAAGTTAATAAGCTGGACTGTAGAGAAGCTCGAAGCTGTAAAAAGCGAAGTAGATTGCAGTGTCAAAGTGTTTAATTGGAAAGAAAAAAAAGCCATATTGACTATTTTGTGCAAAAAATATTGTCCCTTAATTAAAGTGTCCGCGAATTAAGTGTCCGCGAATTAAGTGTCCGCTTTTTAGAAAGTTTTTTATGAGACTTTGACCAGAAAACGATCGGGGAAAAAAATTTATCCGTTAATCAGAGGTATCCTCCTTTTAGAGTGTCCGTTAATCGGAGAGAATACTCTATTGTTGTGGTTATTATTATTATTATTATTATTATTATTATTATTATTATTATTATTATCGAGTGGTTACACACCGTCTAGTGATGGATGGGTGAAAAACCCATATTCAGCGCCCAGCAACAAGCCAGGTAAGTTGAATGCACGCACATGTATTGTAGCCACAAGAGCGAGATAAATAGAAAGCCAAATTAAATGGCAACATCACTTCAACCTGCAAGTGCCGCCCCACAACCAGTGAGGTAAGGCACAGTGCTCAAGCGGCTGTTGTTGTATGACAACAATTTTTGACCACAGCACTCCCCATTCCTAGTCTGATAACTAACAATACATAGAAAGATATCTTTGTATTAATACTGAATCTGATATTGCAGACTGGATATTTGTTATGCCCTGTTTGGCAACAACAACAACAACAACAAATAGGCACAACAGCCATGTTGTATTGTGTGTCAAAGGGCATTTATTATTATTATTATTATTATTATTATTATTATTATTAATTATTATTAATTATTATTATTATTGTTATTATTATATTATTCTTATTTTTTATTGTTATTGTATTATAATACTTTCTCTATAATTGTAATTATTATATCATTATTTTCTGTTTCTCCCTGATTTTTCTGTTTTGTTCGCCATTAGTGCTAAATTCTATTCCTGTCCTTGGGATTCAAAAGGCAGCCAGTTGATGCTAATGTCATCGACAATATTTTTCTTAGGATATTGGCTAATCCTTGGAGAGCAGTTTTCAGTGTATCTCTTACATTGATGTTTCCTGTAATCTTGTTCATGTCCGTTTTTATGCCTTTTTAAATTATACCTAGCGTTTCAGTGATGACTGGTACAGTTTCTGTTTTCATTCCACACCTTTTAAGCTTTCAAATACCATATCTTTGTACTTGTAAAGTTTTACAATCACTTTGATTGACGCATTTCGATCCTAATTTATTTCCATACCTGTTAGCATGCATGTTCTTTCTTTCTTTCTTTTTCTTGGTTATGATGTCAGGTTTATTAGTTCTTTGTGATCTTAGTGTCTCCTAAAGTTTGTCTTGCAAGAATGAGAATAAGCCTGAGAGACTTTCTCTATATAAAATGCTCAATATGATATAGCATCTCAAATGGCCTCTGACAATCAAATGCCCAACGTCTGGACTTTATTTGTCAGAGATGTTTAGAACTAACAAGGAGTGGTGTAGGGTGACTGGAACCGTAAAACTGATTTTTCTCAAGGTTCACAGAGGTCTTTAGCCTTCGTTGGCAGTCTGACTTGGAAAGGTATCACCCTAGTTTTAGAGCGAAGGGCAGGCAGAGCTCTTTAGGCTCGGTAGTCTGTTGTAAAGAGGCGGTAAGACTTAAAGTGGTGTATTTGTCGTGCCCCCAGTGTCGTAAAATACTTGCTTAATGTGTAGTTTTATCTGTTACTGCCACTGTGTTGTGATTAACTCTTTGGATAGAAAAAAGCGTAGGGGCTTTGTCATCTGATAGGCGGATGAGCTCCTGTAAGAGCAAAGACTGAGAGGCCTTGGCTCCTACAGGAAGCTCACAAAAGAGACACTGGTGTTCTTTTGGTATTCTAACATTGAAAAACTGGCTAAGTTACTGGGTCATATCAGATATAGTTTTAGTAAGACTCGTAGGTAAATTTGTCGTTAGATTCAGGAAATGCTCCAACTTTAGATAGTTCAGATGAAGAGGTTGGCCACTTTTATGAAGATATTGAGCGACAGAAACAACAATGTAGATGTCATTAAGACGTCATTACAGTAACGGGAGACTTTTAAGACAAAATTAGAGAATGGAAGCTAAGGTTTTGTTACAGGTAAGTATGGCCTTGTTGACAGAAACGAAAGAGGTAACAAACTTGTTGACTGATGTAATGAACATGAGCAGATGATAACAGACACCTGGTTTTGAAATCATAAGCGAAGGCGCTATACATGGATAGGTCTTGGTGATAGAATACGTAAGCAAATAGATCACTATCAAAAAATGATATGGGAATGCAATCCAGCAGTCAAGTGTCGGCCGCAGTAGCGACCAGAGTCCTGTTATACATATTCTTAGTGTTAGGATGCAGAAAGTGAATAAGGCAAAAGTAGGGACACTTTTGCCTTATTCACTTAAGTAAGTTGGGGCACAGTATTCAATAGCTGTGACAAATCGTTTTCAGGTCTTTGAAGAAAAAGGACCTCTCTATGGGAAACTTTGAAAGCAGCATTAACTGAGGCGGTGAAGGAAACAGTTCCAAAGAAGGAAAAATGGATGAGCAGATAAACGACTCAAGAAATTCTTGACCTTATGGAAACTAGATGAAAGACGTTAAAAGGAAATGACGAGTACAATAGAGTAAACCGTAATGTTTGATAGAAATGTAAAGCAGCAAAAAAAATTGGTTGTGACCAATTAGAAGCGAAAAATCAATGTTGAATCCTCACTAATGTACAAAAATAAAGGATCTAACTGCTGTCAGAGTTTGGACGTGTAGTGGTTGCATGAAATAAAATATGTGTACTCAGACAGAACGATGATTCAGATCTTCCGGTCTGAGTACATTGAAGATTTTGTTAATTGCCAATAGTTCACAAAGAGCTTAAGGATCTATCTATCCTTGAGTCAGAAGCCAAGACTGCTATCAACAAGATGAGGGGGGAAAAGGCATCTCTGGCAGATGGTATTGTGACTTAAATAACTGACATTTTGTAAGATTTTGGTATTGAACGTCCAACTATGGTTGCAAATGATGTCTATGATAATGGTAGATATAATACCAGAAGATCTTCTTAAATCAATTTTTGTTACATTGTCAAAAACGTCGGGAACTACTGAGTGCGAGGTCTATCGTGCCATTAGTTTGATGAGTCACACTATCAAAGTATTATTAGGCATTTTAAGGCAGAGAGACAGAGGCAGAACCAGCCCAAAAATAGCAAAAGAACAGTATGACTATGTAAAATATACTGGAAGTAGAAAGATTTTCTTTGTTATGAGATTGTGGTGTGAGACAGCTATCGAAATGCTAAGGAAACTGTATGTGTGTTATCCAAAAGCGTTTAATAAGGTTAGGCACGAGGAACCATTCAGCATGCTGCAAGAACTACATATTGATGGTAGAGATATAAGGGTTATCAAGAGGCTCTGTTTGGGAACAGTCAGCCGATGTTAGAATAGATATTTAGTTGAGTACCAGTACAATATTTAGAGGTGTGAGATAAGGGTGTGATTTTTTTCACCAGATCTATTAAACCGTTACAATAAATATATTCTTAGAGATACTGGTAGCATCAAGGGCATTACAATAGGTGGGTATAATCGTAATACTAACAGATATACCGATGGCACCTTATCTGTTGCATTTTGACAAGAAAAGCATCAAGAATTGTTGGATAGAACAAGTGAAAAGGAAGATCTGACAATTAATGTTAAAAAGACAAAATGCATGGTGATCAGCAAAGACAAAGTACCCTCAAAATGTGAAAGTTGGTTGGACCGTGATTCAGCGCATATCATCATATCATATTATATATCACATATCCAATTATATCATATCATATCATATCATATCATATCATATCATATCATATCATATCATATCATATCATATCATATCATATCATATCATGTCATATCATATCATATCATATCATATCATATCTTATCATATCATATCATATCATATCATATCATATCATTTCATATCATATCATATCATATCATATCATATCATATCTTATCATATCATATCATATCATATAATATCATATCATATC
>RDPX01000141.1:124197-135269 GCA_003991215.1 Morbakka virulenta | reverse complement strand
ATGACTATGTAAAATATACTGGAAGTAGAAAGATTTTCTTTGTTATGAGATTGTGGTGTGAGACAGCTATCGAAATGCTAAGGAAACTGTATGTGTGTTATCCAAAAGCGTTTAATAAGGTTAGGCACGAGGAACCATTCAGCATGCTGCAAGAACTACATATTGATGGTAGAGATATAAGGGTTATCAAGAGGCTCTGTTTGGGAACAGTCAGCCGATGTTAGAATAGATATTTAGTTGAGTACCAGTACAATATTTAGAGGTGTGAGATAAGGGTGTGATTTTTTTCACCAGATCTATTAAACCGTTACAATAAATATATTCTTAGAGATACTGGTAGCATCAAGGGCATTACAATAGGTGGGTATAATCGTAATACTAACAGATATACCGATGGCACCTTATCTGTTGCATTTTGACAAGAAAAGCATCAAGAATTGTTGGATAGAACAAGTGAAAAGGAAGATCTGACAATTAATGTTAAAAAGACAAAATGCATGGTGATCAGCAAAGACAAAGTACCCTCAAAATGTGAAAGTTGGTTGGACCGTGATTCAGCGCATATCATCATATCATATTATATATCACATATCCAATTATATCATATCATATCATATCATATCATATCATATCATATCATGTCATATCATATCATATCATATCATATCATATCATATCTTATCATATCATATCATATCATATCATATCATATCATATATATATATATATGTGTGTGTGTGTGTGTGTGTGTGTGTGTGTGTGTGTGTGTGTGTGTGTGTCGAATGTTGATGCGCTGAACAGTCCATACACCTTGAAAATTATTTAGTCTTTCAGGAGATAAAATAAGTTGATAAGTTTAATGACCTAGTCAGTATGCTAACAGCTTATGGTAGTTGTGAGAATGAAATAAGGAGACGAATTGTTATGGCGACGGGTGCATTTTGGAGGTTAGATAAGATTTTTAGAAATAATAAATTGAGCATTGAGATCAAGGTCAGGCTGCTTAAGTGTTATGGGCATTTCATCCTATTTTATAGAATGGAATGTTGGAGCATCTCTAAAACAAGAGAGAAGTGACCAATGGCTGCAGAAATGTGGTTTTTACGTAACACACTGAGAATATCCCTGATAGAGCATGTGTTAAATGAAAATATTCTGCAGTGAACAGGAAATAACAGAAGTATGATTAGTACAATACGACAGAGACAGTTAGGGAGACATGCGATAAGAAAAGGTGAGTTTGAAAATATGTTGTTTACCAGAAGGAAAGAAGGTAAGCAAGGCAGAAGAAGGTAAAGGCCAACTTACTTCAGCAGTCTTAGCAAACACCTAGACATTAGTAAGACCATTGTATAAAGCAACGATGAATAGAAATGTGTGGCAGATTGTGATCGTTAAAGTCCGAATCGGATAAGATAATTGGCATAAAAAAGGTAGGCTTATCTGTGTGCACGTGCATTTCCCAGTAAATCATAACCTTTCCATTGATCTCTGTAACACACTGATTTCAAATAATGTTGTTGCTTTTTTAATTGGTCAGTGGATTTATATTCCTGAGGTTTGGAAACAACAAGCTTCCTCATATCTCAAGCACTCATCGGAGGATTCTGGCAGAGTGTAGCAACACAGTCTTTTGCAATTCTATTATTGTGGTACCTAACACAATCTCCTTCAGCCCTTTTGTTAATTCTTTTGGTGTTGTTTTTTGCGCTTCAATTATAACAGGAATTGTTTTCACTTTTTGTTCCACAATTTTTTTAGTCCCCTTGCTAAGTCTTGGTATTTCAATATTTTTTCTCTTTCTTTTTCACCAATCCTTGTATGTTATGGAACAGTGAAGTCTATCGTCTGGCATTTGTTGTTTTTCTTGGCCACTATTATAAATTAGGGCCCGGATAATTGTATAATTGTATTTTTTAGTTGTAGATTTTGCCTTCAGTTGTATATTTTGCCTTCAGTTGTATATTTTGCCTTCAGTTGTATATTTAGGCGTTACTTGTATAATCGAGAAATAACCATTTTAGCCTGAATAAATAACTGTCTTGACACTAAAAAACGACAAATGTTAGCCAATCTCAACGTCTCATGTCCATTTTCTGTGCTCACATTCAAAAAATTCTCCCTTTCTTTCTTAATTACCCATATGTGCTATTAATAACAACAGTTTAGATATTTCTGTTCGTTAGCGGTCTTCGAATAACCTTAAAAACCCGTCTTTTCGGCGCCACACTCAAACTATAAAGCACTAATTTTTACACCTTGTAGTTTAATCTAAACAGACATTTCCATCACAGCTGGAGTTGTTTCAAATATAATTCGCTCTTCTAGCCGTCAATCAAATGCCCCTGATCTCTTTACGCCTTCTCAACATGCAACACTACAGAACTTAGTGCAGTCAACAGCTTACATTTGATAAAATTAAAGTTACAAAATCAAATAATTTCAAAATGCCAAAAAGTAAACCTATAGCACAAAAGCTGCTGAGACGGTATTGTGATGAATTTAAATGTATTGATACAAATGGAATTTTATTAAAATGCAAATATTGTCACTGCAAAGTAAATCTTGAACATCGGACAACAGTGGTTACACATGTTAGATCTGTAAGACACAAGTCATTGGCTGAACCATCAAAACAAAAACAGCCATTTGTGACAAGTTACGCTTCAAATGAAGCAAACAATGCTGAGTATATTAAGGATTTCACAAAGGCATTCACTGCAGCAAACATTCCGTTTTGGAAATTAGAAAATGACACATTTAAATCGTTTTTAAAGAAGTATACGGGACGAAATACCCCCAGTGAGTCAACTGTAAGAAAAAATTATGTTGAGCAGGAAAACAAAGAAAAGATTGAAACTATTCAAAACGAACTAAAAGACCAGTTAATATGGATATCAGTCGACGAAACAACTGATGTTAAAGGACGTTATGTATGTAATTACACAATGGGACTATTCGATGACAACAGAATTTAGTTTTTAGTAAGTATGTGTGTAACTATTTTTGGATAGCTCTAACAACGCTTTTTACTCGAGAGTATACATTTAATGGAAATATCTATCGACAATATTTTAGTATGTATAACAGACAGCGCGCCATTTATGAACAAAGCAGTCCAGGGATTAAAATCGTATTGTTCGAAACTTGTACACGTGGGTTGTCTCGCGCATAATATTTGCCGTGTTTGTGAAAAGGTTAGAGAAGATAATCCGGAAGTGGACAAGTTAATTTCCAGAGGAAAGAAGGTTTTTTAGAAAGCTCCGTACAGGCGGAGTGCACTACACGAACACAACATTCCTCTGCCGCCAAACCCAGTTATTACTCGCTGGGGTACCTGGTTGCAGACCGTGAAATATTACTCAAAATATTTGGATAAAATAAAATAAATTGTTAATGGATTTAGAGACAGTGAGGGACTTGCTATTCGTGGCAGGAAACATGTAATGCGCAGTTCTGATATTAAAAACAAAATAGGGAATATAACTAACAATTATGTTTCACTTGTTAGCTACATTAAAGAAATCGAAGGATGAACAGCCACAGTTGAAGATGCAATGACAAAACTGGATCAACTAAACAAAAATTTGATGCGCCTGCGCTCGAAAAACTAGTTACTGTTTCAGGTAAAAACAAAGGTTTACAGGAATTACGGACACCAGATGAATCCAAATAAACGGTTGCTGAAATTATGGCGCTGAAGAAAGCTCCAATTAACTCTGCCGAAGTAGAAAGAAGTTTTTCTAAATACAAGAGAATACTGGGGGATACAAGGATGTCTCTGACAGAAAATAACATTAAAAAGTTGGCGAGTGTGCATGTGAACTCGCAACTGTTCTGAAGGTATTAAAATCTGCTCAAATTTACTAAAAATAGTAGTTTAAATGTGATAATTTTAGTTGTATTTTTAGTTGTATATTTGCTTATTTTAAGTTGTATATTTGAATTTTTAAGCTGTATAAAATCCGAGCTCTTATTATAATCATATTGGGCCTTCTTGCTTCACGAACATGGTCTGGTTGTACTGAAAAATCCCTAAAGATCTTATACCCTTTGTTTTCGCATACAGCTTGCGTCTCATGTTATGCCACATTTCTTTCGTTTCAAGACCGTACTTCCTTCATACCTCCAGATGTATCTTTTTTCCTACCCAATCATGCAAGGGTTTATTCTCCTTTTATGCCATTTTACTACGTTCACTTAAGGGGTGATTGATGCTTTCATCCGCTTTACCACACTCCCTACATTTTACTTTTTTGTTGAGTCTTACAAATTTTGCTTCCACAAAATTTGTTCTCAGTGCCTGTTTAAGTTCTGCCATAATAAGGGCGTCGGTTTTGCTCTTCATGCCTCCTTTCAGCCACAACCATTGATATTTATATGCCACATCCTCAGTTTGTCTGATGAACTGGCCTTGCAACTGTCTCTCTTTCCAGTTGGATTTCCTTGCTTGTCAGTTCCTTCTGTTAAACTTACTTTCTGTTTCACAATCCTTATTCTCAGCATCACCAATAGCTGCAACTAATGGTTTCTTCTTGCTGTATTCTAGATGTCATTTTAGGCCAATTATGGAAAGATTAACAGTATCTTTAATAGTCATGAGTCCACTTCCATCTTCTTTCCTGGGTATGTATGATCCTTCAACATTACTCCGTGGCTGGAGTCCCTTAAATAGTTAAGAGCTTCCTTATTCTTCGATCGATCTCTTCAAGTTGGGCATTTTCCAGTTGAGGAAAGGAGCTCAGTATCTCTATACAGGAACAGCCCACGCATTAACACTTATATTCACGGCACACGTTTCCTTACATCTCTTCTACCTGGACTTTGTCTGCCTACAATATACCTAAATACTTGTATCGCTCGTCGTCTTTCAGTGATTTTGTATGATCTGGCATTTGTATGATCTGGCATTTGTATGATCTGACATTTTATTTCCATCTGATTTTACCCTTTTCTCTCTCTTCATTACCAATGTTGAACACTTTCCGATTCCAAATTCCATACCGATGTCCTTGCTAAACAATCTGACTGTCTCTATGGGTGAATCAAGTGCTTTTTGATCTTTTTATACAATTTAATGTCGTCCATGTAAAGTAAGTGATTGATATTTCCTCTATTTGTTGCAAATTCATACCCAGACTTTGTTTTTTCCATTACACTGGTGAGGGGAATGAATGCTGTAACTAATAAAAAGGGTGATAATGCATCTTATCTTAACCTCTACTAGTGATTTATTACCACATGTCAACTCAATCCTTCCAACCACTTTGCATCCTTATTGTGTTCAATGTCTGTACTCCACTTTTCTGACCAGAACTGCCTTGCTTCATCTGCATGCGGCACTTCACTTAAACCCTCTTCTCCTTCACCGTTTAGTTGTTTATAGAATCCACCTTTGTTGTTCTTGAATGGTCTATTCTGTTGGTATTGCTTGGTTCTTTGGTTTTATCTTGTAATCTTTTATTTTTGCCTCAGCTCTACCTTCATAAATTGCAATTCTTTCTGCTTGAACCTGTACTTTCTTTGCAATGCATTTAAATCTCTCTTTTTAACTGCTTTCTCCATCAAGGCATTCACGGGACCCAGATCTCTGTTCAAATCTTTAATTTTCCCTTCAAAGTTACGTTTCCAACATGGTTCTTTTCTTTTCACTTTATTTTTTCTTTTCATATGTTACGAATATTATTGTTATTATTTTTATTGTTATTTTTATTATTCATACTAAATGTCACAGTTTGTATTGATTGCTTCTTCCATGGCTGGTTGTAAATAATACACCTGAGGCATGCCATGTCCTGAAGTTCAGATGCTATGTACTTTAAGCAGGATCTTTGCAGCCCCGAGTAAACATGTCTTTGAACTTTTTAAAATTTTATTTTCTGAGACGTGTCTGATATTATTTTTCATTCCTTTTCTGATGATATGGATTTCTCCCACCACAACGGGTATTACTTCGATTTCCATTTCCATATCCTTTGTATCTCTTTTTCAAGATCTTTTTGTTTACTTTTCTTTTCCATTACTTTGATTGAAACATTTTTATCGCCGGGCGTAGTCATGTCTATCAGTTTTCAAGTTCTATTTGTGTTGTCTTTAATTATGATATCCAGTCTGTTCGCACCTATGTGTTCTATCTGTATGCACTGCCATTTCCCACAGCACTGTATATATTTCAGTATTAGTTACAGTGTCCGTTCGGTACTTATACCATTTGTCCAGGGTCTTAATTGCTAGGCCATTGAAAATATTCCAGTGTACATATGTGGCAGCTTTGCTGCGTCTTTTGATATGATCTGACAGTGCTAATACTTGACATCCTAATGTTGTGTGGTCACCTCTCTCTTACCTATTGTAACACATTCTGCATCTGCTACTTATCATTGCCAACTTTGTGTTTTTGGCGATTTCCTGTACACAGGGCGTGGTCTTGCGCTGCTATCAATAGACCCTCGGCTTCTCCTATGCTGTCTAATCTGTGGCAATTGTTTGTATTTTGAAGGTCAACATATGGTTCCTCAATAAGTGAAGAGTACTTTCCATGCAGTGGTTTACTACGCCATTATTATTATTATTATTATTTATTATTATTATTTATTATTATTATTATTTATTATTATTATTTATTATTATTATTTATCATTATCATTTATTATTATTATTATTATTTATTATTATTATTTATTATTATTATTATTATTTATTATTATTATTTATTATTATTATTTATTATTATTATTATTATTATTATTATTATTATTATTATTATTATTATTATTATTATTTCATAATTTTTATACATGTAAATCGTAATCAGTAAATTTGAAATACTGTTCTCCCTACGAGACCTGTTTTTTTCCCCTTTCATAAATCTGAAAGGAGGGAAAAAAAGAGAAAAAAAGCAAAAAAGCAAACAAAAGTCCCTATTTATTCATATATACATATTAAAAGAACTGTTAAAATCACTTTGCAACAAAATCATTTAAGGCCTTTAAAAATTCGTCAATATTTTCAATACACCTTTNTTTATACATGTAAATCGTAATCAGATAATTTGAAATACTGTTCTCCCTACGAGACCTGTTTTTTTCCCCTTTCATAAATCTGAAAGGAGGGAAAAAAAGAGAAAAAAAGCAAAAAAGCAAACAAAAGTCCCTATTTATTCATATATACATATTAAAAGAACTGTTAAAATCACTTTGCAACAAAATCATTTAAGGCCTTTAAAAATTCGTCAATATTTTCAATACACCTTTTATTATAAGCAATAGAGTTATAAACGTTTGCACCATTAAAGAAAATCGACTTTTTCGTAGATTCCAGTTTGACTTTAGACAATCGTAACATATTATTATTATTATTTCGAGTTGAATAGTCATGAGAGAGATACTGAAAATAATTCATAAAAATGGCAACTCAGAATCTAAGCACTTCTTTATCTGTTATTTTTCCTGCTTAATAAGTTCATTTTTATTTCTTGTTTCAATACTTTTGCGTTTTCTCGTTTTTGTATCAAGCCTTTTTAATTCAGAGTATTTTCACTCGATTTTACCAAAACCATATTGCACAGTAGTTAGTGCCAAGCTATTTACCGCTTCAGTTTTGTTTTTTCCGTTCAGTTTAGATCTTACTATTAGTCTTGCCTTTTTGTCTTTTAATCTTTTCTTTCATTTTAGTGTGTTGTATACAGTCACTTTCAGCCACTTCATGGTATCTGTATAAGCTGTTTTGTTCTAGTTCATTGACAAATGTTTCTTTTTCCAGCTCAATATTGCCTGTGCTAATCAGTTAACCAATTTTGAACGAGCTTTTGCACATTTATGTGGACCAAAACTCAATTTTATATCATCACTTAACTGGTTTACAATCCGTAGTTGTCCTTGGTGTTGATAATCATTGGACACTTAGAGTTTCAGATACTCCATATAAAACAAACTATTGATTGGCTTTTTCTACTCAACTTGTATCCATATCCACTGGCATTGATCTATGAAGTTAACGGTACTAATGCTAAACCTAATAATAAGGCTGAGAGAGAATCGGCGTATAATATCCGTTTCTTAATATTTCAGTTGTAACAAGACTTGTACGTGATTCAGGTACATCGGAGTGTACCCTGACTTCATTGATTTTTCCATAAATTTTATCAGCAATGTATAGATTTGTAACATTTTAAAAATCAAACTGTGTGTAACACTGTCTTGAGCCTTTCTGTAATCTATCCGAGCTACACTTAGATTCTTCTTCTTCCTTTTAGTATCTTCAATTGTTGCTTTGTTCATACGAAGTTGATCTTGCATCCATATGAATTTCTTATACATCCTTTGTGTTCCTCCCGTAATATATCATTGGTTGGAATATGTTAATAGCTGCGCTCTGAAATGATTTAAGTCAATACTTTATATAGTGTAGGTAAGTATACTGTTGGGCTGTAATCGTTTGGCTTATCAGTTTCATCATTGTTTGGTAGAAGAAGGGTACGAGCTGAAGTAAATCATTCTGAGAAATCTTCTGGGTTTTCAATCGCTTTATTGACTGCTGTTATCAGTGCATCATGAGTTCCTGTCAGCTGTTAATCTGTATCTGGTGACTTTCAGTTACTTGATTTTCTGATAGAAGCATGGGCCTCTTCCTTTGTAATTGTATCCCATTTTTGTCTCTTTGTTTGTGCATATTTTTCTTCTTCACGGATTATCCAATCTGCTTGATCATCATGGTGTTTTTCTTTTCATAGGATGCCTCTTCTTTTCAAGGGGTGTCCAGCTTAGAGCGAGGTGGATTGAGCTAATAGATCAATCCACGGCTCTTCGCTTTACCCAGATTCACAGACAAGTTATTTATTTATGCTTTTATTTGGTCTAACAGCAAGTGATCTCAATTGCTGTTAGCTTTTTGTTCTTTTCGATGTTTCGTTTTTGACTGGCTGACTTGTTTGCATCCATATTTGGTCTAACATTCGGGTTTCTTCGACGCCAAATTCTGTATGTCTCCTTCGTGAAGTTGTCTTACGTTGGTTCTGCTTGTGCCTGGAAATACCATAGCATTACGTCTTTGTATTCCTCTCGTATTCATTTGTGTCTTTTAGCTTTAATTTGTTTTTCGCAATTAGGACTTGACAATGTAAAAGGGCTCTGTTGAGAATATCTCTTGGATAAGTTACTATCTACAGTTTCTTGGAAGGGAGTTCAGTAACTGACTTTTCGATCTTAGCCTTGTCGCTCACTGTTACTCCTCGTTGACCCACGGGATGAGCGATGCTGTATAAAACTCTTTTAGGTTGTACGCTTATATTAATATAAGTTGACAAACTAGCTCCCGCCAGTGACAAAACAACAATGAAAAGGTACAAAAATCAATGTTGTAATATATGCCAAAGGGCATACATGTTATTGTTATTATTATTATTATCATTATTATATTATGATAACATAATCATAATAATTATGATATAATAATATGATCATTCGCACCACATACCACATATTCTGTCGTAGAAGCCAACCATGGACAAACCCTGAACTATTGTGGTTTTATTAATTTTGTTAGTAATATATTTAATTTTGTTAAATAGGCAAGCCAATGCAAACTACCTTGATTTGTGAGGTTTGTAATTGTATGTGTTAGGATGAAAAAATAAAAAGTTTCCATTAATATTATTATTATTATTATTATTATTATTATTATTATCAGTAGTAGTAGTAGTAGTAGTAGTAGTAATAGTTGTGGTTGTAGTTGTAGTAGTTGTTGTTGTAGTAGAAGTAGTAGTGGTAGTATAAGTAGTAGTAGTAGTAGTAGTAGTGGTAGTAGTAGTAGTGGTAGTAGTAGTAGTAGTAGTAGTAGTAGTAGTAGTAGTAGTAGTAGTAGTAGTAGTAGTGGTAGTAGTAGTAGTAGTAGTAGTAGTAGTAGTAGTGGTAGTAGTAGTAGTGGTGGTAGTAGTAGTAGTAGTAGTAGTGGTGGTAGTAGTAGTAGTAGTAGTGGTAGTAGTAGTAATAGTAGTAGTAGCTAATGCATTGTCGTCGACCAGTGGTGTGAAGACGTCCTGTGTACACTACCAGGATTAAATTTTTCCCAGTTTAAGCTTGTTTCTGTTTTACAATTACCTATTAAAAAGTTATTGGTTGTATTACAAAGTGGAGATTCGATTGCGGTATGTTTCGTTCAGTTATCTTTATATTCTTCAAAATATTGTCCTCTGTACGTTTTAAGGGACTGACACTATAAGCTTGAACCTCTATGTTTACGAATGTATGGAGCGTATCCCGCAAGAAAATGGAGGAGATTAAGCAAAAAACAACCGGTCGGTGATAAACAAGAGTAAAATTTCTACACACAGAATGTTCCTGTCAAAAACTGTGGTAAGGCGTAAAAGGCTTTAAATTGCTGCAGGAAAATGCAAAGTGGTTAAAAAGCAACGTCATACGGAGTCTCACAATTCATAATGCCTCTACGATTAAATATTTCAAATCTGTTTTGAGTGATGTCCTTAATTACAATTTTTAAACTGAAATGGCTTCTGTCATTTAGGTTTTTTATTCTATTTCCTCAGTACTTCTTCAAAAATATCTACACCTTTTTTATAAGATTCTAGGTTTCACTTGCTTGAGAAAAATGGTGACAATAAACATCGTATATAACATCGCTTTACTTCTCAAATTTGAGGCCTTATTGTACATACACGTTTGAAGAGCTACTTCAAAAGTAAACCTCGCATAAAACAGAGTACTCTGATAACAAATCTTCTTTATCTAAACATTGCAAGATTTACCATAATCTCATACCTAAATGCTTACCATCATTACAAGAAAATGTACCTCGCTTAGTCGTTAACCATAATTTATACTTCAAAGCTTGTAGCGTTTAGACAGAACATTCTATTGTCCCTGCTTATCCATTTCAACGCTGTATCCTGTAGGGCAATTCTCTCAGCCTCCTGTTATTCAATTTGTTATTTAATACATTTCTCTACTCCATTATACATAGATATCACTGGTCAACACGATTTTTCTGAAAAGGGTTTTAAAACGAATTCTAACTAAATTTGGGCTGCTGATTACAAATTTGAACTCAGTTTTTGT
>RDPX01000141.1:60932-96767 GCA_003991215.1 Morbakka virulenta | reverse complement strand
ATTTACAATACGATTTACAATACGATTTACAATACGATTAAAAATATGATTTACAATACGATTTACAATACGATTTACAATACGATTTACAATACGATTTACAATACGATTTACAATACGATTTACAATACGATTTACAATACGATTTAAAATATGATTTACAATACGATTTACAATACGATTTACAATACGATCAAAAATACGATTTATAATACGATTTAAAATACAATTTACAATACGATTTACAATACGATTTACAATACGATTTCCAATGCGATTTACAATACGAACTTACAATACAATTCACCTGGTCTGTGTTTTAGAAAAAACTCTTCGAGAAGAGGCACATTACCCAGATTTGATAGCCATGTTTGTTCTTAGCACACGCAACTGAATTCAAAATAGCAACAAACTTAATTGCAAGTCAAACAACGATCACAAATAACAAAAGAAAAGGCGTAACATGCTGCATTAACTCGATTTCACAACAAAAATGCAGCAAAGGAAAAAAAGAAATGAGTAAAAGGGAAAAAAGCAATTGGTGAAACTTGGAAAATGAAACCGCTTCATGGGCAGTATGCAGTATGCAGCCAAAAACCTGAAGTACATTAATCAAACATCCATAGGTGGCTTAGTAGTGCTGGTCTTAAAGCGGAAACAGAGGGATTTATAATAGCTGCAGAGGACCAGAATTTATTAACCCGAACGTACAAAGCAAATGTTATACGTAATGGTGCCGATCCGAAATGTAGATTCTGTGGTAAAAGTGTTGAGGCGATTGACCATTTGGTGTCAGGTTATCAAATCCTAGCGCCAAATGAGGAAACTAATATGCACAACCGTGTAGGTCAGTATATTCATTGAAAAGTATGTAGCTAATATGGCATTGAAATTGTTGAAAAATGCTAAGAACACCAACCCTTATCAGTAATAGAGACCCCACAAGTAACCATATTATGGGATTTACCAATACGAACAGACAGAACGATTTAGGCTAACAGACCAAACAATGTCACAAAGGATAAATTGACCAACCAGTGCCAGATGATTGATATGAGTGTCCCATCCGAAAACAACATCACTGCCAAGGAGTTTGAAAAGCTTGGTAAATATAAAGACTTAGAAATCGAGGTCAGTCGAATGTGGAACATGAGAACGAAAATAATACCGGTTATTGTAGGAGCCCTTGGTATAGTGAAAAAAGGAACTCGAAAATACGTCGATTTAATCCCGGGAAATATTCAATTGCCAGAAATTGAGAAAATATTTTTAAACTCAACGGCACACATTCTCAGAAAAGCACTTTCTCTATAAAGGAATCGAAAATCTAGAAAACTATAAAGCACACATGAACGACATAATACCTCAGGTTATGAGTAATAACCCGGTGTTACGTAGTTCCCAAACGTTACGCACTCTAAAGGAAATTTGAAAAGGCATTACCCTTGATTGGCAGCTGTCCTGTGAGGAGGGAAACTCAGACGAATATTCCAACCGTAGTTGTAAATATCAGGTTGACGTCTGACGGGCGTGTAACTGGGTCTCATGGTTAGGGTAGGTTCTTAAGCTTTGGTTGACAGCTTTCCTAGAAATGGTGTCTCGATAAAAATTCCGGTGGCAGTGTAACCTTAAATTCACTAATCCTCAAATCAGTGTAAAAATGTCAAATCAAATTAATGAAAATAACGGCGTGAAAGAGGCTGGGACAGCTTGTGAAGGTCTCTCGCTTGGCAGGTCCTACCGGGTCCAGCAGAGGGGACCCGGTCGTCATCATACTACAGCTAAGAGAAAGTTGAACAAAGAATTGAACGTAGCTGTAATGGAGTGCTACTTTCGAAGTGATCCAGTAAATGAGGATGGTAAACCTATACGAGAAAATATGCAGATGATGCATCGCGTTTGGAAGGAAAGAGGTTTAGTAGAGATGAGTGAACAGAATTTTTGTGATTAGGCTAGATCCATAAGGAAAAATGGGCTAATGTCCGAGATGGAGATTGAAATGATTAAAAGAAATCTCTTAGGAAAGGAGACAGGAACAGACTTAGTTTTTAATACTTAAGATGTAAATCAGAATAATGTTGCTGCACAATCTGAACGGGGATTGCGATGAAAACATCAAAATAGAAGTTGTACTAAAAACAGCATTGTCAGGATCAGCACGTATCGCAATAAAGGTACTGTCTTCGGAAGACCCTGGAAAAGTTAACTTGAAATCTCTGGTGGCTTGTTGCTGCCTGTTTTCAAGTTAATTTACCAACATGAAGAACTAAAGTCGAGAAGTGAAACATTGAACATAATAATAATAATAATAATAATAATAATAGGGTACACGGAAAGTGCCAAGACCAGCAAGTCGCCTGGCAATTCCTCAGGGAGCAGCGCTCTCTGCCCTAGTCGAGCTGGGTAAACCTGGTGGGAACAGTGGAAAAAGCTGAGCTTGCTTTTAATTGGCCGGAGTAACCTAGTACTGCTTTATACTGTCGGAAAACGACATTTTCCCCCTTGCCCTGTGCAGTCAAATTGTCCTGATACTTACACCAGGCACTGGCTATTATTGTCAGCCAGTGGCATAGCGTCGTAAGACGTATGATCTCTGATCTTAATTGATTGGTGTAGTAGCCGAACTAGTTTTTCCTGGTAATTTTGAATGGGCTACATCAACCATTCCCACTCAAACCGCAGACCTGCCAGTGAGTTGCATGACCTTAACCAGTTGTGCATGTCACGAAAGGGCTGACACATCACGCATTTCTGTTTAATGGGAGGGCGCAGTGGTGGAGCATCATATCTAGTTGTCGTGAGAGTGGATCTCAAGTTCTGAAGGGCTGAGTACCGAGGTTGCAGTTCCTTTTTAGTCCTGAGGTGTTGGGTGAAGCCTCGCTACGGAGACCGTTTTAAGCAGAATGGGTCACCAAAACTGGGAAACCTAAACAGGCCCCAGCTGCAAGGTCATGTGCTGTTTTTAATTAATATCGATATCACACACACTTAGGTGTGATGCATGCACCCATTTTACCCTTATAGGGCTGGGAGTCGAATGGGTTTGCTGGTGTTTCTACCCCTGAGTCCCCCATGGGCTAATATTGCTCCACCACTCAATAATAATAATAATAATAATAATAATAATAATAATAATAATAATAATAATCAAAAGAATTAGAATAATATTGAAATGTATGCCCTTTGGCATACATCATAACATGGCTTTTGTGCCTATTGTTGTTTTTGTCACCAAAAAGGGAAATATCAAATATCCAGTTTGAATCCAATGCTGCAATACCAGACTTAGTACAAATACTGGTAGTAATACTTGGTGGTTTGGCGACCAAAGACGTCAAAGATCAAAAGTACCTTTTGATTTTCACGCCTGAGCTTCTTGCGCTCCTGTCGAATGTAAGGCAAGATGATTTCTTCCAAGAACTCGGTGGATTCTTTTTCATTATTGAAGTGACTCATTTGCACTCAAAGAAAAGCCACTCGGAAAATTAAGTTTGGGTAGACTTTGTTTTGATTTCCCTTTGTATATTAATTGCAGAGATAAGAATTTATTGTCGAAAGTTATAGAGAAAGTAGCAGTTATTGACCTCTTGTTATCAATGCCTTTTATTGGAACGTTAGATGGGCCTTTTTGATCCATCGTCATAGCTGATACTTGAACGTATTTTGACGGTGTTTGATCAAAGTTTATAATTAAAGAAGGAGGTATTTGGTGTGTTTCAACATGGTTAACAATTTGATGCAAGAATTTTAACTCTGCCTCTCTTTGAGCTCCAAATGGAATCCAGATTTTCCCATTTGTTTTCATACGACGAATCAATCTAAGGCGACGAAAGAGGCTTTGAACCCAAGATCTTTCCTATACAAGATGACCTTTCTCTTTATTTAGCTCTTTGCTTTTCAAACATTCTTAGCGACATTTTGTTTTGTTGTACTTTCGAAGCGATAATCACAAATGACGTTGGGTTTTCTAACAAAATATTCGAAAATTCGTTTGCCATGCACTCCATTGCCCATGTTAATTTCTAACTTGATAATCATGAAACATTTTCTTTGTGGAGGAGAGGAGAGACAAAAACAAAATTTTTCGTTAAAGTCACGTAGGTTTCATTTCAAAGTTGCTGCAAGTAAAATGGCGAATAAAAATATTATTTTCAGTGCTGCTGTAAGGGGTTTCCATGTTTACAAGGCTAGTTGAAAACCCGAAAACAGGGAGGTTTTGCAATGTACACATGAGAAAAACAATCCATATGAAATATTTTCTATGATAGTGTGCAAACTGGATTTCGGTTTTTTTTTCTTCTTCTTCTTTCTTCTTTCGTATGACTTCTCTACCATTCCATCATCTGCAGCCATTGCTGTAGCTCATCACTCAGTAAAATCATTGGTCATTTGCCTATGGAAATCAGTAGAATCACCAAGTTCACAGAAGACACAGGAGCAAATATTTCACTGACGATCCGTGGAAGCCATTACAGAAGAAGTCCTTTTTATTCAAGACGGGCTTGAAATTCCATGCGATGTGACGATTACAATGGCTGGAAGCATCGTGAACCATCTCTTGCTTATCGATTCGAAAACTTTCTCAAAGAATTTTATCTTGACCCAAAAGAAGAGGAAATCATTGGGACTTTTCTTTCACTAGCAAATGAAAACGATATCGAAATTGAACGTGGAATTAGACCAGCAACAACCACAGCAAGAACAGATAGACAAAAGAAAAAGGATGTGAGCTCCGTTCGCTCAAGAGATATTCGAGAAATGTTTCAAAATCCTGAAAAGAAAAAGGGAAATAACAAAGTAACTATTGTGCTTGATTGAAGGAAATGGTTGTATCGAAGACTTTTGGAATACTTTTTCTATCATTTTTGGAAGAAAGCAAGGAAGAACTGAAATTTTAAATTTAATTTTCATTTCGCGGGTACAAATTTTCGCGAATAGGCTCTCCAGAAATATTTCGCGGGTATTTAATTTCGCGAAATCGACCAAAATTCGCCAAAATCGCGAAAATTTGTACTCGCGAAAATTTCTACCCTTAAGGTATTGTCAGCTATTAGGCTAGGAGTGGGGAGTGCTATAGTGATGAGTTGTTGTCATACAATAACAACCGTTTGAGCAATGACCTCACTGGTTGTGGGGCGGAACTTGCAAGGTTGAAGTGATGTTGGTTTTCTATTTCACATCACTCTTGTGGCTATAGTAAATTTGCCTGCATTTTTACCTGGCTTGTTGCTGGGCACTGAATACGGGGTTTTCACCTATTCATCACTAGATGGTGTGTAACCACTTGATAATAATAATAATAATAATAATAATAATAATAATAATAATAATAATAGTAGTAAAAAAAAATATTATGCTGGTCTGGTTGCACAACTTACCAATATTGCGCAAGATATGCATTTATTATTAGTGACACAATATTAGATATACAAATTAAGTAGGATTAGCAAAAAAGGGTAGAAAAGTACCTTCAACTTTTACTACAGAGTGTCAAGGAGGATATCATACTAAGTTTTATGGCTTAAAAAATAAATCATTTTACTAATAGTTTTCTTACTTGATAGATCAGGACAATGGTGTAACAAACAGAACGATTGTGTAAGTAGACTATTTTTTTTATGTAAATTTCGAAAACTTATTAGTAATCTTCCAAACAGATGGAATAAATGTGTTTTCAAAACCCTCGATGGATCAGTGTAAATTTTATTAAATTATTCAGCATTCAAAAGCAATTTTTATTAGATTTTGATATCCCGCTGTGGTTTAAGTAGGAGGGTACTACCAATTTCCCTACCACAATTTTATTTCCTTTACTTACCATCTATTTATTGTTAAGATCCTAATTACTGTAAATATACACTCTTCTTAAACATACTAACGTTTAATGAAATGGTCATGATTCTAAAGCATTTCACTTACATTAATATTCTAAGGACCCTCGACGGTCTTTTTTTATACTGAATAACATATATATATATATATATATATATATATATATATATATATATATATATATATATATATATATATAANAAACCCTCGATGGATCAGTGTAAATTTTATTAAATTATTCAGCATTCAAAAGCAATTTTTATTAGATTTTGATATCCCGCTGTGGTTTAAGTAGGAGGGTACTACCAATTTCCCTACCACAATTTTATTTCCTTTACTTACCATCTATTTATTGTTAAGATCCTAATTACTGTAAATATACACTCTTCTTAAACATACTAACGTTTAATGAAATGGTCATGATTCTAAAGCATTTCACTTACATTAATATTCTAAGGACCCTCGACGGTCTTTTTTTATACTGAATAACATATATATATATATATATATATATATACTCAGATTTTTGTAACTATGCGATTTGTTTAATCAAGGATGCTATTTTTAAGCAATGATAGATTTATGTTTTAAAATTAAACAATATCCTCAGCGGGGGTCTTGGTTGCCATGGTGATCTACTAACCCTTTTTCCTCAAGATTGAATGCCGAGACCAAATGTTGTCATGGTGATGAGATCAATGCTTAAGATGATCATGTCAGACCTCAGGAGTAAGACCTCATCAAAACCATAAAACGCTTATTACCCACCGCCAAGCAGATTATGTTTCTCTCTACATTTGTCCGTTTCTCTGTCTGTTATTTTGTCTATTTGTGTGTTAAATAAGTCTAAATTTACAGACGAGTAAAATGGAATTTTCAGAAAAAGTCTACAATGTGATAAAAAAAAGAAATGAATAAATTTTAGTGTTAATCTACGAACGTTTGGACGTACTGCCTAGTTTTTATAGGTCTAACAACTCTACAGATAAACAGATCTTTGTGGACGTAAATACAGACATTCTGGTTGGCAACTAGAAACCTGTGGCTTGGATAGTCCAAACATATGTCTAGAAAGCAGTTCTGGACATATGTAAAAGGGCAAGTAGCGTGCTATTTTTTCATAAACTATTTCTGCCTTTCCAGAAATACTATCAGAAGAACCACTAGATTTCAATAAAAATTTTTAAACTATTGACTGCAAAAAAGCTAAAGAATAGAGTAGCAATTGATAACTACTGTTATATCCGCCAGAAGGATTATGTTTTCACCTAAAATGATTAAACATGAATCAAATAAGCATCCCTTAGGTTAATCCATCGAATCTAACAGTACATGGGCAATGTGCGCCAGTGTGACATACATTATTGCTGAACCACGGATGCAATGGCGATTTCTAATAAGAATGGGAATGGAATTTTATACTTACTCAATGTTTGAATACGTTTTTTCTCCAGAAATACCTGTGAAATGTCCGTAATGATGTCATTGCTACCAATAAATACAGGCTTACCATATTTATGAAATATTGTAGCTTCTTGAAGGAGGTTTTCAATCTTTGAGTACTTTTTTAGTTTTATCGAAGAACGAACATTTTTGTGGTGCTTCGAAGCAGCTGAAAATGGTAGCGCCTATCAAATTCCATGTTTATACCGAGGCCAAAAATAAAATTTATCTTATATGCATGTACTATTAAAGATCACTTGAAGAATCTTTGGCATTTAACAATGTATAAGATACATTCCTCTGTGTCTGCTATTTAACAATATTTGAAACACAATGTCGTTTCATATAAGAAAAGAAAGACATTTGATGTTCTTTATCGATTGCTTTGTTCAATGTGGCCAGCCTCTGCATTTTAAGGTGAAGTTACTCGTGCAAAGTGACATCCGTAAAGAAAATTTTCACATGTCATTTGGCATGGTGCTAGTATTAATCAACTGAAACAACTGAATACTGGAAATGTAATCCAAGTAATCAATTCGAGGGTATTCCTAATACAATACAGTGCAGGAATATTGGATTGGACAAGATTAGAATTGCATGAAATGGACAGGAAAACTAGAAGGATGCTAAATATCTCAAGGGCACTAGATCCAGAGGCTGACTTAGATCAATTATACTGAAAGCGAGCACAGTGAGACAGAGTATTGTTAAGTATTGAAGAATGTGTAAAGATCGAACAAACTGGCATTGACTATGACACCACCAACAACAGTGAAAGCTTTTTGGCAGAAGCTGGGAAAGAGATGATTGTATCTGATGGAGGTGACCCGAAAGATAAGAAGAAACAAGATACTAAGGAAGGGAAGAATAGATATCCTGAAAAGAAACTATGTTCGATTTTCAACACGGAGAGTTGAAAAGCACAAGAAACTTGAAACAATTAGAAAGAAAATATCTTATAAAGTAGATAGGATTGGGTAGTGTAATATAGGAACTAAAACAACGTCTCCAGGTCACGTCTCTGAAAATTAAACGTTACGAGCAGAGAATTGAACAATTCAGAATAAACAAGTTGTTTAAAAATGACCAAAAGAAGGTGTATTCAGAGCTTAATGGCAAAAAATTTAGTAATGAAAAACCGGACGCTGGTAAAAGTAAGGGATTTTTGAGTGGGATTTGAGACAAAGAAGTTACTCACAATGGAAATGCAGAATGGGATAAAGAATTAAAGGAAGAAGGGAGAAAGGAAGTAAAACGAAATAATTTTAAAATCACAGTTGAAATGATTGCTAATCAATGCAAAAAGATACCCAATTGGAAAACCCCTGCCCCCAGATGGGGTCCAAGGATATTGGCTTAAGAACGTTACATTACTTCACGAGAGATTAGCAAAGCAAATGAATGATCTGATAATTAACGGAAATGAAATCCCGAAGTGGATGACCACTGGAAAAACTGTCTTGTGCCAGTAAGATTTTGCGAAAGGCGTAGAAGTCGACAACTATCGGCCAATTACGTGTCTGCCACTAATGTGGAAACTTCTCACAGGTATAGTCTCAAATTCTTTGTACAATTTCCCAGAAATGAATAATAAATTACCCAGAGAGCAAAAAAATGGAGGTGGAAAAACAGGGTTACGAAAGACCAATTGCTTATTAATAAAATGATAATACCTGATTGCAAAAAAAGACATACCAATTAATAAATGGTCTGGATAGACTACAAGAAGGCTTACGATATTGAAAACATTAAAAATGGTAAAGGCTGCGGATACTATCAATGAGGGTCTAGAGAAATCGTTGAAGAACTGGAATGTTAATTTAACTTATGCTAGTGAGTTCCTCGGTAATGTAAACATTAAAAGAGGAATTTTCCAAGGGGACGGCTTGTCTCCCCTACTTTTTCTCATCTGCATGATACCTTTAACTCAGATATTGCGAACGGTAAAACCAAAATATACCCTTAAATTCGGTGAAGATTTTGATCATCTCCTTTTCATGGATGATCTGAAATTGTTCGGGAAGTATGTGAGGGAAATGGACAGTTTAATCTCTATAGTTCAAATATTTAGTAATGACGTCAAAATGGAATTTGGTATCAAAAATGTGGAGTGTTGATGATGCATAGAGGATCAGTTGACAGAAGTAGAAGTAATGGAATACCACTGCCAACAGGAGAAACAATCAAAAGAATTAATCTAAGTGGATATAGATATCTTGTAGTCTTGAAATTTGACGGAATTATACAAAGAGACTTATTGAATGTTTCAAACAGGAATATTTTAGAAGGCTGAGGTTAATTTGCAAGAGTAAGCTTTATGGAAGAAACACAGTCAGGGCATTGAATACCTGGGCGGCTTTGCTATTGAGATATGGTGCATGAATTCTGGATTAACGAGTAAACGAGTTAGATGAAATGGGAAGGAAAAGAAGAAAAATACTGACCATCAATAAAGAATTTCATCCACAAAGTAACAAAGATCGACTGTATGTTTTCAGGAGTAAAGGAGGAAGAGGGTTAATAGGCTGCAAAGGATCAGTCAAAGCTAAAGAAAACAATCTTGGTTGGTATGTCGAGCAACAAACTGAACCACTGTTAAATGTTGTTAAAAGGAATGGGGTAATCCAGACTGATAGTTTCTTGAATCCTAAAGACTATAAGAAGAGAGAAAAAGACCAGAATCTGAATTACTTGAAAGAGAAGAAAACGTATGGGCAATTGGTTAGAGAGTTGGAGGGAAAGGATGCTTAAAATTCATGGAAATGGCTAAAGTCGTGTGATTTAAAAGGGTCTACCAAGACATTAATATGTAGTGCCCAAGAACAAGCCATAAAAACGACGGAACAGGAGAAAGTTGATAAGTACAGACCTCTGAGAGATGAGATTGTTCGACTGTGGAAAATGAAGAAGATTGAAATTTTCCCTGTGGTCGTGGGTGCATTGGAAACTGCCTCGAAAAACTTTGAAAGCTATGTTAAAAAAATTGGAATTACGATGAATGTAGAATATGCCCAAAGGCAGCAGTGGTAGGTACAGCCCGAATCTTACGATTTGTTCTAGGACATTAAAGCTACAGGTGAAAGGGTTGTGATTTCTTAGATGGCAGGTAGCTATCTGGGATCACACCAATAACAACCAAAGCAAATGAAAACTTAAGGTTTGTGAGAAAACATATCAAACATAATAATAATAATAATTGTGTGGACTGGAATGCATGTAAGATGATACAGTAGTACATATTGTTTCATAGCACTCTGACCCTGCAAAGAAAGACCTTGAAAACAAGAAGCCTGATTGTACGGCCGAAGAAATACATTGGAATTTGTACGAAATTTTGGGATTCAAATAACTGAGAAACGGTACATCTACCAGCAAAAAAGAGTACGTGAATCAGATGACTGTTAAATGTTATAGCAACAGATAATAATAATAATAATAATAATAATAATAATAATAATAACAATTCCTGCCATTGTTGGGGACTTAGTATGATCAAAAAAAGAACTGAAAAATATGTAAACGACATCCCTGGAAAGCTGTCTTTAATCGAAATTCAAAAAATAGTGCTAAGCAGCACTGCCCATATCTTAAGAAGAACACTGTCAGTTTGAAAATAGTACATACCAGTTATCTTTATTTAAAACAGCATACATCATGAACGGCCTAGTATCCCAGGTTATTGGTGATAACTCAGTGCTATGAAGTTCTAAAACAATGCACAAATAAAAGAAAGAGAGATAAAACATAATAATAATAGGCCTCATAAGTGTGAGCTATTATATTGCAGCAGAGAAATGAAGTCTGGATTACTACCTGGTGAACAGCGAGGAAGATCTTCTGCGGCATGTGAGTTCAGCACTTAAACTACAACAAGGTGACACTGAAGAAAAGCTGGAATACAAATTGAGAATAAAGGAAGAACGGATAAGACACTGAAAAGCAACAGATATGCATGGCAAGTTTGAAAGGGATACAGAACATTTAAAAACTGACGATTCTTGGTTATGGTTGTCACAGGTCAAGTTCAAGAGAGAGATGGAGAGCTTGTTGATTGCCGAGCAAGAACAGGCATTGGCCACAAACTCGAAAAGAAATACTATAGGACTGTCAAGAGTAACTTATGCTGAACGTGTGGCCAACACCCAGAAGGAATCATGCACATTGTCATTAAGTGCACACCGCTTGCTCAAGGTAAGTACACAAAACGACATGACAAAGTGTGCTTGAACCTTCACTGGAACCTTTGTCGGAAGTATGGAATCCAGGTGGCAGGTCAATGATATAATCATGTACCTGAAGCAGTCATTAAGACTGATAAGTTAAAGATTCTTTGGGATTTTTAAATACAGACCGACATTCGACTTAAACATAATAAACCAGACATCACGGCGCTCTTGAAAGATATCAGGGAATGTCTGATTTTTTATGTTGCTTGTCGAGGTGACCACAGGGTGATACAAAAATAATGCAAAAAGATCCTAAGCTACTCTGGTCTGAAAATTGAAATCCAACGTATGTATAATGTTAAAACAACTGTCATCCCAATCATAATTGGAGCTCTGGGAAGTATTCCACCCAGATTGAAAGGATTTCTGGAGCAACTGAACAAAGAGCATGATATTAGTACTCTCTAAAAGTCTTCCTTACTCGGAACTGCACACATTTTGCGGAACGTTCTCAGTATCTAACATACCTTCAGTGTCTCAAGTCTAATAAAACGGACCTAATGCTGAGGATGACAATACCAGAAGTTAATACAATTACTGTGCGAATCATCATCATCATAATAATAATAGTAATAATAATAATAATAATAATAATAATAATAGTTGTACAATACAGCTACAACATAATAAACTGGAATCCTCCTGACATTAAACGAATGGACTGTCAAAACTAAAATCTATTCACATAAAGTGGAATGCTCCACCCCAAAGCAGATGTTGATCGTCTCTATTTGCCTAGGTGCGAAGGGGGACGTGGACTCATACAACTTGAAATGTCTTGAATCAAAAGATTAATGGACGTTAAATCTAGTATGCAGGCATAAAAGAAGTAAAAAACTGCACTCGGTTTACAAAGAATCCCAGAAATTTGAACACGAATTAGGTGTAGAAATAACCAAAGAAGATGAAGATGGACTTAAAGCCACAGAAACTGCGAAGAGAGTTAAAATGATTGCTAAAAGGAAAGCACAGAAACAGCTTGCAGATCATCGGAATCAGAAAGCTCTGCATGGAGAGTATGCTCTCCGAAGCCAAGACGTTGATGTAGATCCATTTGCAACCCAGCAGTGGCTGAGAAGTGCAGGACGTAAGGCAGAGACAACAAGCTTCATCATCGCAGCACATTACTAAAGCTTATTTACCCGAAATTACCAAGCAAACATTTTGAAGAATGGAGCTGACCCTAAGTGCCGGTTCTGTGACCAGCACACGGAAACAATAGACCACCTTGTGTCTGGATGTCCGGTACTTGCTCCAAATGAGTATGTCATACGCCACGACCGTGTTGGGCAGCATCTCCACTGGGGTATATGCAAACACTTTGAAATTGAAATCGACCCCAACTGGTATGAACACCATCCACTACGAGTCACGGAAGGAGAAAATGCCACTATTCTGTGGGACTTTCCGCTCAACACTTATCGGACGATTCAAGCCAACCGTCCTGATATCATAATTAAAGATAGGGAAAACAAAATGTGTACATTAATTGACATGTGTGTGCCAAGTGATTAAAATATTTCAGTTAAGGAATTCGAAAAGTTAAGCAAGTATAAAAATCTAGAGATAGAAATTCCAAAAATGTGGAACGTCAAAGCTAGAACTGTTCCGGTCATTATCGGGGCACTTGGGATGATATGAAGAGGACTCAAAAACATATAGAGAAAATACCTGGAGAGCATAGAGTACACGGACTCCAGAAAATTGTATTCACTGGCACTGTTCATATTCTTCGAAAAGTACTCTCAATTTGATACTGCAAGTCATAAAGATTTCTGGTGTTTTTTCCATACAGCATTTTTACAAATTTTTTGTACTTTTCACAGTTTTTAGTAACACGACAATCGTCTTTTAATTTTTGTGTCAATGATGTTTTTACTTCCTTGTCATAATTATTTTTTATACTCTTTAAAATATGTCAATCGTCCCTTTAATGTTCGTGTCATGTCTCATATGACCTTTATCTGCCCCAGGTCACTGGGGTGAACCGGTAGGTAATTGTACTAACATGCATACGTAAAGAAATATTTCAATAATAATGATAATAATATGTAGCCTGATGAATGAAAAGGCAAAATTTAAAGTTGTAACACTAGTTTTTTTATTGTTCTCCCTTTCTACCCTAATTGATATATTTCAAATTAGTATAAAAAATGACATATTAGTTTTGAAATATTTGGTAGCAACAAAATAGATATGGATCCGGAAATGATGGTTTAATTATCTTCTTACTTAATCTCCACTGCCACTCTCAATACCCCAAATTCTAGGTTTTATAAGAATGCCTTGTATTGTGCTAAAACGACAGACAACAGTTTTGCAATAAAAGAACGTGTTCTGATGGGACAATCATGAGCTATGCACCATCTACTTATGGACCAGCTTAATTGTGAATTAAAAAAAAATGATACTTCTTTCTATATTTCAATTTATCAAGAGGGGAAAAGTGGAAAAGAAACCTTTCAATTCTTCCCTTTGAAACAAGCAATTCACGCGCATTGAGGCTTCTGCCGTCATGCAAGGCAAAGGTCTCTCAGAAAAGGAAGCATCGAAAAAGAGGATTCTTAAAATATTGTGCTACTTCTTGTTAAGACAGACAGAACGAAAAGATAGAGTTAAAAAGAAATGTTGGACCCAACTTTGGACCATGTGCTTCGGCCTGTCACAACGTCATTTTTCCCCAGCAATTGGGGCTCAGACGGTGCCCTTCAGAGGAACTTTGATTTGGCAGTGAGGAATTTCTTGGCCGGATGCCCTTTCTGACGCCAACCAATGGCTCTTTTTTTCTTTGCAAAGTTCTAGATTCTCCTCGACAGCTCGGGGAATCGAACCCGGAACTCTTGGTTACTGTGCAGTTGCACTAACCATTAAGCCACGGCTCCTCTTGTGCTTTACTAACTCTTTGTTTTCAAGCAGAACATTTTCGCAAGAAAATCCTCATCTCACCCCAACATTGAAAAATGTATTCTTAATGGAAGGTGACTTTTCTCCCGAAGAAGGCATAANTCGGCCTGTCACAACGTCATTTTTCCCCAGCAATTGGGGCTCAGACGGTGCCCTTCAGAGGAACTTTGATTTGGCAGTGAGGAATTTCTTGGCCGGATGCCCTTTCTGACGCCAACCAATGGCTCTTTTTTTCTTTGCAAAGTTCTAGATTCTCCTCGACAGCTCGGGGAATCGAACCCGGAACTCTTGGTTACTGTGCAGTTGCACTAACCATTAAGCCACGGCTCCTCTTGTGCTTTACTAACTCTTTGTTTTCAAGCAGAACATTTTCGCAAGAAAATCCTCATCTCACCCCAACATTGAAAAATGTATTCTTAATCTCCATCCCAATGGAGATAAGGGCCAAACAAAATTGTGAAAATAGGGTCAATAATTTTCTAAAACAATATCAAATCCTGTACCTCAATATTTTTCTCACAGCCTCTTTTGAGCAGGTAGACCCAAAGGGGGTGAGAAGTACGAAATGGATGCTTTTTTATAGTTTGCAGTTCCATTTGCACGTTTTTTGTATCAGGTGCCTTTATCTGTCTTTGTTATTAGACTTGGCTTATTGTGCATGATAGGCATTGATTGCATTGATTGATCAACTTCTTTGTTGTATTACTACTCAAAGAAAAACCTTCAACTTGTTATACGTAACAACTTCCGCACTCGTATTGTACAGTTAACATTAGGACCCTTCAAGGTCTTATTGGCTTGCATGACATATTACTATTCTTCTAACTGTCCTGTGTTTATATTTTAATTCCTCTTTGGTACTTGAAACATGTATTTTGTAAATATTCTCACGTTATTCTATTTTGGTGAACTAAATTACTAGCTTAAAAGAAAGATAACATTTTTTATCTCTGGGTGGATATATACTGTATATTAGGAAAAACAACAACAAAAAAACCCCAGAATTCTTTGAAATATTTCGTTACTTGTTGTCACTTTGAATAAATATTTAATTACAATTATAATCATAATTAATAAAAACTACGAATACTTTTTGGAACTTAAAGTAACAAAAAGTAACAAAATATTTCAAGAAATTCCGACTTTTGTTGTTTTTTCCTTCTTATTCAAAGCCGGATGGCTACTCTTATATTAAGTATAAACTTAAATTTGACATTCTAGAATTTTGATATATTATTTATTTTTTGCATCAATCATTTTCTGCCCGTGCCCTAAATATTGTCTGTACTTGGGATGACTATATACTCTATTTCACAATTTATTCTTCTTTCTTCATCATTCAAATCTCTTCTCTTTTTTTGGCACAATTAAGCACGGCATGTAAATATGTTTCACAACAGGACACTGACCTTATAATCTATGCTAACCACAATATTTTTGAATGGTGTATTGATTACCTTTCTTCTGTTTTCTGAAGTCTCACAGGTGCAGCTAATATTATGTGGTCACTGACAGGTGCTTTTGTCCTAGGAAAATATGTTCTAGTTTATTTTTTAAGGTAAGTTAACAAAATCAAATTTTAGCTTTATTGTTGATATTTTTGTAAACCAGCTTTGGCATAAAATGTTCTTCGTATTCTGTCCATCAAGTTTTTGAATCGATGTTACTACTGCATATTCATGCTAACTGCAATGTTACATTTTCAGGTATGATATTCATTAACTTCCTCTCATTGCATAGGTAACGAATTGATCCTTGACAGTACCGTCAGCTCAAAAACCCTACAAATTAATTTAGCTACGGTAAGGTAGATTTCATTAATGTGCTGCCTAGAATTGTTTGTTTGCTCCAACATTTAAAGCATTATTATGTCAAAGAAAAAGAGCATTATTAGTTTGATTCTTGGAGATACGACTTGACTTGGTAAAAGGGCTTTTTCACTCCGTATTTTAAAAATGATTAATAAATAAAATCTATGTTCCAGCTTCTCATGTTTTTTTATGTTACATGGAAAAAAACCATCGTTTTCTTAGCAGATCAACTGGAATGTAAACATCAGCAGCTGTTTGCAATGATAGAGACATAAAATCTTAAAATACAACCAACGGAAGTTGGTCGGCGACGCCAAATTTATGGAGGGAAATAAAGAGCAATAAAGTCAGATTTTAATTTCGATTTTAAGTAGCTATTGTAATAGCAATTATTCAATATCCACTTTGTTTATAAAACAGTTGTTCTGGGAAGTGCAGGGTATCGCTCATAGTATCCTCAAATATTCATACAATATTTATTATCTTTGTGTACAAAATACAGATTTGGCATGGAATACAACGTTATGACTCAATGTTATTGCATGACTCGACTCAAAGGTTTGTATAAGACATTATGCAGGAAGATTTTTGTATTGCAAGATAGTAACAACAGCTTTACAGAATTGAAAAATATATTCCAAATAAGAAATTCGCATTCGTTAAATTTCAGTTTAAATTTCTTAGTCTGAACATATTTTTCAATTTTTTTACCCAGTTAGATTTAACGTAGAAGGATTTTACTAACTATTTATATATCTTTAAGAGGTAACAAAGAGAAAGAACAAACAAGTGATAAAATGCCGAAAAAGTAGAGAACACAACTTGGGTTTCAGCTAAACGTATCGGATATAGAGTTTAAATAGTAAACCTGAAAACGTCATTGAAAACGGGAAACTGATTAAAAGTAAACCGTTTACAGAGTTGTTCATTTGGTAAGAAAATATGCAAGAAATACATGGTCTCTCAATGCACTTGACGTTTTTTCACTGTTTTCATTCAATGTAAAAAAAACAACCGACTAAAATAGAAATTCAAAACCGATACGCAAGATATCATCAACATTGTTGCACATGATTTAATTTAAAACGTTGATAAAAGAGCTGAGCACATTTATAAAAAGGTAATAAGAATTATAAAAAAATCATAAAAAAGTATTTAAAACTCTAGAAAGAGATTTGTAGAGGCTCGAGCAAAGAGGCCATGAAGGTAGATTTGCTTGACTTAAAATCAAGGCTAATAAAGTCCAGCGCGAAATCGCAAATGACAACCGAGCTACGGTAGGAAAGTGCATTATTATATTCTTTTTTGAAAAATACAGCATTTAAATGCGAGACAGGTTAAGAAACAAGAAGAGAAATCAAAAGCAGTTACAAAGAGGCTTCAAGAAATGACACTCATTCCTATTTTCCCGATAATTATGATGTTAATTAGGATCTATTTAAACCTCCGCAGAGGATAAATATTAATCAGAGGTGCTTTCCATTTATTATGGATTTAAGGTAACTTATAAATACGAGTAATCAGGTGAAGATAAGTTACATGATACAGGGATAAGTCAGCCATTTTGGGGTCTATACAAGGATATTTACTATTCAAGTTATGTTTCATATGGAGCAGGAAATCAAATCAGCCGAAACTTAGCATAATATTCCCTGTTTAAAAAATATCAACAAAAGAAGAAAAGCTAATTTGAAAACTAAATATCAATGTATTTTTCAAATATTTTTGAATCAAAAGTCAAGTTTGATAAGAACGTAGAAAAAGGATGCTGAAACCATTTGGTCAATAACTAGGAAAGCACCTAGAGAGTACAAGCCTTGAGAAAACAGCTACAGTATTTGGTAAATATTGTAGCCCTCCATGCATTTGAATAAATTATGTAATTACGTTGAAATCTGGTGCTTCTTCTGATAGTAGTTCTGAAAACACAGATTTTATGAATAAAAACCCTAAGGCAATAAGGCAAAGCTCAAATTTGAACCGAAGTTTTCTTTTTCATAAAACAGGCGTTTTAACAGGCGTTTTAACAGGCGTTTTAAGCTACAGAAACCTTGCTTGCCAAATATTACGTTTCCATATACGTCCACAAAGGTAAGTTGGTCTGTAGCGTTGTTCTGCACAAACTGTGCAATCCTGGACAAACTCAAGCAAAATTCAGACGGTGATCCCGATCAACACCAAAATTTGACCAATTCTTCCTTGCACCACTATCAACACTTCCTGAAAATATTATTCAAATCCGTCCCAAAGATGTTAAAGTTGTTTGTACACAAACAGAAAAACAAACAAACAAACAAACAAACAAAAAATTTAAACGGACAAACGCAAAAAAACCCATAACTTTCTTTTGTCAAGGTAAAAAAAATAAAGCATTTTGTTTTCATCATCCATTGTAAAGAAGAATTAAAATTTTAATATATATATTATTTTTTATATATATTTTTAATATATTTTCTAAATATATAAATATATATAAATAGATATATTATCAATGAAGTGATGAACGCGTTGTTGGTTTTGATTTATTTGAATGGATTTATGCCACGATGTTTACTGCATACAAATTAAGTAACTTGTTTAGTTTAGTCATCAGTCTTTGTTTGGTTTAGTTATAATTTAGTTTTGGTTTAGTACGGTGCTCTAGACTGTGCAAATTTGTGACATCCAGTTGATGTCGGAGATGTTCGGCTTTTAAAAGTCTTCAGAGGTAAAGAGCAGTAATCCTGGTTGGACACTAGCAAAAATGCTGACTACTGATTTGGTAAACATAGGAATCATTGTTACTCATTGGGCTGATGAAGCATGGGGAAAGCTTCCCGATGAGTAGACATGTATAAAAGTTTGGCGAAAAGCTGGAAGAAGGGCTGGATGTATATTGATAGTCAATGATACTGAAGATAAATTGGATAAACAGAAAAGACTGTCAAACAACGTCATGACAACCCGAACTATAAACACAGGAAATAAAGGAAACGAGATCGAAGACTCGAGAGAAATGCCAAATGAAGAGGATAATATCTGGATGATGGGCAGAAAACAGCGAAAGGATTTGAAGATTTCTAGATTATTTTGTGGTTCACTTTCGAACAATTTATTGTTACTTCCGCTAAGGAGGTTATGCTTTTGTTTGCATTTGTCCATTTGTCTTCTGTTTTTCTTGTTTGTTTGTCAAATTGATCACAAAAAGTAAAAGAATACAGTATACTGTTGCTGTTTGGTCGAGTTTTGCGCTCTCTCTAAGTTGTTTTTTTATGTTTTTGGTTGCTGAGTTCTTGGGTTTTCACTTTGCTTTGAAGTCTACAAGAACTGAATCAAAAGTACTCGTACTATGACATTAGCAAGTCACAAATCTTTTGCTTTCGTTTTGTTTTTATCGTATAAATTTTGATAAGGTTTTGAAAATAGTAAAATTAGTCTTTACAATACCACATATCGATCAAGAGCTAATTACGCAATGTATTGCTAATTCCTACTTATTTGTGTTTTTTTATTTCATCTTCGTAAAAAGTGCTCGCATTTACAAAACCACATCTTTATATTTGTCATACCTAGGATAACCCAGGCTAGGTTATCATTAAGTAATTTCTAAAAAATAGCAAAATTTTAGCCCTATTTTGCAATGGGCCATATAATTAAAAGGGACGAACAAAGACGTATTATTCTATTTCGATTTTTAATTAAGGTACTTACAGGCGTTCCTTAGTAGATTTGAGTCAATTGACCTATAATTTTCAAACACTTTTATATTCTCCCCCGTGAAAATATAGGACAGCTGCTTCGTTAAATCAACCAACAGCCAGAACATTGTTCAAGGATTTCAAATTCATACCTTGCATTATGTAGTATCAACCTGTTTACTGGTCTTAAGGTGAAATCTTTACATCGTCTTGCTACTGAAGGTGAAATCTTTACATTAGAGTCGTAGGATTTTCAATGCAAAGTAAATTTCAAATCATTTTAATAAACTTTTAAAGAATACTTATAAAATGCTATGATTCGGTAAGTTATCATTTTTGTTCTTTTAGCTTAATTTTGAAAGCATGTTGTCTAAACCTTTTATTGTAAAGTTAAATTTCATATGTATACAGAAGCAAAATAATAGTATTTACTCTTTCGTAACCTAAAATATGTTTTTATCTTATATATTTGGCATGTATCTCTGTTGATACAAAATTTCTTACCTGCAATCCGTCCTATTTGGCGAGGTTCCAGGTTCTATTTTAAAATTTTCTCATTTTTTGTACTTTTACAAAGTAAATACCACTTTTCATTCATTTCTTCTCCTGATGAACTCCAGATAGAACCTAAACGTTTTCCCTTACTTGCTACGATGGATCCTCAAGCACATACATTAATAAAATAGCGATATCGTCCTATTTAGTTTCTCCAAACAGGCAAAATGCAGTCTGTCATTACCTCTGTTTATTATTATATTAAGAAACTTTATTTCTTGATTCATTTTATTCTTTTAATCACAAAAATTACTTTTTGTTGCTCGTTTTATTTGGTTTGACTTGCATAGGAAGATAGAAGGGATCAGACAACTAATGAATTGTCTAATTGTAATTTTGCCAAATAAATGCATACGAGTTCTAAACTTTGCAGAGTAGAATGTATTCCCTTTGAAGCAAGCTTATTGTTGCCGTATGCATTGCTACGGGCAGTCAAATACACCACGGGGACTAAAGCCCGAGACAAAATCCCGTAGGAATAGAGCACGGGGATAGAAAGCTAATGCCCGTAGAAATTACGGTCAGGGTTATTGCAATTCTAGGGCAAATTTGAAAACCAAACATGACCGTCCGTTCAATATTCCCCGTTAATTTTAGGCAAGTAAAAGCCACGGAAACAAGGCAAGACTGTGCATACTGGCCCGTATCAAATATTTGAAAAAAAATCAAAGTGAATATAATATATTTGTCCTTTAGTTTGCCAAATATTTTGTCAGAGTGCAATTTAAGCTCCGAAATTTTCTGCTTGCCAGCTTTATGTAATAATAAAATCACCCGCTACACCTATTTAATTTTCCCTTTATTTTGAGTCAGATGACTACAAGTTTAGCTGCTTTGTTCACCATTCTATGCCATTTTTTTCTATGAAAAAGAACATTGCTCGTTTTCCTTTGGATGGACAGGAATAAAAGTCTGCATTACGTCTAAATTAAGTCTACTACTATTTCTGGAAACATCTCCTTTTCCTCAACCGCATCATCTCATTGCATGACCAAAATATATTCGCTTTCGACATACAATCTGTAATAGAAAGTATGCAATTTTCGCTTTTTCTCACCTAAAAGAAGCATATCTTTACTGTAATTTCACAATTTTACATATTTTTAAATACAATTATTGTATAGCATTATGTTTTACTAATCTAAAAATGTAACTACCACAAGTTTGTGAGAGCCAAACTCTATATTGTTAAGACACTCTACAGGCTCTATCCATTTACGTACTCCCCGAAAAGATGAACATGGTGGTTATAATGAAACATTTAATACAGCATCAAGCAAATCTCTGAACTGTAATAATTTGTGATAAGCAGCATACTTTGATTTTTTTTCAAACTATCACAAAACTACCCTAGAACTATTATTATAAACATTCATAGTAAATATTAATCAAACTATAATGACTACACTACAAATTTGAAACAACGGAGTATATTTATTTAGGTGTTCAGTTGGCTCCAATTTTTACTTACTGTCCACAAAGCGTTAACATATTTCTTATTCTTAAAACTTTTACATCTTTTTAAGCAAATGCCTTACATGCAGTTTCTTCAAAACAACATATTTTACTGATTAAAAGATTTGTTATCACGAATCTCTACTTGTAATGAGTCACATTTTTATTTGCAACATCTCATTGAAGTGTAATAATTAAATATATATTCCAATTTTTAAACATGTGTTCAGACACTGTAATGCGTGGTAAAAGGTAGAATATACATGAAGATTAATTATAAGGTTTAGATGGGTCAATTGTTTTTTGTTTATTTGGGGTTTTTTTGTTTTAACTTCATTCCCCTCCCCCCCTTCCGAGACTCAGACGGTGCCCATTGGGACTAGGTTTAGCAGAGAGGAATTTCTTGGCCGGATGCAGATGGCAGAGTGTTGTTACACTCTGCCAGAATTCTCCGACAAGTGCTTGAGACTTGAGGGAACTTGTTGTTACCAAAACTCACGATCAATTGAAAAAAAAAGAAACCGCCAACATTATTTGTCGGGGAATCGATTCCCTGAGCGGGCGATTTTGGAAATTCTCAAAGGAAAAGGCCATTGGTTGGCGTCAGAAAGGGCATGCGGCCAAGAAATTCCTCACTGCTAAATCCAAGTCCCTGTGAAGACCACCATCTGGGCCCCAAGCTACTGGGGAAAAATGACGTCAAAACCAAAACCAAGATGGGTTAATTGACTCCAGAGTATTTAGCTGAGGCTTATGGAACTGCTTAAAACAACGCTTGTTGTTTCTGACATAGAAACAAAGTTAAGATTTTTTAAAGTACTATCTTTATCTGATAGCTTAAAGAATCTGCCAAGATCCATTCTTCGTATATACCGGGTATGAATGGACTTGATATGAAAATTGTTGCTGTTGCATTTGTCTTTATTTCGCAATTAGTATGAGTTATGATTTTGTAATTTACATTTAAGTAGTAATCAAATAGTAAGCAAAATAGTAATCAAATAGTAAGCAAAATGGACAGTGCTCAATAGCAAGTTCCGCCATTGCTTGAAATTCACTGACCTGAGGATATTAACTTATGGTAAAAAGATTATGGAGAAAAAACCTACTCTTGTGCGATAGGTAATCTACAATTTTCATTACTAAGTTTTCACATTCTGCAAATTCTACAATTTAATAAAACCAATTTGCACTGATTATTACAAAATTTTCCAATTATAAAAGAACATTTTTTTATCAGCCTTTCCATTAAGTGTTAGACATTTCACACAGAGATTGATGGAGTGCTAGTGTTAACTGTTGCTTGTTGTAAAAAGTATTTTTAAAATTTCTGTCAATAAGATAAAAAAGTAGGCTTTATTGTCCAATTTCTGAATCGTAGATGTCTTGCTATCATCAGCAGAAACAATATTAATATTTTAATAGGTAATATTGGAGCAGAAGGAAACCTTTACAAACTAGATGTATGATATTTAAAATGCTTGTCAATGGGCAGACAGTGAATGTGGCATTATAGCATAAAGGAATAGATGATATAGGTATTGGTACCTCAATTAAAATATGTAGACAGGGTATGGTAAATGGTTCAGAGTTGAAAGCATGTCAGAAATCAGTGAATTATGAGACATGTGTAATTATGAAACAAAGCGAAATTCATTTTCAAAGGAAATGGAAAAAAAGAGCAAAGAGATTACCAAAGTTGAGACACTCAGGTACCTGTATCAGTTTTACTAAAAAACAGGTCAGAGAAATTGAACAACTTGATAATTTTGTAAGCGTGGTCGAGAGATAAACAGGACAGAGAGTATGTAAACGAAGTTTTGAATCAGTAGAAAAAAGAACAAGGAAGTATTTGATACGCAGTCGTCTCTTACACTCAAAAACAAAATTCAGTAAACAAGACAAAAGTCTTATTATTATAAATTTGGGTTGATCATTGTTGCTTGATGCTGCTCTGTTATAAAAATTTTGAACAAAAGCAGTACACTGTAAAAGCTTCGCTGCGTTTTTACATACATATATACATACATACATATATACATACATACATACATATATACATACATACATACATATATACATACATACACAGATACATACATACATATATACATACATACATATATACATACATACACACATACATACATATATACATACATGCACACATACATACACACATACATAAATACATACATACATACACACATACATATATACATACATACATATATACATATATACCTACATTGGTCTATTTGTTCAATTCCAATGAATTACTTCATTGGAGGCCTGAGTGCTCTTTGAAGCTTCTGTTGTGACTGCTCTGCCCTTTTATCCAATAAAAAGGAGGTAANCATATATACATACATACATACATATATACATACATACATACATATATACATACATACACAGATACATACATACATATATACATACATACATATATACATACATACACACATACATACATATATACATACATGCACACATACATACACACATACATAAATACATACATACATACACACATACATATATACATACATACATATATACATATATACCTACATTGGTCTATTTGTTCAATTCCAATGAATTACTTCATTGGAGGCCTGAGTGCTCTTTGAAGCTTCTGTTGTGACTGCTCTGCCCTTTTATCCAATAAAAAGGAGGTAAGTATGGGATAATAACAGTCACAAATAGTATTATATTGGATATAGCAAACGGACTAAGAAAAGAAGCTATTTAACACCACAGTCGAAAAAAAACCCTCGAACGTTTGGTTTTCAGAAGAGAATTTTAACGGTTTAATTTGTCTTAAGAAACAGGCTATAAATTTTCATGATAGTATAGATAAAAAAGTAGAAAGGTGAGCTCTATGGTCAATTTGATTGATTATACAAACGGAATTGAGGATCTTAAACACAACTGAGGAACAGAGCCCATGGATTCAGTCACAGATTCAAAGAAAGAGATGGAGCAACTAAGTGAAATGAATGAAGTGGAAGGAAGCTGATACATTGAATTCTTTTGTTGGAGCAGTCTTTCTGCTCATGATAAGCATATACCAAATATCTATAGTGGGTGGATTAGCAGCCATTCTTTGGATAAAGCCTTAAAATACTGACTGTATGGTTAAAGAAGCTCTATATGGTGGTCAAAAAAGTTTGTTTTTTTGAACCAGTTTAAGTTTTCGTTCTTCTTTCAACCAAAGTAAGACTAGAGTCTTGTTTTCCGTCTTGCTGGAACATTTCTAAATTTTTCTCTTTCTTCAACAATGCAGCTTATCCGTCTAATCCTGGCAAATATCGACCTATCCTTCTTTCTTTGATCACTAGTAAGATTTTTTAAGAGCTTATCAACATAATACAGGTGAAATTCTTACAAAACCTTTTTTGGTTGATGTTCAGTAAGAATTTTGAGAATCTCACTCCACTTGTGACCTTTTGACTGTAATCACAGAACCATCTGTACGTTTCTGTATAATTAAAATATTGTATATTTTGTACCTCTAGACATCTACCATCCATCCTTCCATGGAGTACTACTATCACATGAAGCGAAGTGCTTCTTCAACTCGCCTTGATGTAATCAACAGAGTTCAAAGGCGTATTTTTAACTTAACAGATCTTAATCTTTCTGCTCCTCTTCAGCCATTGTTTTGTCAGCTAAATGTTGCCTGCTTTAGTCTTGTCTATAGGTTTTAGCATGGAAACTGTTCCAATGAGCTTTCTTCGTTTGTAATGAAAAAGGAGTGGTAGTAATACAGCAGACAAACAAGGATCAGGTTGAAGAGTTTTTACATATATTGCATGTTTATAAAGATATAAAGTATTCAATGTCTTAGCAGAGATCAGAATTGTTAAAAGAACAGATTTTGTTTCTCAGATGACAATGTAGTCGCACATAGTAGGCATTATTAACGTTTCTAAGGATTTTATCTTGAGAAACAAATTGAATATGGATTATTCAAGAATCTTTTCAGAGCAAATTGATTAATGAACAATTCAAATTTTATAGGAAGGAAAAAAATTAAGAACGATTTCTTTGTTAAAGCTGATGGGTTAACAGTAGGACATTACGGTAATGGTTGAAAATGTGAACAGGAAAGCAAGTGTGGATTATTTAGATAGATCATGATTTCAAAATGGTCACTGCTTGAAAATTATTAATGACCAATGACGTCACAAATATTCTTTGAAGATATGAGATTAGGTCAAAAAAAATGAAATAAAATTCCGTTTCTCATGTCACACCCTGTTACTAGGAAACAATTCAAAAGATTTTATCTAACAGCAAACAGGTTACGGTCAAAAAACTGCTTCTAGTGTTTGGCTATTTGGCACTGGTATTATAAAAAGCTTAAAATGAAATACTGCATAAATTTTCATAATAAGCAAATATTAGTATTTCAGGAGAAAAACCTCGATATCGTTCTCGTTCTAATACTCATTCTCATAGTTCCAGTGCCTGTCCCTGTCCTCGACCCTGTCCTTCATTATCACTTTCATTATCATTATCATTGTCTGACATCATGAATGATATCCAATTTTTAAAGGAATAGATTGGTCTTATAGGTCACATGTAGCATAAAGAGTAACCTTCATGGAATAAATAAATATAAATAACATAGTTTGGAAAAATTCACATTTTGTATCTTAAGCTTCAGATTAACTTTAAGAAACATTCGTTTCCTATAGAGAAAACCCATCTTACATATTGATATGTTGGTTAAGATGTTGGTTAAGGACAACTCGTTGACTTAGAGCGAAATAAAAGACAAATATTTTGAATGTGCAAATGTGGTTTCAACAGCGAAAATTAGCTCAATTTATATTTCAAAACAGTGTTGTAAATGTAAATAAAAGTACCGAGGTTAGAGATATAGAGTATTTTACACGTAGAGAAAAAAGAAAAATGTCATCAAATTAATCGTGTGGAAGAAATCTTCTTTCTTTGCTTTTCCTAAAAGGATGCACTCCTTGGCAGTCTCGTTTTATTGTCCAACAGTGGTCAGCCATCATGTGTTCGTCCCCTTGATACCTCTGCTCAATTTCTTTCATGTCCTGGTAGAACCATACATCTTGTTTGTCACTGACATCTCCAAGGTTATCTGGGAATACGTCCAAGTAACTATGGAGGAAATATTGTTTGTTGCTCATGTTGCTGCCAAGCTTATAGAAGTCTTCTAGTACGTTGGCAACCAAGCACCTGTAGTTAGATGCTTTATGATTTCTTAAGAACTACCTAACAGCAGGTACAGGAGATATCTACGCTCCCCTTTCATCAACGTTCATGGGTCCTTCAAAGCCACTGTCATTCATCAGTTTCCAAATCGAAGGTCCGTCAAATACCCCGGGGTTCACGTATTTCGTAGGACAGACTAGGGAAAGCCTGTTTGATGTCCTGAAAACCTTTTCTCGTTCTTTGTCCAGGGGTTTCACTAAGCTCAATTTTATTTGTGGTGGTAGAAAAATACACGAACAGTCTACCAGGAATTAATGTATGGCATTTGGCCCTCCAGCTTCCAGTTCTAGCCTAATGGTCCAGCCTTGTTTTAACCAATGGTGATCGCGGTTCCTGCTGCATAAGTATAGAAAACAAAGATATTTTGTATAACCTCCCTGCTGACCTAGCAGCAACTTTACCATCTTCAAATGTACATATTTTATCCATTTAGGTTCATGATTTTGACGTAGGCTAATTACCTTCTTTATAATCTCGTGATCCTCTTTTAGAACTACCGAAAGGCCTGTAGGAACTGCTCCAAATTTATTTCCATTGTGGAGAAGAACACACTTGAAGCTTTTTTTCGAGCTGTCCAAGAAAAGTCGCCAATTCTTTGTTTGTTAATCAGTAAAACTCAAAGCTAAAAGAAGTCCACCAATGTCATTGCAGTACACAAAACTACTATCACTGTTAAAGAAAGTATGATATTCTCTTTCTCTGGATCTGTTGTAGGGAATTCTTCAACCAGTGTAAATAGGCCTTTCTTGCTGAGTCTCGAAGCTAATAGCTCTTTACCCAGTTTGGATAGATTCAGATCTTGTACCAAATTATTTTATTCATACTGATTGAAATGACTAGGAAAATCGCCTTCGAACCTCTCAATTTCCCAGTCATTTAAAATAACTTCCGAACTACTTGCATCTATAGACAGAAGCTCCTTAAATTCCGGTTCGGGAAGATTTTCAAAATGTGGAACAGGGATAGGAGCAGATTTCAGGTCAAATTGTATAATTTGTTTTCGTGTTTTACTAGTATATCCTGCTATTTTCACCAAACAAAAGTTACAGTCACTGGTATGATCTTTAAGCTCTCTCCACATCATTGGTATTCCAAAGGGAAAATATCTCTTTTCGCAATTTGTTCATTTATGTAATGTCGTGTATGTGAGAAGCTTGTCCAAGACTAAGCCTGTCCTCACGTCATGCACACAATGTGAGAAGCTTTTTGAAGACAAAGCCTGTCCTCACGTCATGCAAATAATGTGAGAAGCTTGTTGAAGAAGAAGCCTGTCCTCACGTCATGCAAACAATGTGAGAAGATTGTTGAAGAAGAAGCTTGTCCTCACGTGAAGCAAACAATGTGAGAAGATTGTTGAAAAAGAAGCCTGTCCTCACGTCATGCAAACAATGTGAGAAGATTGTTGAAGAAAAAGCCTGTCTTCACGTCATGCAAATAATATGAGAAGCTTGTTGAAGAAGAAGCCTGNGGCACACAATGTGAGAAGCTTGTTAAGGATAAATCCTACCTTAACGTCATGAAAATAATGTGAGAAGCTTGTTGAAGAAGAAGCCTGTCCTCACGTCAGGCAAACAATGTGAGAAGATTGTTGAAGAAGAAGCTTGTCCTCACGTGAAGCAAACAATGTGAGAAGATTGTTGAAAAAGAAGCCTGTCCTCACGTCATGCAAACAATGTGAGAAGATTGTTGAAGAAAAAGCCTGTCTTCACGTCATGCAAATAATGTGAGAAGCTTGTTGAAGAAGAAGCCTGTCCTCACGTCATGCAAATAATGTGAGAAGCTTGTTGAAGAAGAAGCCTGTCCTCACGTGAAGCAAACAATGTGAGAAGCTTGTTGAAGAAGAAGCCTGTCCTCACGTGAAGCAAACAATGTGAGAAGCTTGTTGAAGAAGAAGCTTGTCCTCACGTGATGCAAACAATGTGAGAAGCTTGTTGAAGAAGAAGCTTGTCCTCACGTAATGCCACCAATATGAGAAGCTTGTTGAAGAAGAAGCCTGTCCTCACGTGATGTAAACAATGTGAGAAGCTTGTCCTGATTTCCTATTTTCAATTGGAAATAAGCATAGTAAGCTTTCTCTTTTCTGTTGTCTTATAGTAAATTTCCCACATATATAGCAAAATTCATCGTGGTGATTGTGACATTTCCTCCGCCTACACATTCATCGAATTTAAAAAGAAATGAATAGTGAGCATTCAATAAACAAGAACTTTTACAAAACTATTAATATAGTACTATAAAGTTCATAGAAAAATAGTCATAAATTTGATTTAAAAGCTTTTTTCTTTTCTTGTCCAAGATATTCCCCATCAACTTCATTCTTGGTACTATTACTATTGTAAACAAGGATCCTGTTTGATGGTATCTACGAAGTAGAGTAGGATGGAAGTTCAGTTTTAAATAGTTACTGTAGAATGGCACCCGAACCAGTACTTTAAACTATGCAATACTCACCTTGCCTCAAGAATATTGACCGTGCTGGGATTGATGGTAAGCGAAGAGTGAAAACACTGACAGTAAGTGATAAGATGCTAAAAAATGTGCCTTTCCAACTTTTTAAAATTTATTTCCATGCTTTCTATCATTATTTCACATGTGAACAAATGTTTTGTCACTCTGGTCCAGCTGGTTAACAGTGTTAGGGAACTTCTTTATGTGAATTTGAAGTCATTTTCATCTCAGCTTTTGTAAATATTTGCTCATTCTATACAGAGGTGTGTTATTTTGTGTTTTCTCTTTTCTAAACACAAGAGGAAAAGTTTATAAAGATAGCGAGAATGTTCTCTATGTGACACATAATTTTTGAAATTCATTAAATTTATATTTTTCTGATCATACAATGTATTGCAATAATGATCAGAGCTTGTCAAACTCAAGAATATCAGTCTTTCTTGTAAAAATTGATTAAAAGAAAGTCTACAATGAGTTGAATGGCAAGACAGGAAACAGTAAAGGTGATATATCAAGTGCTGAGGAAAGTAAGACCTTCTGGAGTGAGATATGAAGTGTAGAGAAAGAGCATAATAAGGAAGCTGATTGGTTGAAGGAAATGAAAGGAGAGATGGGGAAAGTGAAGCAGAGAAATTTATTGATAGATGGGAACAAAGTCAATAAACAATGCAAAAAGATGCCCTACCGGGAAACACCGGAACACGATGAGTTGCAAGGTTTTTAAATAAAGAGACTCAACAGGTTGCATAGCAGAATAGCATCTCAGTTGAATGAAATGATAGAATAAAGAAGGACATACCACCTTAGATGAACACATGGTAGAACTGTGTTGTGTCATAAAAATGCAGTCAAGGGAAATGTTGTTGATAATTTAAGACCAATTATTTGCTTGCCACTCATGTGGAAGCTAAGGACTGATATAATATCAGAGGAGGTGTACTGCTTTCTAAAAAGTGAGAACTCACTCCCAGAGAAGCAACAAGGTTATAAAAGAAGAAGCAGAGAGAATAAAGACCAACTATTGATTGATAAGACGATACTTAAAGATTGTAAGAAAAGAAAGATAAATCTAGCTGTGGCGTGGATAGATTATAGGAAAGCCTAAGACTTTGTCCCCCATAGCTGGAATTTAGAGTGTCTTGGATCCAATCTATGTGAGATGAATGTCAATTGAGGCCTATTCTAAGGAGAGAGCATTTTCTCCGTTGATTTTTGTCGTATGTATGATCCCACTCTCCTTACTCTTACGAAAAGTAAAGGCATTCTACGAATGGGGCCAGAAATAATACAAACTAAACCATTTAATTTTTATGGATGACCTAAACCCTTTGGGAAGAACGAAATCCAAATAGATAGCCTGGTGCAAACAGTATCTATTTAATGAGGACATCGGTATGAAATTCGGTTTAAAGAAATGCGCAGTCATTGTTCTGAAGAGAGGGAAAATGGTTAGGTTTGAAGGAATCCATCTACCAAATCAAGAAGTAATGAGAGAAGTAGATCAAAAGGGGTATACTTACCTTGGTATCCTTAAACTGGATGAGATAAAAGAACAGAAAATGAAGGACAAAGTGATTGCTGAATATAAGAGAAGGTTAAGACTAGCGCTACAATCCAAATTTATTGGCAGGAATAAGATGAAAGCAACCAACACTCCTGAGGTATGGAGCCGGAATTATTAAGGGGAAAGTAGAGGAATTGAAAAAAATCGATAGAGCAACACGAAAGAATTTGACTATGTACGGTGCTTTCCATCCAAAAAGTGGTGTTGATCGACTGAATGTGAAACGAAGAGATGGTGGAAAAGGTTTGTTTAGCATTGAAAATTGTGTGCGAGGTGAGGAGAACAATTTGGGATTGTATGTGCGGAATTCAAAAGAAGAGCTTCTAAAAGGTGTAAAGGAAGTTGGTATCATTGAGACTGAAAACCTGATGGGGAAGGAAGAATTTATCTAGAAAAAGGAATCACCAGTACCTTGTAGTAAAAATATGTACAATGTATCTTTCAATCTTTTTAAAAGCGAAAGATAGAACATGACTATTTGATTAGGTTAGTCTTTATCAAGGGTAATTTAGAAAGATTCTTTTGAACAATAAAAAGACCAAACAAGACTGAAAAATCTTCAGTTTATAAGCGCGAGCCTAGTATTTTATTTATTTTATTTTATTACTGAGCAAAGAAGTGTCTATAAAAATAACTGAACATTACTGAGCAAAGAAGTTTCTATAAAAAAAGCTCTGAACTTCACTGAATACATGGATGGGTGCCCATTAGGTCTACATTCAACTTAGTTTCAGAATTGACCAACTTATTGTTCTATTACACTATACAGCAAGCGTACAAGGCACGCATTATAGACTAGTCTATTATGATGTCAATTGTCTAGAATGAAAAGAGAAATCGTCCAAGAACAAGAGCAAGGAAAATACAAAGATGTAGAAGCGCGGCAACACTTCCTCGCGCTTAAAAAGTAATAGTAGTCCATTGTTGATGTGCTCATAAAAGAAAAGGCAGAACAGGACCTTTTAGTCAACTTGATTTTTTTGAGTAAATGGTGGGAGAATTCTTGTAAACAAGAAGAAAGACAAAAACAAGTGATGTTTATTCTCTTGTTGACGTCCTGACCGAAGAAAGGATAGTACTTGATTTGTAGTCCAATAAATCCGTTTCAAGTAAAAGAGGAAATAACGGACGAGAATTAAAATATGTAGCTTGTGCCTGGAAATCACATTGTGACATATATTATATGAGGTGTGAATAAAGGTTTCAAGCAGGTAAGGATACAGTGGATTAATGACAATATAGAAACTCTACTATGAAATTTGTAATGGCAATATAAAACTACTTTTACGAAATATCAAGATACAAAAAGGCAGAAGAGCATCCTCAGTAGTGTTCTGATAGATTATGGATTACCTTTTTAATTACCACAATTTTATACATGACCATATATTGTTGTTTATAGAGCTAAACAAAACAAACATATTTCAATGATGAAACAGCACAACCCTTTCATCGTACGTACGGAACCTGAAAGGAAAGAACATCACCCCTACCATGAAATGATCGTTAATCCCTCATGCGCAGCCCAATTCAGGCAAATCGAAAAAGTGCTACCTTTGTTTGCGGGAAAAGTTCGAGATCCTTAATTACGCTAACAAAGAGGAACTATTGAACAAGCGTAGTGAACTCGTTGCAAAATGTACACACTTAAATAAATTCCTGTTAGCTAATTTTAAATCAAGACTGGGTGTGATAAAGCAATTAAAAATCTTTTTATTACTGCACGTTCAGTTATACCAATTATGCCAATCCCATGAGGGTAATTTGATATATTTTGTAATTTATTCTAGTTATAACCAGATACGCTTGAGAGATATGTTTATTATGTTTAGCTGACGATTGTGAGAACATGATACTGACGGTTCTAAACTAAGTTTTGTTGATTTTTTTTTGTCGTCCACCATAAAATCCTTAAATCTAAAACAGTGCGTCTTTAATTCTGGTTTAGAATAAAAACTTAAAATTGATGCATATACATTAAATTTAATACCAGTTTTAAATAACAATGATAACTGCTTAAAAAATTAAATTAAAAATATTGAATTCAGCTACTTTCTCACTGCTGAGCAATCTAGTTTAAGCTCATGTTTAATCGGAATAAATAGAAAAGAAGTCTCGCTCATTCTTTTTCATAGTTTAATCCGCAATTGCTAATTCAAAAACAGCAGCAGATTTTTTTGAAAAAGGAGTACCTCATACTGACCTTTAATATTTCAACACATTCAGGTTTGAATTTCAGGTATACAATTTTACAGTATTGTATCTCAAATTATGTTCTTGAACAATATAGAAAAGAAATATGTGTTTTGAATATTTGTTGTGATCAGGCACCTCCAACGAAATTTAGTTAATTGGACCAGAATATTGCAAAAGCAAATCATGTCATGAGTAGAAAGCTTTTACTGAGCTACGTTTCGAGAGCTACTTCTCCCATCATCAGGGAAATTAAGTGACTAGGTACAGCTGTTTTAGACCTTGGCAGTGCGGACATAAATGTAGACCGAAATCCAGTTATTTTTAGGAGTGGCGCCATACCTATGCTGTGTTTGTTGTGTTTCTCTCTGTGTTTGTTGTGTTTCTCGCGATATTTCTGGGCGTAGGATTTACTGTTAATGAAATTACTGTGCTGTAGGGAATTGACTGTTTCTTTTATTTTTCTTGTTGTTGTGTTGAGTTCCTTGTCTATAGTCCTTTCATTTTCCCAGTCAAATGTGTGATCTTGTGTCCAGCAGTGTTCGGCTATTTCATGATTCTTGGTGTCACCTTTATGAACAGCTCTCTTGTGTTCTTTTCCCCTTTTACCCAAGGAAAACTTTGATTCGCCAATGTAGGAAGCAGGACAGTCCTTACATTGTAAACAGGATTGTTCCTCTCTTCAAATGGGACTGGATCCGTTGGTATCCCTCAAGACGTAGCACAGAAAAAGCTTACGACTGATGACGTGATAAAGCTCTTACACCTATGGCTTCCTTTGACTCCATAAAAATCAAAATTTTCAAAACAATCTTCAATTTATTTTTCTATACTTGTTGCGGTAATTATTTTTTCATACATAAATAAGTATAATTGGATTCGCAATTGTCACTTTTTACAGTGATGGTGTCCAGAAATCAATAGTGGTGAAGATTTCCTACACCTCCTCACTTAGTCCGTTTTTCTGAAGTGGAAAATAAATAGAATCTTTAAACTTCCAAAGGACAGAAAAACAACCAAATGGTAAAATTTCCTTGTGTTTTTGGTTGAAATAATTAAAATAACCTCATGTTTTCAAGGAGGAGTTGTCAGTACACTAATATCGTGTGAAATATCATTGCAAGGAAAATAGAGTACTCAGAATCCATGTGACACACAAGCATAAAAAAAGTATATTAGACTAGTGCTTTGAAGATATTGTCCACAAAAGAAATGCTCTGTTGACCTCTGTTATGGTTTTCACAACAGCATTGCTGTTTTTCACACCTACGGGAAGATTTTTCAGCAACAGCTGTATCCACGAAGTGTTATTTCGATTTCTTGTACTGCTTGGAAAGGTTATGAGTCAAGTAAAAGATATTTTAGAATTCAATACATCGATGATATATGAGCACAGTCAATGCTGGGATGTGAACCAACACAACCTATTGAAGTTGATAGTTTTCATTATTAGTGGCGACAACGAAACCTAACCTGGCCTTCACCTTCAATGGGAGTCTTCTAATTGGGAGGAGGGTTCAATGGTGTTATGAAAAAAAAAAAAATCAAAATTGTGTTTTTCTTAATTTTGTAATGTTGCCAATATTTCGTAATTTAAGTATTTCATTGTTTAGATTTTACACCTCAAGGTTATTATTGCGCCTTTTAATGTCGTCACGAAAATGTTGAAGAGCATCTTCCTACTAAAATTAATTGCTGGTAAAAGTCCTACTTATTCTTTGTCGGCATTGTATGTATACAAAAATTGTTTTCAATTCAAGGGAATTAGGAACTTATCATTGTTTGCTTTATTTGTAGCTATTTTGTTTTTTTTAAAGTTGTTGTTGTTGTTGTTGTTGTTTGTTTTCAATCATTTGTGGATTTGCACATTTCTATAAGTTTTCTCAGCCTCGTTTCCAGCAAGTTTGAATATCTAATTCGTTTTCTTCTATTTTTTCCAATGGAAGTTGACCGGTGAATATATATATATATATATGAATTATATTATAACTTTTGAATTTCCTCTGGAGTATCGTAGTGTTCCACTATTTGTAAACGGAAAAATACGGAACTTTACCCTGGTTTTTTCATCATGCGTGAAAGTGCGTCATGCGTCAAAATTGTCCAATATTTCACGAAACATTTTTCAAAAGTATAGGAATGTATACATTTTTGAGGATCTCTTGACAAGGAAAATCTATTACAAGCGAATGCTCTTTCTACTGAGTTCAATGAGCACTGGCTTTCAGCAGTGGTCGCAGGCATAACCAGACCACGTTGTGCTAATTTGTAAGCCTATTTTATGCCCTATCAGGACAGTTGATAGGATAGTACAATGTGCTGCTTTATGAAGAGAGGTCATTCAAATAAATAAGGATCATCATAGGCCGAGTAATGCAAATCTATTATTATTACTTCTTAAGTTTTAAAAAGTCTTATAAATATAAGGTAAAGAGGGTTATGTAGATTACATAATTTGCTCCTGTAAACCCCAC
>RDPX01000141.1:40566-54390 GCA_003991215.1 Morbakka virulenta | reverse complement strand
TCTCTCTCTCTCTCTCTCTCTCTCTCTCTCTCTCTCTCTCTCTCTCTCTCTCTCTCTCTTAGGCTGTTTTAATGAGCTAGGGATTGGGCGCCACATTGATCATATTTCTCCATCTAATACGGTTATTAAAGTCTGCAGGCTAGTCCAAGTATTTTGAGGTTATTCTGAACCAATTAAAAATCCCTTTTCCTTCCATGTCTTGCAGATCTTTTAGCATATATTTCATATTCCATAATACATTTTACTTAACAGATCTTTTACTTTCAAAAGATTTTGAAGCCACCGCAATCTTGCTTTCTTTACATCGTCTGCGATGCAGGCTATGTTTGTACTTTGTCGGATCCGTTTCTTTTTTTTCTTCTCCTTTAAGGTAACACGGCATATCGTTCAGTGTTGTAACATGATCATTTCATTTCTTTCTAGTAAATTCTTTTTACTTTTTTGCAACTACTAAATCATACGGTAACATACATCTGATCAGACTTTTTTAAACTTCTTATTTTTCTCTGACTTCCCCTTGTCAGGGTTCGTCGTGGCGACCGTACACGAACTCCATCGTGTACGGTCCAGTGCATGCTCTCTCTTCAGTCCCTTCGCTGCCACCTTTTCTCTGATGTTGTCCTTCCAATTGCGCCTCGGTCTCTCTCGTCTTCTTCGTCCTGGTATCTCCATCTGCATGCATCCCTGACCCACATACTGTTCATCTGTTCTTTCAACAGGCCAAACCATTTCTTTTAACTCTGGATTTTAAGTGTATAGGCATCCCTTAATCGTACATTAGTCCAGATAACTCATACCACTTGGTAAACCATGCTATAATCTTTGTTTTGACTGCTCCTTCATAGTCAGCATCGGCATCCAAGACTCAGCCCAGATCTGCAAAGATACTTGGTACAAGCTTCATCGTGCATGATCATTATGACTCTTATAATCTTCTCAGTAGTCACCCTCTTTCTCAGACACCAGCATATAACCTACCTCTTTTGAAGCTCTGTCAAAAGTTTTTTCTAGGCTCACAAATACCCAGTAATGTTTCTAATTTCCTCTTGCACAAATGCGATCCACGTTCATCAATTATTAACTGATTAAAATCAAGTTTGACCGTATCTCTCTGGACCCAACATAACTAACTTTATTCATACCTTTGGAATTGCCACATCCAAGTAAATCACCCTTCATTTACAGATAGTGACCTACTCGCTGTATTTTATGTTGCCTGGAACAATTATATTACTCAAAAAAAATTCATTATTCCATGAATCCAGTCAAATAGTCAAAATGTCTCTTTGAAACCATATATTATATTTTCAAAAACTTTATCCAATTGCTTATAACGTGCATTTTCTGTTTTGTTGATAAAGACTCTCCTAAGTGTATAGTAATATCTTTCCCCAAACTTAGCATTCTAAAATTAAGGACACAGCCTATCTACAATAGCATGTTTTTACAGCAATTCCAAAGTGGTTAACTAATTTTCCTTCTCTACAGAGATCTAGTTATTTCTTTTTCCTTTTGAGTGGGCTTCGAATAACATATATTTCAACTGTTAACAGCATGTTATCTTTAAATTTTCCCTCGGGTGCTCTGCTTATTGCAATGTTTCTTTGGGTCCTAAATTTGTTTCTTTGTTTTTAAATTGAGCTAATGAAGGGGTTCATTAGCTGAGCAAATTCATATATTAAATACTTTGATTTATAAAACGAACAAACTTTACAGAATTTTGTCCGAAATTATCAGGAGAATTGACAAACGATGCTGAAAAATGGATATAAATGCAGTTATTCAGCTTAAAGTACCAGTGAGTTGTAACTTTATTTGCTATTTTAATTATGTTTCCCATCCAGTATCTTTTCAATTATCTTGATAATACAAAATGGTTGTTCATAACCTGTTGGATTTTAGAAAACAAGAACAGAAAGTAATTGTACGTGTTAAATCGGCATTCTCATAAAACAATTTCTTTAATTCACACATATTTGTTGAAACTCTTCTGTGTAATACTTCTTTGAGATTTTTTTTCCTGTTTGGAAATTTCAGTTTTGCTTGAGGTACAGAAAAGTTCCAATAGAAGTAACTGGATATCTTTGAAATTAAGACTGCGTCTTAGGCCCATGTCTCACAATGGAAATATCGACCAGATTAGAGAACGTTCATCCTTGAAATTCATTAAATAATACCAGTTACCTGTAACATAGTATAAAATTTTATATATGAATTTAAAAAATCGGAGTAATTTGGTTTATTCCTTGCATAGTAGCAGTATAAAAATTCTGGCCCGTTTTTTAAAGTAAAAAAAGCATTTTTGGGTTTATCTATTCTGGCAACTTTTCCAAAACCCTCTCCATAACAAAGGTTAGAACATGTCTAATCATCCACAGCATGGTTAAGACAAGGTGGAAAAGGGGGTGTAAGACAAAACTTCGAAGACCGCCCACAGTCCTATCGTGTCCTATCGTGTCCTATCGTGTCCTTATTGTGTTTTGCAGTGTCCATGTGCTAGCGTGTGAATCCCATCTTCCATGATCATTCTCCTCTATCCATAACAAAGGTTAGAACATGTCTAATCATCCACAGCATGGTTAAGACAAGGTGCAAAAGGGGATGTAAGACAAAACTTCGAAGACCACCCACAGTCCTATCGTGTCCTATCGTGTCCTATTGTGTCCTTATTGTGTTTTGCAGTGTCCATGTGCTAGCGTGTGAATCCCATCTTCCATGATCATTCTCCTCTGGTCATTACCAGAAGAAACAAAAAATTTATTTCGCTGATAAATTTAAAGTAACACCTCAGATTAGTGCCTTTGCTCTTTCAATTTGCTTTATCTGGGCTTGGGTTAACAGAAACATACGTTCGCCATTCAAATCATTCTTACTTAATCTGAGGTGAACAGCCTTTTCAGTTTTAGTTGCATTACACAGCTTATCTTCTTGCGCTTTCGAGATGTTTACATTATATTTCATATAACTCATGTTATTTTTGTATATGAAATATTATATTTATTTCCCCTCTTTGATATGTAGTCGAATGGTTAAGTTCTCATCCTGCAAGTCAATTGGGTGATTATTCTGATCAGTTAACCAAGTTGAAATACTACTTATGGTTTTTAATGTTACTGGCAGATATACCCTTTGTCTAGGTTCTTGGAAAAATGTTTCTTCTGCACCCCGTTTTTAGAAGAAGAAACGAGTACAACAAGGGATTCAAACTACCAATAACGTATGAATGAATATCCAATGGTATTGTTACGCACTAGCAGGGAATCCCTGTTTTTTTTATGCTTGAACCAGATGACTGAGGCAACGTTGTTTACAGGTGTTAAGTCGGCCTTACATCCGTTTGTGATTGGCAAAATACATTTTAAAGTGTTTCTGTTTGCAGATATTGTAATTACCTTTTTAACAAAACCAATAATTTCTAGTTGACGTTGGATATATGTGTTCATTGCACTCAGCTCGTAGGCTCCTTTCGGAATAGTTATCCGATGATGTTTTTTCCATCGTTAAATACAAATACGCTATTCTTTGATGCAATATTGGAAGAACTCCACGCAGTCTCTAAATTAACAAGATACATTCATTTCTTTTGTTTTGATCCAATCCAAGAGGTGGGTTGAATTCTGTATCAATTCTACTTCCACTTCCACTAATGATAAATGCGTAATCTGGCATTTTTATTTTAGCTAATATTTTATGAAACAAAACTGATTTGAATTTCATCACTTTTAAATTTCAGCACCTCATCACTGATACAGAGAAAAGAAGCTCGCGTTTGTGTGGGTACATTTTGACTAAAGCGATATTCAATTGTTATATTAGTTGTCTCATATTTCAAAGCTTCAGGTTGACAACTAACATCAAAGACATAGTGGATACAAGCTTTTATAATCAGATGCATTGTAGACCCATTTAACACCAGTTTATCCATACCATAATATTTTTCTCGAGATTTTTACATTCTTTTGAACATTTGACCAAATTGCATTTTATTAAATTGAAATGACAACCAGCCGTTGGATATCTAACATCATTTAATTCCAAACAGCAAAGTTGGTCTCCTTATTATTTCTTTTGTTTGTTTGAAATGCTAGAAGAAGCCGTCTTCGATGGTCTGGAGAATTCTTGTTACTCAGTTTCTATGTAGAGTGGGTATCCCGCTCTACCTGTATCGGACTGCATTCTCACATTTTAAACCCAAGACTGGTTTATATCAACACCAGCTTCAAGTTCGTACTTATGATAAAGGAAGGACTCGATACTCTTGCCTTCATCGAATTTCTCTTTGATATCAAATATTTGTTTGGTTGCCGTTTTTATTACACGGGATTTTTTTTTACATTGGAAAATGAGCACATTTGTTCATCATCGCTTTTTGTCACTGGGAGTTCCTCAGCAGCCGTATAGGAAAATGGCATAAGTGATGATTAAAGTAGGTCTCCAAAGTAACGTAACAACATATTTCGTTGTATGGTTACAATTTATCATGGGAAATGGATGTTTTATGGTCAATAACAGTCCAACTTGACCCTCGTTTTGGTCCCACATTCGTCTTTGCGGTCATTCAGGAAAATTGTATAGTCTATATTTATTACAGAGTTTGAAATTTGCCCGACACCAAAACTGAAATCTTAGTATTGCATGGTTAAGTTCATTTTTCAATGGTATGCCCCTATTTTAAAAACAGCCTGAATGCTGCTCGTTTTCTGCCCATGTTCAACCTGCAAATTACTTCACATGACTTCCTTTTTTCGCCTTTAAGGCTTCTTTAACCGTCATATCATTAAAATAACAAAATCTGTATTTCAAGTCAGAGTAAAGTTTGTTTAACAACACGTCCTGATTTGCTGATCGACCAAGGTAACGAAGATGAAAGTTAGTGATGTAATAAATAACGCTGCAGTGATTCGTATAATTTTTGTTTTGAAAATCACGACAAACGGTGAGAAGATATTTTTTTTGCATTTTGTTAATCTTAAATATGACTGTTTGTTACTTTGGTATATATTTTAAATTCTCTATTTCGACTGACTTTCTTCGCGACTTTCAAACTTACTGTGGCTCAGATATTGCCATTCAAATGTATCTCAATATATTTCAGTAAAACCTAAGCCCAGATCTGGGGGCTAAGAGGACCAGCCCCCCTCAAAGAAATCTAATTTTATTTGCTTCTGTTGCACTGACAGTATTGATACTTTTTTCAAAGTCCGTCGTATATTTTCACTAACTTGAATCAAACAGCGAACATCCTGCCTTTGACAAGCGTTTTCGCATGGCTTTGCATGTGACAATCGGTTAATGTGGGTGACGGTCTCACGTCTGGGCTCAGCACGCTGTCCAAACAGAATTTGTTTGTGTTAATCCTGTTTATGCACAGTTGCTGAGAGGTGTTGATGAAAAAGCAATCGGATTTCGAGATGTTTGGAAATGGTGGCTTTACTTAATTATTTTGCGAACAAAAAGGAAAAACTAAAACGTTGATGAGACCGAAGTTCACAAATTAATATTCTTAGACCTTGTGAAACCGATGAAGTAGACAAATCATCCAGAACGTATGCATCTTTTTAGATAACAAAGAAGCCCCACATTAACCTTACTCCAAAGATTAACTCAAAACACAATTGGGAATAAAACTGTGACGTTTCATCTGTGACTGGTACGAGAAGTAAGATTGGTTGGAGAACAACGCATAACTGAACGCATGCTTTTGTTTTTCACAGGGTTTTTTTTTGTTTCTAGGTAATTTTTCCCCAGTAACTGGGGTTCAGACGGTACCTTTCATAGGGACTTGGGTTTGGGAGTTTTGTTTTTCATACAGTATTTGTGTTAAATCCTTTAGAGACAATGCTTAAAAACGTTGGGTTTCGTGACTGACGACATAGAGTACGCACTGTGATTCCAATGGACTCTGCAGACAGAGCAATACCAGCGAGGACAAGCAAGCAATGGCCGGGTACGGACAGCAAAAACTTAAAAAGGGACTAAATTGTGTCTCAGTGGTGTCAAGTTTTGCAACACTTAGTAGTAACTAAAAGCAGTAGTTGTTTTCTGTTTTTAACGTGACAAAATTTGTGCGTGCAAATGGTCTTTCCTTTCACGATTCACACGAGTCAGATATTGGTACAACAGGTGATAGGTTTTGAGAGCATTCCCAACTCACGTTTGCATCGGAACCAAAATGGAAAAGGAACACAAAAACCTTCCTTAAAACACAAAACATATTTCCCATGGAATACAAAATGACGTTTTCAAGACATCAGCAAGACGTTTCTTGGTGAAAAGCAAGTTGCTGAAGACGTATGTAAAGTAAAACTTTTTACTGTAATGGCGGATGGCAGTTCTGGTAAAAATAGAATAGAAGTTCAATGATTAGTTTGCTGCTGTTTACATGCTGGTGAGAAAGTGGAGGAGCATTGTGTTAACTTAACCAAGTGTCCATGTTGCCGGTAAACCGGCAACATAGACACAAAAAAATATTCTGCCGGTGAAAATTTTATTAGTCAATGTTAGAATCACGTGACTACATTTGATTGGTTGATCTCTTCGAGTCACGTGACTAAATTTAATTGGTTTATCTATTTTAAAAACATAAATGTCAATGATGAATAAATAAAATAATAGATGACGTTATGTGTTATCATTTGCGGAATATATTTCGGTAACCTGTACTATCTTTAGCCATATTATTGATGTTAAATATTTATTCCTATGAATAAAGATAGAAAACAGTCAATAAATAGAACAAATAGAATTTTAAACGNTCCACAGCATGGTTAAGACAAGGTGGAAAAGGGGATGTAAGACAAAACTTCGAAGACCACCCACAGTCCTATCGTGTCCTATCGTGTCCTATTGTGTCCTTATTGTGTTTTGCAGTGTCCATGTGCTAGCGTGTGAATCCCATCTTCCATGATCATTCTCCTCTATGTCAAAAAAGCGCCATTTTCTGATTCCAGTTCATGGTGAAACATGGATAGCCATGAGTGAGGTCGATTTTACACCGTAAAAAGGCCAATAAAACACACAAAAAGTGTGTTACTGGAGAAGAGATCACAGGACTTCCTTTACAGTTTACCGTTCACCGGCACAAGAGAAGCTGCTTTAACTTAAAGTGGTTTTGATCGGTCCGTTAGCAGTGTTTTTTTTATTTGTCAAGAAGTCCTTGTAGGAATTTAACAAGAGATCATGGAGGTTGCAGCACCTTTAAAGTGATTTTTGAGATCGATATATTCTGAATGTTCATTGCTTTTTATATAGGATTCATCTTATTGTCACTTTCATTGTTCGAAATATTTAATAGATAAGCGAATATTCTCCAGTTACCGGCACACTTTACAACTTCTTCAAAAATGCAGCTATCTCAGAGTCATATTATGGTACAGCACATAATTGCCCAATTGCAGAGCAATTACCTGGTCACTTTGAAAGTACCACTTAAATGAACAAAAATAATGTTCCAATTATTAAAGCTCAGCCAGTGCCACTGGTAAGTAAGTAATTGAAATGTGAAGACCATACTCCAGCATTTGGGTTCTTTGGTCAAACGGGATAAAACAAAGAAGATAAAATGTTTGTGTGATGTCAATGGAAATACTCAAGCGCTTTGATGTTGTTCTGAAATAATTGCAATCTCCTGATGAAAATCTCATTTCTCCCTTGGACGTAGTTGACCATGACTGACATGATATCAAGTGGAGGTGTGAGAACATGACACGAGAACGTATTGAAGCTGGCAGGTATTTTTTTAATTTACAGACAATTCCGTAAACAGTGAAAATGTACGCCAAAATATAAAAGGGAGGGGGGCCACCATGCTTCCACTTGGTCTTGACAATGTCTTTTTTTTCAGTTTGTCATTTCCCTCCAGTAACTGGGGCTCAGAAGATGCCCTTGAAAGGGACTTGGATTTGGCAGTGAGGAAATTCACAAAAGAAAAAGCCATTGGTTGCCGTCAGGAAGGGCATTCGGCCAAGAATTTCCACAGTCGCCCGCTCAGGGAATCGAACCCGGAATTCTTGGTTACAGTGTAGCTGCACTAACCATTAAGCCACGGCTCCTCTCTGGCCTTGGCAATGTTGTGTGAAGCTATATCTGCATTACCACCCTCTTACAATCATCATTATGTATTTATTTATTCGCCACTAACAAAACAAAATACAAATGTTCAAAGGTAAATGTTAAAAACCTAATACATGATGTCATCCAAAATAGTTAAAAAATAAGAGTAAACAGAAACAAAAAAGAACGAAACAAAACCGGCGGGACAGTAATCTAGAGAAATGGTGGCAGGGGTAGTATAATACAGATCATGAAGACCTTATTTTCATTATGGCCCCTTGTAACGTAAATGGACATGTAACATGACAAAACAGGAGACAGACATTGAGTAACCCTATATCTATAACAATCTATGATTACCCAATGGAAACAATATCAATAACCGTGCTGTAAAGAAAATAGAATATTTAGTAATACACGTAGATATCGCTCTCTTTCTTCTGGAGCTTTTCAAATATTTTTTTGAACGTTGTGCTTAAAAGAGTTAGTATTTGAACTTAATTTAATGTGCGACGGTAGCCTATTCCATAATTTGGGACCTAGATATGATAGAGCTTTTTGGCCATCGTTACTACTTCGGTATGGTATTTGAAGTTTGCAGCTAGAGTTTCGCGTGTAGTGGGCATACTGTAAATTTCCGATTTGTAAGATGGTGACATAATTTTGAAAAATTTGAAGATGTTTGCACATGCGCATTGCTCAAATCTCTCTTTAGTTGGTAGCCAATTTATTTTCCAAAATTGTTTGACTCCAATATGGTCTCGATTTCCAAGCCTCAAGCAGTATCTTATGCATTTGTTTTGAGCCAACTGTGTCTTTTTGGTGAGGCGCTTGTTGAGGTTTGGGTACCAAGCAATGCACGCAAAATTAAAATGTGGTTTGATTAAGGCATTGCAAAGCAAACGACGCAGAGGATCGCTTAGAAACTTTTGTTTCCTGCACAAAAATTTTAGCCTATTATTTTCTAAAACTTTTGTAGCCATAGCCTCTCCAGAAAGGTTGTTATCAAGAATGCATCCCATGTAGGCTATCATTTTGATTTCGGTGCTCAAACCACTGAATAAATAAGCAGAATAAATTCCCGTGCTACGAGATTTGTTCTGGAAGAAAATTGGTCGGTAGAATGCTCGAGCTTTTCGAAAAATACCCCCAGTGATTAAAGCAGAACAAATTCGGGCTTAATTTGAGCGAGGTTGCTCAAATTGTTGCTGGTAACCACCATTATGGAAATAAGGTCAGTTTGACCTTTTAATGTTATCCCTGCCACTTCAATTAGGGGTGATCTGTCATTATTTTTATTTTAACTCAAATTGTAATATTTTTATGCAACATTCTTTTTAGTATTAATTTATACAAAAGTTTGTAAATTAACTTTAAATTGTAATGTATTGACTTTCTAGGCCTTTCTTTTTTTTTAAACATTTGTAAACATTTTTCATTTTATGTTTGTGGCAAATAACAACTTACTTACTTAGCGCTGAGTTTCAGTTTGAAGTTTATTGTACACGCTTGACTTTACTGCAGGTTTCCCCTCGTCAATAGTAGAATGCGGGGGGGTTATTTGCCAGAAATAGATTTTCTTCAAAGAAAATCTGTGAAAAACCAAAGAGAAAATTAAATTGCATATTTAAAAGACTTTTAAAAGCGATGCTTTATTGAAAGACATAACTTTTGAGGGTTTTTACAAGCAGTGAACATCCAAATCAAGAATCATCTAAGTAAAACTACTTCATTTGTTTTGTTTTTAATCAAAGTTACAGTGCGAACAACAGTTTTAGTTTTTATTTGGCCAGCTTGACCTACGTTTTAAAAGTGGAATAATCTAATGGTATATCAAAATCTATTTTTATTAGCAGCTGTATGCCAGATAACTCGTTTCGTGTCAAATGGCTCCAAAGTCTTTTCCCGACACTATCTTATTGTTGGTCAAATAAAAAAATGCGTAGTCAAAACGACAAAAAATGGTGATCCTGCAGGCTCTATTTTGGCTTTATTCCAGTAATGGTGGTGCCTGTTTCCACAGCGGCGTCCTTCGAAGTTTGTCCTTCATTTTTTCATTATAGGCAATTTTGGTAGTCGGTCATTTAGAGATAATGTTTTTGTGTTGTTATGAAAATCCATTACATGCCAATCACGACCTAAATTTAATAAATCGTCGGCTAGTGCAATTAGTCAGTCATCAGTCTGAGTTGTGCCCGAACAATTGAAACAGGTGGTGTCTTTTCGACCTTTCTTTTATGATTTTTATTACTGTATATGGTGTGTTTTGTATTTCCTTGTGTCAGCACTCTTTTAATTGACAAGTTTAGCAATTTTAACATTTGAATCATTGACCGTACAAGATTAGCCTATGCAGGCAACAAGGGATCATGCATCGCAAACCCATCTTACCATATGTCAATCTATATATTAATATTTAGCTCAGCTTCGTTAGTATTAGCAAGATATAGTAATTTCTAGCTATTTAAAAAAAAAGGAGTATCTTGATTATAGCTAGGCGTGTTTCATTTGATTGATATTGTTCGAGATATGTTTTAACTGCTGTCCAGCCGAAAAGCGGACGCTTTGCTCGACACTTCCCACCCCCCACTCCCAATACCATATTGCCACCCCCAGTCCCAGTATAACCATTATTTCATGCATTCTTTCAAGCCTCGTGCCTAAAAAGAAAATTACAGTAACATTATGGCTGTTACATATCAATGTCGCACCTTCGAATATCCCCTTGTCTCCACCCCAATTTTTTTTAAACATCCCCTTTGGACCTTACTTGAGGGCTTGTGTCATCGGTCTCAGTGCTGTTTCGTACACACCTATACCAAACGCAGGTTTTTTTTATTATTTTGGGACGTTTGTATTTAATCCTCTTGGCAACGAAATCTTGCTAAAATTTACTGTGATAGCCTATCAGCATCGACATTTTGTTAAGACAACTTATATTCAACGCATTCAAAACATGTGTACAAGGGCAAAATGAATATTTTCCACGAAAAACAACCAAAATCTGCGAAGACATTGTTGCCAACGAAAAACCTCGCGCGTGGGCGCTGCTATCTTTCAAGCTGAGGCTAAAACTTGAATATTGATCAGAAATTGTTTCTCAATACAACAATTAGGAAAAAACCTTCACTTTGGATATCTTACACTGAACAAATTTTATTGATAAACGTGTCAACGTATGCGGCTTGCTGGTTCTTGTTTATTTTTGTTATTTTTGGTGGAACAATGCCTGATTATTCCCAAAATCACCAACGGTTACTGTCAATTGTTAAACCTGATCACAAAACACAAAATTTATTTTTTTGGTGCAACTATTCGTTGTGTTCTGAAAGAATTAAAAAAAACCCCGTTATCTAAGCCACTACATTCTTGGTAGTACATAATCACTTTGGTTAACGTTATCTGACGACAAAATTTGGGGAAACCAAACATTTGAAGAATTAGTTTCCTTCTCAGGTTGCGCGATTCAGCCGGATATGTTTCATTAAAAAACCATCAACCCTAAAATTATAATTCGTTAACGAAACCCCCCTGTGATACGCTGTTTAATGTCTTAAATCTAAACAATAGCAGAAGATAAAACGGGAGGCAGAGAATTATGTTATCTGACAATAATAAATCGGGTCACTGTGAAACTGAGAAAGCATGTGACATGTCAATGTTTCAGGTTGCATGGGTGTTATTGTTGTCTTCATTGGAAGATTTTAGAAAAGGATTATTTTCTGTTCACTAAATCAATATCATGTTGTAAAAGAGCATTTTTATTTTGCCTTTAAAGGTTCTTCAGTTGGTCTTGTTCCAAAGACATAGGATTACTTGAACACCCGCACTTCGCAACACAAGTTTGAGATTGGTGATTTATGATCAACTCAACTCTTGACTGTCTGATGCTTAGCAACTGACTTAATCAAAGACTTTAATAAAAGTACGTGTTATCATTCGAGACATGCTGAAATAACGTTTTTTTTGAAAAGACAGTGTCGTCCTGTTAATTCAAACAATGTGATTATCTCCACAAAACAGGCGTGAGTAGAGACCTGCAAGCGGCACACAATATTTAAATTTGGGAATATCAAGTGAATGCAGATTGACTTAGTTTACAAAATTTCCCAGTTGTTTGTAAAAGTTTAGGGAAAACAGTCGTCTCCTTACACTCACACACAACAAACACTTGATGTGCCAGAACAACAATAAACAGAAGAAACAAATGACATTGGTCTTGTTACCAAGACGTAACTATTGGACTAATTTACAATTTTGGCAGCAAAAAGTGATATCATGGGAGTTATTGCGCTGTGGTTAGCTTCAGCTTTGATGCAACTCTTCATCAGCAGGTGTGTTAGTTTTATACCCTTAGTACCAGGAACGCTACCAACGTCTTTCAGACTTTCTGAAGGAAAATATGGATGCCCAGTCAAGCAAGGAGTGAAAGGCAAAGGAAACAGTGTTCAGTTAACTGTAACATTGTGTTCCGGAAGCAGTTCCCACATATTTCTTTGCCCAAGTTTTGGAGATCCAAAGATATACACAATAGGACAAGGAGTTAATGTTACAGTTATTAGAGGGAACAGATACTCTTTTAATACTTCAGGAATAGCGCGGTATTTCGGTAAGGAAACATGCGTTTCGTGGGTATACATCAGAACTAATTCAAGAAATAATGTTGTTACGGCTGAATGCAGGTCGAAGTGTTTTGACACTTACCTTGGGCCACAGGTTGTACAAAGGATAGAAATCGATGATGCTGGGAAGCATTACTCCGAACAGTTCTATAAATTTATGGCCACAGGTAACTCTGCGTACAGTAACACAAAAAGTTACCTTTTTTCAGTACCCCAGATTTGTATAATTTTTTTAGTTTTAAATAATTACGTCCTATATATTTTTAGTATGTCTGCTCTTGGATCATGAATGTGGACTTCATTCTGTAATTTTCTCTCAGTTTAAACTTTTCTGCTCTGCGGTAATACAAAGCACTCCCGACCAGTGCTATTCCGAATGCTGTTGATCTGATTTTGTGAACCACCTGGCATTATGTTGGACGACATTACCCCCACAATCGCAGATATTTTTGTTGTTATTTATCAGTTAAATCTAAATAATTAGTTATTTTTATTCAAATAATTTATCCTCAGGTGGACCCTCGTTAGTTCATTTGAGATTTTGAATTGTCAAAAGCCAGGGGACATCCTATGTACATATTGGCAACTCAATTAAAGTGCCTGCCACATGCAGTCGTTTGCAGAAGCAAACCTTACCATAGTTGACTTGTAAATGTGTTAATACGTCATATTTGCGTGGTTTTATCAATTAAAATCAAACATGTACAGTAAAGTGAATGTTTATAAATGTTTAGTATTATCTCGCCTCATCAATGATGTTAAGTGCGATGATGATTATTATTAGATTATGTTACAAACTGATTTCGAATAATGTTGTTTTTTTAAACTGATCAGTGGATTCATGCTCCCGAGTTTTTGTAACAACTCGTCAGCGTATTCTGGCAGGGTGTAGCAACACAGTCTTACGCAAGTGCCACATTTTCTGAACTTCAATTTCATCATCATCATATCATCATATTCGGTTTAACGTCCGGTTTACATGCTAGCATTTTTTGGACGATTTCTTGAACTTGACTTCCAAGTTATCCTATCCTTCACCAGGTCTCTGCTGACACCTTTTTGTTTCAGATCCATCCTTATAACTTCCTCCCATGTTTTCTTTGGTCTTCCTCTGCCAGTGGTTCCTGCCACCTTGATTGTTCTGCATCTA
>RDPX01000141.1:13283-40151 GCA_003991215.1 Morbakka virulenta | reverse complement strand
ATCATCATATTCGGTTTAACGTCCGGTTTACATGCTAGCATGTGTTGGACGATTTCTTGAAATTGACTTCCAAGTTATCCTATCCTTCACCAGGTCTCTGCTGACACCTTTTTGTTTCAGATCCATCCTTATCACTTCCTCCCATGTTTTCTTTGGTCTTCCTCTGCCAGTGGTTCCTGCCACCTTGATTGTTCTGCATCTATTTGTCCAAGCATTCTTGTCCATTCTCTCCACATGACCAAACCAACGAAGCCTCCTATTCTGCATACAGCTACCAATACTGTCCAGATTCAATCTCCTTCTGAGTTCATTAGAACTGAGCCTGTCCTTTAGACTTACGTTATTTCAGACTTCAATTTCAATTTATGAACTTCATAGTAACGTCATTGCCTTCCGTGACTGGCTCAGGTCCCCTCGGTCTACCCTATCAGTCCAAAGCTGCTCAGCTACCTATGGGTGCCTTTTCATCAGCAGCAACATTTTCGCCTCGCGTCAAAAACTGTTCAAATCCCAAATCTTTTTAATTTTCGTCTTGTCTTTTTTGCTATGGCTGTGGGTGTAAGTTCTTCATTTATATTTTCAATCTCCAAATCCAGCTCTCTAATGAACTTATTCGATTTTTTAGAAATAGAGTGAAGTTTTTTTTCAAATTTTTGTGAGAATGTACACCTTGCAGGTTCCAAGCGTCAATGTTTCCCAAGTATTCAGCGAGCCCAATGTTTTGTAGGAGAGCACGAGCTTGATCAATTCCCGATTTCCTTTGTTTCTTTGTACATATAGCCTGTCGACATCTGATTTTGGATGTTGCATTCTATTACACGTTAATTGTTTCTTCATCAAGAAAAAACAATTTTCTCGATGCGGAAACAATTGGCAGAGGGTCTGGATGAAATTCCTGCAGAGTTCATCCTTTCTTTGGATGTTGAGCCGAGAAGAAAGTTTTTTGAACTGTGTCAAAAGAAATTCGCGGAAGGAACCTTGCCTCAAGATTTCTTACAGATTATGATGGTACCTCCAGAGAAGAAAAAGAATGCAGTGCGATGCGAAGACTTCCGAACTTTTAGCCTAATATCGCACGCATCCAAGGAGGTGCTGCGGATATTAGCCATCCCACTGGACAAAAAGGCAGAAGACGTTTTGGGAAACGACCAATTGGTTTCGAAAGGAACGACGCCAAGAGAAGCAATCGATGTACTGAGATGGCTCACTGAGCGAAGTTTTGAATTCAGCCAAAACCTGTACGTGTACTTGGTTGACTACGACAAAAGTCTTCGACCGAGTGAGCTGGACGAAACGTATGGAAATACTGGCTCTGATCAGAGTGGACTGGAGCGACAAAAGGCTTACTACACTGTTGTACATGCGGCAAACAACTGTGATAAAATTGAACGGGAAATTGACAAAGCCCGGTAATATTGGTGGAGGTGTTCAGCAAGGATATCTCTTCAATGCTTTTCAATGTGTAAGGGGTAAAGATGAAGGAAGCTCCTGATAATATGAATGAGATCGGAGGTGAATTTATGCAAGCCATACGCTTCGCAGATGATCAAGCTGTGATCGCTAACACCGAGGGTAGATTGCAAAGAAATATGGACGCAACAAACAGAGTTGTCAAGAGCTATGGAATGAAAATAAATATCAAGAAGACAAAGGTAATGGAGATAGGAAGAAAACAGGGAGATGAGAAGATCACAGTCGATGGAGAGGATATAGAGCAGGTGAAGGATTTCAAGTATCTGGATAGTCTGATTTCAGGAAACAGGTATTCAGAAAAAGACATTCGCGCCTGAATTGACACATTCAGCAAATTGCAATGAGTGCTGAATAGTGGAATTTGCAAGGAATTGAAAAGGAAATTGGTGAGGACCCTAGTGTGGAGTGTTCTGATGTGTGCATCTGAAACCTCGACCCTGAGAAAATCAGACATAGCTGGAGGCATTTGAAATGTGGATATTGAGAAGAGTGGGGAAAGTAAGAGAGACCGACAGACTAAGTAACACGGAAAACCTCGGACGAGTAAATGAAACACCTCAACTACTGGAAGCGATCAGAAAGAAATAGAAACGATAGATTGGCCATATTCTAAGGTATGACGGCTTATTACGAACAGTCCTAGAAGGTATAATGGAAGGAACAAGACCTAGAGGAAGGAAGAAGATGACGATGTTGGATGACATCAAGAATAGATTAACCTACGCAGAGATGAAGAGAAAAGAAGAAGACCGAGAGGAGTGGAGAAAAAGTCATGAGAGACCTGACTAGCAGTCAGATAACCTGATGATGATGATGATGATGATGATGATGATGATGATGATGATGATGACGACGACTGGAGCTATTTGGTTTAGTAGTCGAAGTAACATTGAAAAATTGGTGTCACTAAAAATACCTAAAAGTGAAATATTGATTCACAGCCAAATTTTGGAAGTCGCTGAACAACTTGTAAATTTACTGTGAAATTGTAGGTCACCATCTTTGTTGAGAGCCTCAAATGACCATTTTTTTCATTCCCTGAAGCAACCTTTTGGTTCTCAAAAAAAACTTTTGCCTTAATGGCAGCGCCAGGCATCAATTTACAAACATCATAGCATGTATTCACCGAAATGCTATAATTTGGGATTGCAGGTATATTTTTGATAAAAGGTGCATACTATTCCTGTTTTCGTCCTTTTCGCCCGCAAAACTAGTCATTACAATATAGCACAATCGATATTAAGCGGACCACAAATATGCACATACGTGAATTATACATATATACTCAATCTGCAGACATTACTGTTTCGCCCTTTGTGGGCTCATCAATGCAGCACAGAGCTTCTGAGACATAACTCTCTGGCCATGTTGCCGGAGCAAACACAGGTTAAAGAGTTATTGTGGGATCCTGTCAGAGTGCTCAATCCACGCATGTGCAGTGAGCATTGCATTACGCTAACAACAGGTTCCCATCTCATATATATATATATATATATATATATATATCTGTGTGTGTATGACGCAAGTTTTAAATAAACACATGAAGAAACATAGCATAACAAGCTCTTAAAGCAGAGGATGTGACACTTGTGAAAGACTTCATTGCCCAGTTGCCATTATGGAGACAAGTCAAAGAGGATGTTCTAAAATTGTTTTTTCTCGACGCAATGTTCATTAGAAGCCTTGGACTCATGACATGATAAACTCCTATATCTGTGGCATTCTTTGAGGATTGTAGAAAAGAAAAGTTTATTCATGTTTCTGGAAGGATAAGTCTGAACAAAAAGTAATGGACAGTGTCGCAAAAATGACAACCAAAGACAATAATGAGATTATGAAACAACTTTTGACACTTATTCCTAACAAATGCCATGATGTAGTCAGTCAAAAGTGGTCAGAGTGTAAATTTATAATTAAAAAACGCAATGTGAAAGGTTTTTTATTTCAATGCAAGGTAATATTCGGTCATACAGAAAATATATTGTGGACTAGAGGAAAACTCTTATTCAAAGAATCTTAGAAAAGATCTCAATCTGTTAAAACAGAAAAAGTATCTCGCAAGTGAACATTGTTTGCTCTGGTCTTGTATTCGACTGGCTGTTGAAAATTAAAAGTCTGCTTTCCATCTCTAAGGAACCAACTTTGGAATACCAAATAAAAAAATCTCTTTTCTTCAGTTTAGACCAGACCGCTTTAATCTTGTAGAGTTTGAATACCATTTGTTGCTACTTATCACTTCTTACTGTTATTAACAACAATAATTGCAGAGGGTCAGTACAACACATGGATTTTTTACTTTATTACTGTATTCAACTTTAAAGTTTTAAGTACATACCAACCTTTTAGAACAACTGCTTACAATTTTGTGTGGTATGGGTTGTGGCCTTCCTGTCTCACAGGAAAGCCCCCCCTCTTTAATGTTTTAGGAGATCCAGCTCCTTGGATCACTTTGACGACACAATTCCTTACACACTCAGGTTGAAATAAGTTCGAATTAACAAACTTACACTTTCATTCATTCAATTTGTGTCACCAAGGATGGATATTATTCCTGAAACCTTTTCTCCTGAGTTACAACAAATGGAATTAATGCATGCATCTTTGTTTATTTTTTATTCGTGGGATCTGATAAATGTTGATGCATTGAATTGCCCGAAATGACTAAAAAGTTTTTAGAATGAGAAAGTGAGAACCTTACATATAAATAATTGACGTTATTTTGTCTTGATATAAGTTTTCGGAAAATCTTTTTATATGCTTATATGCCAGCAACGTTTATGCTTATTTTGGACTTAATCTAGACGATATCAAGCCAAGGTATTAATTTTTTTCTTTCAACCAGCATGAAATACGTAGCTTGTGTTTTAACACTGAATTTATCAAGTAGCCAGAACAATACTAGAAAAAAGAGATTAAAGAAAAAACAGTCTTGTTTTTTCATTACAATATGTTTTTAATTGTTAAGGTTCAACCTCTATTTCCTTTGATTTCATTTTTTACTATATTTGTCAAAATAAACTATACGTAGAGTTTGTATACCATATATATATCTCCTTACTAAAATACAAAGTGATGTGCTATTTTTTTTGAGGAAAGAAAAAACTCTCAAGATAATTTTCGGATGATAATAAAGAAATGAGATCTCTTTCCATACTACCTTCTTACATTAATTTTTATCAGCGCAATAAGCTGAGTTACAAACTCTTTTTTATTGCGATACCTACAGGTTTGTCTAAAATTAGCATGCTCGCAATGCCAATGAAAATTTCTATTGCAACCTTTGTCTGTTCATAGTACTGTATTACGAAAACAGACGATTTATTCACCAGGTGTTTTTTCTAAACGATTTTTTTGTACAGCAATATACCATTACGCAATTTAAGGCGCATGTAGGCTTCAACACCTATTTTCTCGGTATCATACATTATCATTTCTCTCTTACATACCTAACCATAGAGATAAACAAATTTTAAGAGATTAGTTTCTCATTGTTTAAAAAACTAGGCGTTGCTGATGAAACCAATTTGTAAAAGCTTGTTTTGGTATTCAAGAGTTTAAATTACTTCCTGCGAGACATCAGCACCATTTGCGGGCAAGCATTATGCACACTCATTTTGTGAAAATTTTACAGGCACATCAAACCTTTATCAGTAAAGATTTTCAAATTTAATACTAATCACAAATTTCACTACACACCTTTATAATAAGCAACCAGGGCGGGCGAAAAAAATTTTTTGCAACTTGAAAATTCATCAAAGAGGTTGATAGGGTCTAAAAAAATGTCTAACGGGAATTTGAAGCTTGGTTTTTTAAGTAATTAACGTTCTAATGTGGTACTTTTTAACAGAAATTGTTTAAAGATCAAATTTAAAAGAGAGCAGATTTGATCCAGGCTTGTGTATCAACAGAGAACACAGAACAGGGTGGGCTGCTGGGCTATAACCTATCTACTTTTTGTAACAGATAATTTTATTTCAATTTCGAAATGTTGAAAAAAAATCCGCACTTAGGTGAATTTTGTGAGTTAGGCTTGTTGCATTACATGCCCTTAATAACGAAATGACGTCTTCCACCTGCCTCCGTTTTAGAAACATCACAATTTTTATAAAAGAGTTTTTGCAGGTGGTATTTTCCATCCATTATCCCTTTTAATCATAAAGTTTCAAATCAGAGACTTAGATAATAACTTGGAGTATAAATAGTAGAGAAAAATCAAGTCAAAGAAATGTAGGGAAAAAATTTAAAAAATTACAATCATTTTTATAAAAGGAAGATCAGTTTAATTCTTGTGAATAAAAGCTGTCAAAACCTTTTTATAGACATACTAAAAGGTGAAAGAAGGAAACATCTTACCTGAATTCAAATTTAATGTTGGAGTGTTGTAAAAAAGTTTGATCTTCTTTTAAGTTGCAGAAGCAAACACAGCAGATGGCATTCCTTCGTAATACGAAACACTGTTGGCACCAAAACAGTCAATAATACTAAATAGCAGCAGTTTTACTTCTTGCATAAACAATGCCACTGCTACTAATACCAATCGTATTGACAGCAGTAGGAGTAGGAAACGTGAGGATAATAGTAACAGTAGCAAAATAATTTTAGTATATTGTGAGCAATGGGTCTCCTACGAGCTTCATTTTCAGAAACCATCAAGTTACACTTTAGTTTAAAGGCTGACAAGCAAAGAATTCAAGGCAAGTGCTCTGTTTGATGACAGAATAACGTTTCTGAAAAAAATATGGTAGGAGAGGTTTTCAGGGCGAAAAGTGTCATTTACTTTAACATCTACCTGTTGCTTTAACTCAACCAAAAATGATCAGTTTTCAAAGAGTAAGATTGGATCTCGGCTTAGAGAATTCCTGTTAAAATAAAATATCTATGAATAAACGCCATTCAGAAGACTCGTGTTTGAATCCGATAGCAGCAAATAGCCCGTTTATATCCTTGAAATTGCACATATCACCACTGGCATCAAAAAATCTCTTGGTACACAGACACCTTACATTCTCCTTTCAACAAATTCCATTCTTTTAATCAAGATGTTAGTAGCTCAGCTTCAAACTTAATTAGAGCTTCATCTCTGATCAGATAATCAAGTTTCTGTTAATTTGGATAGTGAGGTTTAATGTTAGTTACACCTTGGACAATTAGGCTTCATCTTGACCTTCAGTACTTGTTGAATCATCAGATGATATCTCCATCGCAGTTTCAAACTGAAAACAAAGTGAAAAATAGCTCAGTGAAATTTCTTTTTGTCATTAACTTGACGAGCACGTCATTTGTTACATCAGCGCAAATCAAAGTCTGAAGTGAAACTTACAAAGTTGCCGAAACAAAAAAAGACATCCATTTTGGAAGTCTTCAACAACTGGAAAAGTACTATAATTGATTTCGCCAAAATCTCAACAAACAGCATTAACTTATAATTCACTTTGGCAAAATGAGCAGTTGCGGTAAGGATGGCAAATGAAGCTTCAGAGTGAATAACGTAAACTAACCTTTGTTGCTCTATAAACATTAAACAGTGTTTGCGATTTTTTGTTTTCACGATATTAAACTGAGTCAAATTTTTTGCAACTGCTAAATCTTTGCAGGTTAGATAAACCTGAACTTTTCAAGACATTCTGAACGTTCTTTTATGAATAATTCCACAATGCGTTATCAGAGAATTAGTAATTGATATACAACTAACCTTTTTCTTTATTAGTGTATAATAAATGGACTGCCATTTGAAAGGGAGAATATCGTACGTTCTACATTTGCTGGGTACATTGAAGGCCATAAGGAGGTTTTAGGGTTTTACGACATCCCTAATATTGACCTGAAGACAGTTGCATTTGGTGTATCAAAAACAGGTATGTGACATAGAGACAAAGACCCAACCAATGCATTGTTAGGATCCCATTTGGTATCAGGACCCCAAATAGGATCTTGATACCAAAGCTCGAATTATTGGCTTTCAATTTTGGAAAAGATTTTCACTTTCTTGTGTGATCCTAATTCTGGCCAACGATTATTTTGCAATACCGATAATTTATCAAAGACCTTGGAATGCTCACAAATGTCTGCCATATCTTGGCTACATTAAGAACGTATTAATGAAGTGTTAAGTAGTAAGAGAGTATTCCAGGAAATGCGGAATGAGCAAAATATTAAGCTGCTTTATGATGAAGTGTTGAAGAGAACTAAAAAGCACGAGTTCATTTAAGAGAAATCGCCCTCCAACGGAGAGCTTTCAGGAAGTGGAAGGAGAGTCATAAAAGTCAAACCTGTGGATTTTACGTCGTGAGAATGATTCCAGTCTTGTCCAACAAAATTTGAGGAACAATTCCTGCCTATTGTACTGAAAGGTACTGACAAAGACCCCAGTCAAGCTTTGACTCTCCTTTGAAACAAAAACTCGACATCTGTTATTCACTTTAAAGCCCTAAAGAATTATAATCCTAGTGAACCAATGATTCACAGTATGAGATCACAGCACACCGTCAGCCTTTCCTTTTCACAGATAACCAAGTAATTTGTCTTGCTCTATTTCACTGCTCCAGGTACGAAGATTTGTTACAAAACAGCTCCTTGGCTATTTTTTATTGGTTAATGCTAGTCGCCTAATCAATGCAGAAACAAGGTTTATGTGTACTTCCTCCCAGCTAAACGAAGAATCTTCTTTCTATGATGGTGCCTAACAATAACCTAACTCCAGCTCGTCGTTTCCTATTTCTCACCCAACCCCCGTCCTACGTTCCCCTAACGCAATCACAAGTTATTATCTTGATTTCTTTCATCACAATCATTCAGTTAGATTCGTTGCCCTTGTTTTTTACGCAAAGTAAGATGGGAGAAGAAATAAAGGACAGGGGTCGACCAGAAACACTTTTTGCCCAGACAGACCACAATGGTACACTCCCTGACAAAAAACACTTCAAGGATAGAAACGTCTTGCTGATGTTTTGCGCCCAAAGTTATAGCCTAAGGAATATTATTTAGATTTTGCTTTGAGTTATCAGTCAGATTTTTTGAGTAGGAAATATTCAAAAGATTAATGTATTGCCTACAGAGAATCTGACGCTTCCTGGTTATTAGGAATACAACAATAACTTACAGTTCTTTGGGACTATGATGGACTTTACCAAAGATTCTAACAGCGATCCCTCGGGGGATTCCTTACAAAAGTGACGTTCTGTATTATCTACAGCCCACAAATTGATCACCTCTTGCTCTATAAAATAGTTGCCAGCAGTTATAACACTTATTTTGAAACTTTTGACAAGCTCGTTACTTTTTTTTAACAGAATAGGTAAGGCTCTTAAATAGTGTTTAGACTGCATTTTCTGACATTTTACTGGTGTTTGAGAAGAGAGATTACGAGAGATTACGAGAGATATTACTCCCATTGTCTGTTTGGCAACGGGAAAATGATCTCTGAAAACGTACCTGAGAAAAAGCTTACGAAATATAACATGACAAAGTTCCTATATCTATAACAACACGTTTATTTCTAGAGGTTCATCAAATTCGACACTAAAATGCCATTTTTAAGTGACTATTGATTTTTTCAGCTTGAATTTCCTTTGCTATTTTACTTCCAGGAGCACTCGGTGCCCAGACATACAATAATGGTAGTCTGATATATTGGGTTCAAAGTGTGCCAAAATTTATATTTTAGCGTCAACAAATTTAGAAAACACTATTCTTACATTTCTTTATATGGACTATGGAACAACTAATTTGTATTGGATTTTATAGAGAAATGAAAAATAAAAATGCAGGCCTTACTATTCTTTGTAGCTAATTGACAAGTTAAAGTTTTTAAATTGGAAAAAGATAAATTAATTCTACATGTTGAATAAAAGAATTTGTATGATAACATCCCAGAAACTTTATGCTCTATTGAACTGAAACAAATAGTTTTGAGGCATGACACATTTTTTCATACATTTATATAAATATCCTTTCCATAGTTCGCTTTTTGGCACCGTTCAAGATGGCGGCTGTAGATAAAGTTGACTCACTTGTTACTTAGCAACTTACTCCGAGCTAGATATCTAGGCCTTAGACCTCCATATCATGGGCTAAAGCCGACATTTCAACTGCATCCTTTTATTTGAACAACTCGCAATAGATCTCCATGATTTTCTTCTGTTTCTGTCAGTTAAAACACATAGAAATGTGCGCAGTTTCGTATTTACACTCCTTCTGTTACAAGGTTCAATGCTCATTATTCTTCCGCCATTTCTCAATGCAATCATTTTTATGATCCATTTTAGCGTGATGAAACTGATGAAATTTTTGACTGAGCAACAATATCTGTAATAGAATCATTTCGGATGCTTAATCACGCTATGCTGAGCAAGTTTGGAATTGGTTTCTTCCCAAAACCTTGAAAGGCCAGATTTCAGATAAATTCACAATAGTGCTTTGCATTCTCGTAGGTCAGTTATTCCTCCATTTTTGGATGTTGAGCGGGGTTTATTTGGCCTCTTGGCAAAAGGGTAGATTGGTTTTTACCAATTTTTTTTAGATAGTACTGTTGTTTCTTAGCCTGAGTTTCTTTCTCATACTAGTCAGCTTTTCAACTAGGTCAACAAAAATCCAAGGTTAGTTGCCAAAGTTATTCATGAGCCTCGTTAATCTAAATCTTTTGGCCTAGATTTTCCTATCAATGTCTTGTTGTCCCTGTCTTCAAGAATGCAGGTGATTCGTCTGATCGTGGTAAGTATAGACCTGTAAGTGTTAGTTCTGTTATTAGTAACATCTTTTAATGATTTGTCAACAATGGACTGGTTTTATCCTTTTTGGAACTTGCGTATTTTTATTGATCGTCAGTAATGGTTTATTAGATCTCTCTACAATGGTCACCTAATGACCGTAATCACAGAACACATCTAGAGATTTATAGATAGGTCTGGTGAATGATGTGCAATAGATATTTCCACGGAATTCAATAAGATGTAGCATGCTGGTTTGCTTCATAAGCTTTTTTTTACAGTATCTGTTGAACGGTTTAAAGGATATAATCCAAATAGATAAAAAGAGTTTTTAGTAATACATTTATGTTGTTTGTTGCTCGGTAAATTTTGCAAAATTATTTGAATATTTTTCTTTCACATTTGTGTTTCTAAATAATTTTGTATTAAATAGGTGACTGAATTTCAGGCCAGTTTGAAGGGAGTGATATGTGGGGATCAAAATATGCATAAGTAGAAAAATGCTGGCAGAGATCAACTAATGCACATATATTGTCCACTTTTCAACAATTGTAAATCTTCTCCACCTATATCATATTATTTTTATAATTTCCTTGCCCTTAAAGTACGTTAGCATTAGTTGACCTGACACTGGAGGGGAAATCGTTGTTCTGTGGGAGGCTCAGCCCTGTGTGTGTGAATGGGATGTGATGTACGAAGATGGGGGCGTGGGGAAAGAACGGTGCAATTAAGGGAATGATATGCTTGCAAAGATGATCAGGTTAAGTACCAATGTTGGTTGATTAGGTGGAAGAGAATGTGATAATGATAGCCATGGACAGTAGTTCGAAAGCACTTCTGTGGATATACATATTTTTCACTCATCTACTTCCAAAAGGAAGTACCCTGAACGTTCTCCTTGTCGTGAACGAAGTCACGATAACGTTTGAAACGAAGTTTCTCGAACTATTATTCACGAATTGAACAATACGAACTCACGCTGAGTAATTATGATTGAGAACTTTTGTGCCTGAAGGTAGAACATTGTAACATAACGCTGAAGCCAGCACCTCGATTGTGTCTATATTTAGTTCTTTGGTTTTCTTGTGGTTTTTGTTCAGGTTAACATTTTCATTGTTTCATCGTTTAGAAACTGGCTGAAATATTTGAACGTATAATTAGGACGATTTCACAATATATCGAGAGGATGTTATATTGAGGTTTACGAGAAACTATAAAAATTTTTTATGACGATTAGAGAAGAAATTGAGATTATTGAAAAAACTTGTTTTCAAACCAATTCGAGTTCGTCCATCACAACACTCCTTATATCTAATTTAATTAATACATACTTTTTTTCAAATATTATTAACATTCTAAGAGATGGATTTATTGTATTACACTCCTGTTCCCCCTAGTCATACTGCCTTTTATTAGACCAAATAGCTACAATTATTTTTCGCCTGGATAGTCCTGGTTACAGTTATTATGAAACACGTGTTAAAGGGTAGTAATTTTTAAGAAAGTTCTTGTGATTGAAATGAATACGATACTAGTAAACCACAAACTGTCAACTACGGATTGTATTTCCTATTTATTAAAACTTAATTTTTGTGTATGAGATTTGAGGTTTTAGTATGAGCTTAAAGGAATTTTGTTGCATTTTTTTAGCATTTTTTTTTATTCGACTTCTTTATTCATAAATCTTACATGAAACTCATTTTAACGTTGCACGAAACTTAATTTACCGTTCCTCTTATGTTTATTAGTTTCCTCTAGAAGACCAGTCCTCCAATATCCTTCGTGTCTGCTTGCAATATAGTCTTTTAAAGTTATTTCATAGATGGAAAGTTCTGTTATGTCTGCCTCTCCAGGTATTTTTTTTACGTTTGTCCTAAATTGTTTTCCTCTATGGTACTCTTATATGGGATGATGTTTGTTGTCACTGTCTCAAAGAAATGATAGCTCTTGTTACTAGCTATTGTATTGTACTTAGCAAATATCCCCTTTAATTAAAAAGAACATCTTTATTTTGATGTGAAAATAAAGATAATTTATTTGATATTTTATTGGAAACAATGTAACTTCTTTGTCGTACAGCAATTGTTTCAAGGAAAGATCGAAAGAGGATCTGCTCCTTAACACTGAACATATCTGTAAACCATACATCCTTTGCTCTCATCGTCACATACAATCATCTTGATCATTTCGTTTTAACTGTAATTGGTTTTTGCAGCTTCTACATTGAGAATGGTATTTTGGTGAATAACACATTCACAGAAGAAATGTCTTCTGCTTGCTCTAGTTGCCTGACACCATTTCGGAGGAAGCGTGCAAAATTGTGAAAGCTCTTCAAGACTACATGAGATTAGTCAATTATCCTTCTGAACATTCCTCTTGATACTAACAAAGTCTTTCCCACATGACAGTAACCCGGGATTTTCGATCATCTTCTCAACAGTACTGTTTTGGACTTCAGGTCCTTTTTTTGTTGGCAATGGCAAGGATGCCACAAAACTTTCTTATTTCACAAACTCGCCTGATTGTATATCCTGAGGTTCTAAAATACTTACAACTCATGGATTTCGGTATCTGAGGCATATAAAAAATGCCAGCCTTAAGCGTTTCAAAGCTAATCCAAGGAAACGTCTGCTGAATGAAAACAAACCCTCCAACTTCCCTGTCCTTTCCTTTTACAAAGTTCTTCACAAAGTCTCAGTTTGGTATATAAGGGTGGAAGTTTGTTTGGTTCAACAAGAGGGCGAGACAAAATGTTGTTGCGAACCAGGTTCCAACTCTTGTCGTGGCAGCCATTCTTCTCTGATATGATGTTGATCATCAGTCTAACTCTCCTACAAACATAGAAAGCTTGGATACTTTGTGTACCCACCCTGCAGTCCTAAAACAATCTAACAACCTTAATATCCCCTAAGATCAATCAATCATGGCCATGATAGCTCGGAGCAGAAAGCAACTGACCACGTTTGTCTTAGATTTCTTTCAATTGTACAGAATCACCAATTGTAATCGCGGAATATTTATTTCCATTTTGAAGGAGAACTACCTTGATGCTTTTACAAAGACAAGAACCTAGAAGCTGTGCTGGCTCCTTTGAGAGGTTTAGGTGTCGTGTCAGGTCACTGAGATCTGCTTGTGTTAGAGGCACTGGCAGGTCATACTCTTCTGGCATGTATTTTTTACCTTCTGTTCTGTCATATGTATTACCAGATTCAGATTAATAGCTACATTCCATTATAACATCTGGCTCGGGAACAGGTAGGTCTTGACCATGAGAGACTGGTCTTAAGGCAGAAGGACCATTAGGATACTAAACACAATGCTTGTATTATTACCTTTGAGCTTTTTAATCACGTCTCAATCAATATTGACCTGTTATTCCAACCTTCTACTTGCAATTTTTCTTTCAGTCTTTCCTTGAACAACATTAATCTGTATATTCATATTATACCATAATAAATGCTCATCCACTCTCATCCACTCTCTCGTTGGATTTCTCCTAATGACTAATCTCTAAGGTTAGTAAGAAAACTCCTTACACAAGACCCTAACAGGGGCATCATACAGATTTCTCACCTAGTATTAATATTTACATTAGTCAGTGTCCCACCGTTTGGGTAATAACAAAATGGTCAAGTTATGGCCAGTTAAATTTGATGTGGTAATGAAATGTTAATTTAAATGATTATGCAATTGTTGATTTTAGTTTATTTTTACTTTGTATCAATAGGGAAGAATTTGTATGCAAAATCAGACTTGTATTCAGTCTTAGCTACGTCCCGCATTTGGATGTAAATTGAAACTTTTGTCTATTCACTTTATAGTAGGTTTACACTACTTAGACGTTTTCAATGCAACAGATTTTACAAGCACGTTAAAGGTCATGTTATTAAAGTATCTTTCCTTAAAAAAACCTCCTTTACGAGTTGTAAAAATTTGAATAGGAATACGAGTAAAGCTGAATAAAACAAATGCACGTTTTTTATATAAGAAATACGCTCAACAAGTTAAATGTATTCTTATTTGATACATAAAAGGACATTTTTAAACGTTTAAAGTCAAGCTCCGTGAAGTCTGATTACTGGCTCGTTGAATAATTAGTTTGAACTAAAGAGAACAAGGTAATACTATTACTTAATGTTAGAAATTTTGAACATGAAAACTAAAGGAACGGATCACGTAGTATTTGTACTACTTGACCCGCTTCTTTAGTTTTCATGCTTTGTTAAACACAGTACACGCCTGCCAGTATTCTTTCATTCCACTCCAGCATTTCAAGATGTCAAACAAGAAAAACAGTAGCCTCATGGTCTTTAGTTTTAAGAAGAAAATCCTGCACAGGGGTGTTAAAACAAATGTCGATCTACCGAAATTTATATCAAAACAAAAACCTCTGCTGAAATGCAATCACGTGTTTTAAAACGGATAAGGTCTTTCCTATTATTTCAAGTGTAAGCACCCGCCGACTACAAGCGATCAATCTAAAGCTCTCATTCTCATAGATTCTACTAATAAAATCTAACCACTATCACTCAGTGCTTCTTGCACTCCCTATGAAAAATGGTCAGATTCAAAGGAAAGAAAGCGAACCGAGGCTATCCGCAACAAATTAAAAGCTAAGTCCCTCGCAGCTGTAAAAAGGCGGAAAACCACTGATTTAATGTCAATAGATCACATTTCTAAGTGAGTGAAAATGAAGGATAAAATTGTCAAAAAACTTAAATAAGTTTTTCGAGTGAATCTTACAGAAGAGTACAAAAAACTTTACAAAGATTTAAATCTAATTTCTCAGATTCGAAGGAAGAAGGGCAGCTGGCCGTGGATTAAAACGAGAATTATTTTTCGGAAACGGCAAGGGAATGAAATTGCAGATATAAAAAAGCATGTAATTGTGACATTCATTAAGCGCTCTTACCTGAAACTACGCTAAACACAACAAACCAAACAAAAAGGAGTCTCCAGAGAACCGTTAGTAAAATGGTACACAGCATTGAGGGAGCTATTGGTCAAATCTGAAAAAATGAGGACTGTGGGCTAGTTTACTGTAGCTCTGTTCCAAAACAAAGTTTCAACGTGGAATATTTTCCATTGTCATATGCCAATGATACTAAAATGACTTTGAACATATCCTTCCTAAAAGTCCCAAGGCAAGGCACCTTGCAGACTTGTTTCAGTCCCGAAGGACAGCAGTCAAAAGTAGAAATCATATTTCATGGCTTAGGAAAGAGAATTTCTGGCTCTGAAAAGAAATATTGGCATCTGGAAGTGGACGTTCTTTCCAAGAAAATGTACGGGTTGATACCAACTTTAATGTCAAGTGGGTTGAGAGAGCTCTTCAACTAGTAGTTGACGGCAAATACGTTTTGTTTGTTGGGAACCTATCGAGTCAAATTCCTAATGAGTTCAAAAAAATGTTGCTAATGTTGGTGATATATCTTTGTATGGATTTTCTGGTGCAAGTAACATCTGGCAGATTGTCGATGCAGGTTTTGCAGAACTGCACGTTGTGAAGGTGAGACGAGAGCATTAGAATTGGTTAGATTCGAAAGAGCATGCCTAGAAGTAGTAAAGCATTGACAACAAGTTTACACCCTCAAATAGCCGCATTCTTCTTACACATCGAGTTAGTGAAATTTATCAAGACCTTTTATACCAAAATTACGACAAATTTCGTCACCGTTTATTTGAGAAAACAGGTTGCTTCTTAACAGCAGAAACATCTCGTGGCAATTTAACACCACCAGACAAGTTACTTAGATACGAAGTTCCACCCCAAAAATGTTTAAACCAAATTCTGAATAAGAAGTCACCAATATAATAAATGAGTCTGACAATGATTTAGATGAGGAAATGTTAGATATTGGTCACGATGAATGGGAAATTGACATGATTGTAGGGAAGCAAAATAGAAAGAAACATCTTTAGAATTTTTCAATTTTCAAAACTGGACAATACAGTACCTTCCAATTTTTAAGAGGTTTCTTGTGAACAAGTGTATTCATTTTTTATGTATTTCATTATTTGTTGAAAGTTATTATTGAATGGTTCTAAAAGCAATATTCCTTAATTTGAGCCTAGGAATGTTTCCTTATATTTCTTATATAAAAAGCCTCACATGTAGAGATACAGTGGAGCTCTAATCCAACCAATTTCAAACAAGTGTACCCAAGTCATTACACTGGTCTACAAAAGAAAATTTTTCTCTCTGATGACATCCACTCAAGATGATTTTAGACCATTTTTATGAGCTGATTCTAAAAATGACATCAATTTTTACCCATCACGTCCCAATTTTTTTATTTTGAGAAAATCATTTTTTGTCAAAATCACCCTTTTTAGGGCTTGTTGAACAGGATATGATACACAAAGCTGACATTTGTTACTTCAAATGTTCTATATAGATATTCTAAACTTCATAGGAGTTTTTTTGGGGTGGTGAAATTCATTAAGTAAAGGGTCATAGGTGCTTAAAAGTCTTATAATTTAAAATTCTGGCAACTGAATCGTGGTAAATAAGCCCGTTTTAGTAACTTTTCAAAAGTTTGGGTTTGAATATCCCAAGTACGCTACTTAGAATAGGAACACTTCCATTTTGATACTTTAAAAACTATATGGGGCAAATAAGAATGAATATGTACGTGAAAAATGTTTTTCATAAATACTTCAGTCTTACAACTTCACAATTGGTATAGTGACTATCGTTCCAAGGAATTTACTACGAAATGACAAAGAATTGATAAACACAGTTTGTGAACCTAAACATAAAAAACTACAACAATTCTACAATAGTTAGCTTAATGTAGGCTCTACTCCCTCAAAGAGCTGGAATGCTTTGGAAGGAATTTCCTTTTCTTTGATTGGCGTGAGTGGTTAAGTTCTGGATTGCTGCGTTTAATGCTCCAGCAATAGTCAGCCATCATCCGAACATCCCATCTGCCCTGGTACCTGGTCTCCATTTCCTTGGTATCTTGGTGGAAACGCTCACCTTGCTCGTCACTTACATCGCCACAGTTGGAAGGGAACTGATCAAGATGGTTGTGCAAGAAGTGCACTTTGATGCTGATATTTGCCCCAAGACGCTGATACGCATCCAGCATGCTCTTCACTATTCCTCTGAGGTTGTCTTCCCTCTTGTTGCCAAGACAGTTTTGTACAACTCCAACAAATCCTTGCCATGCAGCAGCTTCAAGAGAATTCATGGAATTCATGAAGTTTGGGTCTCTTATCAACTTTCGTATGTCTGGTCCATCGAAGATCCCCCCCCCCCTCTTGAGCTTCTCAATGCTCAGAGTGGAAAATGATTTGCATATGTATTGAAAACATTTCCCATCCTTATCTAAGGCTTTAACAAACTGCTTAATGAGTCCCAGTTTAATATGCAGAGGGGGTAAAATTATCCTATCTTCATACACAAGGGGTACATTTATGATATTCTTATCACCAACCTTCATCGACTGTCCCACAAACATATGAAGAATGGATGCTTGTTATAGCCAAATCGCTGCCCAAGAAGAAAATTGACCATTTTTAGATCAACACAAATTTTCCAGTTATGTTCACTGTACTTTATGCACCCAAGGACCTGTTTAATTGAGTCATACTCCTTCTTTAGCTTTGTTGAATGGCCAATGGGAATTGATGCATACTCATTAGTATTATGTAAAAGCACACATTTCAAGCTTCTCTTAGAGCTGTCAATGAACAGGCGCCATGAGTCAGAATTATAAAAATCGATGCCAAGCTTCAACAACAAAGGTTCCACATTACTGCAAATAACAATTTCCTCAAATCCTTGGAAGTAAGGAAGAAACTCAGCGTGCCTATTCCGGTAGAATGTTACTTTAGTCTGCTTTTGAAGGAAATTTCTTTCCTTCAGGCGCGACGCTAGCAGCTCAGCAGATTCCTTCGAAAGATTCAAATCACGGATTAGATCACTTAGATCATCTTGGTTGTATAGGTTGGGTTCATCTGAATAACTAGCATAGTCAGCATCACTTAAATCATGGTCAGAATCGCTTTCTGTTAATTCCTCCAGTACAGGATCACATGCTAAAGCTCCAACTGAAACAGGTACATCAAGAAGCTTTTTGAAAACAGGTACTGGGTGCTCATCAGAATGAGGAGTTGGTGCTATGGCTGAAGGGATTGATGGGTAGGATATGTTTTTACAGTTCTTTTTGTTAAAACCAGCTAAGTTTATCATGCAGAAGTAGCAATCGTCAAAATGATTGTTTGGTTCACGCCAGATCATCGGTATTGCAAATTTAAGCGCCGTTTGCTTGCCTATGGTCCAGAGTCTTAGGCCTTCTTTGCACGACTTGCAGACAATGTGGGGTGCCCATGGCTTGTCCTGGTCACCAAGTTTGATTTTGAAATATGTGTAATAGGCTCTCTCGTATAAGTCATCAATAGCCATTCTGTTATTTTTGAAGGTGAACTTTCCACAGGTGTAGCAGAAGGAGTCACTGTCATTTTTGCACTTTCTTGACATCTTTATTCAATTGACATCTTCTTCTATGATAAAAATATAAGGTTAAGTATATAAATCAAATCAAGGTAAGGTGCATGCATCAAACACCCAAAAAGATAACTTTTAAAACCAAAAAACTCAATTGTGATATGCAAACTATCCGGATGAGTCGTGTTAAGTCAAATGGGAAAAAAATGCCAATTTAGTGAAAAATGAGCAAATTCCAATAAATATAGCTATTTTGGTGAAATCTATACAGAAAAAACGTGATGTGATGGGAAAAAATGGATGCTATTTTTGACATCAGCACCCGAAAATTACCCAAGTTAGATTTGTCTTGAGCCTATCAGAAATGTTTGTTGACCAGTGTTATTAGCAATTTCGATATAGATGGAAGAGGGACAAAAACAGAGACAGAGAAAGAGAGAAAGAGAGAAAGAGAGAGAGAGAGAGAGAGAGAGAGAAAGAGAGAGAGAGAGAGGGAGAGAGAAATTGTCTCTCTTACATTATATTACATATATAAATATATATATATATATATATATATATAAATATATATTATATACATAACAAGTATCAATGATAACAGGAATTATGAAACGTGAAATGTACTTGCATTTCGCACAACTAAGTTCATCTTCAATGCCTCGTGAAATATCAGAAAAAGAGAAGCATTGAAACTATGAAGAACAACATTTATTTTCATTCAGCTTTTCACTTCAGCACACCGAAAAAAATTGGATTTTTTCCCTTTAAGTAATCCAAGAGAGGGAGGACTGCTGTATTATGGCCAAAATTTGTTCTTTTTCTAATTCCTGTATAAAAGAGCTTGAATAAATGAAGCTTTTCAGTTTCAACAAAGAAAAGTAAACTTTCTCTCATGATCACTAAAAGATGTTAATTTTGTAAGAGCGACTAGTGGAAAGTCTATCAATCCATTTATCTTCTGCATCTTCCAATGCAGCAAAACCACCTTTATTGCTCTGTTAAAAAATGTTCACCATAGTACACTTTTTAAATGGATCTCAATGTATATATTTTAAGTATTACAAGGAGACAGAATCTTTCAAAAGCAGTTTTCATTATTGTACTTTCACCAGAATTTTAGAGTTAGTGGTTGTGGTACAGAAAAATAAAAAGTAGGGATTCTGAAAGCAAAGCAATTAAATTCCTATGCATGTTTCTACCTCGGACATCTTTCACACTTGCTGGTGTTGAAAAATATTTCCTAGATTCTTTCTCAATGTGGTATACAAAGTAGAGATTCGTCCACTTTCATGTCCACCTTTTCACCAAATTCCATCTATTTACGTCAACTACTTGGTCCTAACAGTCCTACTTGTGATAAAAAACTCGTTTTTCTATTAAAATAAATCATACCAACACCTTAAGTTGCAGTTGCGGGTACACAATAACAATGAGTAGAAGGGAAAGAAAATTTTACCACTGCGGGGACAGTGTAGCCGAATCAGTCGGACCTTTATTAGTCGTCAGGTCAATAAAACATTAATCCCTTGTTACTTAATAAAGTAACAAGAAAATGAACTAATGTGTTTAAGGGTTGAATGGAGGCTAAGTCTGAAAGAAAAGCTGTGATAAATACAGATGTACAAAGCTGAGGTGCAATTTAAGTCCGAGCACAGATTAGTAACAGAATAAAGAAGCACAGAGAAATCAGTAGGTGTGAGTGGAATTAAAGTTATTAATATACAGTTATTTATACAAAAATACAGCAGAGTCCACCTTTTACGAGCTCTTATAGAACAAATTTTCTCTTTGAACGTGCATGATGTTTTTCCTGCCTACTTAATTCTTTGTTTCTACTTTTCCATATTTTTCACCTTTTTAGAGTTGCAGGCACAATAGCAAGCACTCAACAACCTTCAGCTTTCGACAAAATAAAATAATGAAGTAAAAAGATGGCTCCTAAAAACCGATTCCGTGTTTGAAAAGTGGGCCTATTATTATTGTTTTATTGAAATGTTCTACCTATACTTACGTTTAGTACATGAGCTCTGTTAATTTTTTGCCCAAGCCTGATAAAAACTGTCACTATCTTTTCCAAGTGTGTCTAGCCATTGTCCAATTTAAGATCTTACGTGAACATAAAGGCGATGGAAAAGATTCACACCATGATTGTCTTTCCAATTCTTACTTACTTCAGTCAACTGCAGATATCTATCAAAGCGACCAAGCCGATAACACTGATATTGATTTCCAGCCGAGCTAAATGTATCATTATGCGTTATGATACGAAGCGAACAGAAAAAGATAATGAAAACGAAGAAGTCACATTGTGAAAAGATCCTGTGTATGAAGCTGTGTAAATAGTTCCCGACATATTTCCAAATTATGTAAGGATTGCATACCCCGCTGGTATATTCATTTACGCTTTCGATGCTCTGCTCGTCCGCAAAACGTAAGGACCAGTTTTACGATGAGTTTGACAGCATCACTACAGACATCTTTACCACAGAGCACCTGTTCCAACTTGGTGACTTAAATGTTTGTATTGGACCTGATCACAGCTCTAGGCCAATCTAGATCGGCCAGTCTGGTGTTGGAAAGCTGAATAAGAATGAACAGAGGCGTCTCGAGTTGTGATCCTACCATAGTTTGTACGTTACAAACGTGTTCTTTTCAAGCAAGCCAAACCACCAAGTATTCTGGTGGGAACCAAACATCCGCCACTGGGAATGACAGGGTCTTGGCAGAAACGGATTCACCGCACAAAGCAAAAAGGGCGCTTTTGCATNATATATAAATATATATATATAAATATATATTATATACATAACAAGTATCAATGATAACAGGAATTATGAAACGTGAAATGTACTTGCATTTCGCACAACTAAGTTCATCTTCAATGCCTAGTGAAATATCAGAAAAAGAGAAGCATTGAAACTATGAAGAACAACATTTATTTTCATTCAGCTTTTCACTTCAGCACACCGAAAAAAATTGGATTTTTTCCCTTTAAGTAATCCAAGAGAGGGAGGACTGCTGTATTATGGCCAAAATTTGTTCTTTTTCTAATTCCTGTATAAAAGAGCTTGAATAAATGAAGCTTTTCAGTTTCAACAAAGAAAAGTAAACTTTCTCATGATCACTAAAAGATGTTAATTTTGTAAGAGCGACTAGTGGAAAGTCTATCAATCCATTTATCTTCTGCATCTTCCAATGCAGCAAAACCACCTTTATTGCTCTGTTAAAAAATGTTCACCATAGTACACTTTTTAAATGGATCTCAATGTATATATTTTAAGTATTACAAGGAGACAGAATCTTTCAAAAGCAGTTTTCATTATTGTACTTTCACCAGAATTTTAGAGTTAGTGGTTGTGGTACAGAAAAATAAAAAGTAGGGATTCTGAAAGCAAAGCAATTAAATTCCTATGCATGTTTCTACCTCGGACATCTTTCACACTTGCTGGTGTTGAAAAATATTTCCTAGATTCTTTCTCAATGTGGTATACAAAGTAGAGATTCGTCCACTTTCATGTCCACCTTTTCACCAAATTCCATCTATTTACGTCAACTACTTGGTCCTAACAGTCCTACTTGTGATAAAAAACTCGTTTTTCTATTAAAATAAATCATACCAACACCTTAAGTTGCAGTTGCGGGTACACAATAACAATGAGTAGAAGGGAAAGAAAATTTTACCACTGCGGGGACAGTGTAGCCGAATCAGTCGGACCTTTATTAGTCGTCAGGTCAATAAAACATTAATCCCTTGTTACTTAATAAAGTAACAAGAAAATGAACTAATGTGTTTAAGGGTTGAATGGAGGCTTAGTCTGAAAGAAAAGCTGTGATAAATACAGATGTACAAAGCTGAGGTGCAATTTAAGTCCGAGCACAGATTAGTAACAGAATAAAGAAGCACAGAGAAATCAGTAGGTGTGAGTGGAATTAAAGTTATTAATATACAGTTATTTATACAAAAATACAGCAGAGTCCACCTTTTACGAGCTCTTATAGAACAAATTTTCTCTTTGAACGTGCATGATGTTTTTCCTGCCTACTTAATTCTTTGTTTCTACTTTTCCATATTTTTCACCTTTTTAGAGTTGCAGGCACAATAGCAAGCACTCAACAACCTTCAGCTTTCGACAAAATAAAATAATGAAGTAAAAAGATGGCTCCTAAAAACCGATTCCGTGTTTGAAAAGTGGGCCTATTATTATTGTTTTATTGAAATGTTCTACCTATACTTACGTTTAGTACATGAGCTCTGTTAATTTTTTGCCCAAGCCTGATAAAAACTGTCACTATCTTTTCCAAGTGTGTCTAGCCATTGTCCAATTTAAGATCTTACGTGAACATAAAGGCGATGGAAAAGATTCACACCATGATTGTCTTTCCAATTCTTACTTACTTCAGTCAACTGCAGATATCTATCAAAGCGACCAAGCCGATAACACTGATATTGATTTCCAGCCGAGCTAAATGTATCATTATGCGTTATGATACGAAGCGAACAGAAAAAGATAATGAAAACGAAGAAGTCACATTGTGAAAAGATCCTGTGTATGAAGCTGTGTAAATAGTTCCCGACATATTTCCAAATTATGTAAGGATTGCATACCCCGCTGGTATATTCATTTACGCTTTCGATGCTCTGCTCGTCCGCAAAACGTAAGGACCAGTTTTACGATGAGTTTGACAGCATCACTACAGACATCTTTACCACAGAGCACCTGTTCCAACTTGGTGACTTAAATGTTTGTATTGGACCTGATCACAGCTCTAGGCCAATCTAGATCGGCCAGTCTGGTGTTGGAAAGCTGAATAAGAATGAACAGAGGCGTCTCGAGTTGTGATCCTACCATAGTTTGTACGTTACAAACGTGTTCTTTTCAAGCAAGCCAAACCACCAAGTATTCTGGTGGGAACCAAACATCCGCCACTGGGAATGACAGGGTCTTGGCAGAAACGGATTCACCGCACAAAGCAAAAAGGGCGCTTTTGCATTAACACCACCAGAACAGCTAGTCCAGCCTGTGCAAGCACTTTTCCTGCTCTATTCAGGTAGTCTGCCAAGGTTTCATCGCAAGCAATGCTGAAGAAAGATGAAGTCACATCCGTAACACTGTCTACAACTCCGCCAAGAACATCTTTGGCAAGAGAGAGAAATATAAAATATAGAATGGTTCCAAGCAAGAATTGTTGGACAAGAGCCAGCAAATTGAGGCCAAGAGAACACATCGTCTTGACTACAAAAGAGAGACATCAGAGAAGACATTATTTGCACTCAGGAAGGCCACCAACATTTGATTAACGAATTGCCTGCGACAACAGCCGCTGGTTATAACTCCTGTCAGACGCTCTATCCCTCCATTAACTGCAGTGACATCGTTGCTGTTATGACGGTAAGATGAACCGCTTTAGTCCAAGTGTAAACAAGATGTCTCTACTGAAGTTGACAACAGCCACTATCATCTGTGACGGGAACAACCAAATGGAGGTGTGACCCAAACATTACCAGAAACTCAACTTACTTAGGAACGTTGTCACTGATGCAGCTCTGAAGAGCATTAAAAACCCTGCCTACCATGGAAGAGCTTGACAACCCACCTTTAGTGGATGCGCTGATCAAAGGTATCGAGTTATTAGCCAAAAGGGAAGCTTCAGGAAAAGATGAGATCCCACCTGAAGTCATCAAGGTTACAACAGTAACACCCCCATCTGCACCAGCTCCTCATACATCGGTGAGAAGAAGAGATTGTACCTCAGAAGATGCTCGATGCAAGCATCATCTCCAAGGCCCCCAAACTGACCTCAATAACTACTGTGGAATACCCTTCCTCAACATTTTTGGGAAAGCCTCTGCCCACGTAGTGCTTAACAGATTGCAGCCAACTGACGAGGGCGTATACCTGAGGCACAGTAATATTTCAGTACTGGAAGCTCTATGGTGGACATGTTCTTTGCCGTACGACAGCTCATAGAGAAGTGTTGAGAACAGAGACTGCCATTACATATGGCATTCATTGACCTTACGAAGCCCAATAGCTTAATCAGCAGGAAAGATCTATTCACTCTTTTGCGGAAGATTGGATACCATCCCAACATCACAAGCTCTTCAGGATGATCACATCCTTCCACAATGAATATTGAATAACGAGTCATCCTCAAAACCATTTCTAATCAGAAGCAAAGTGAAACAAGGCTGTGTGCTAGCTAGGTGATGGCAGCCTCTTCAACCTTGCTTGCCTCCGACCGAAAACGAAAGTGTTCCGGTTCCTCATACGAGAAATGCGCTTTGCTAATGCAGCTGTAATGGCAGACTCTGAAGATGTACTCCAGTAACTCATCAACTCCTTTGAGCATGCGTGCAGATACTGCGGCTTGACCATCAACCTTAAGGAGACGAACCTAATGGGAAGAAATGTGAGCAGCGACTCCAAGTACTTCCATTGGTGACTTTATACTTTCAGTTCTAGAGGATTGTGCGTACCTTGGCTCCATTATTTCCAGCAACGTCTCCCTGGATGCCGAGCTCAACAAGCGGATCGCCAAATCAGTGACAGCCATGACTCGCTTGGCAAGACAGTCTAGAAACAACTTCATTCTGAGCCCCAACATCAAAAAGCAGGTTTACTTAGCTGTGTGCTCAGCCAGCTGATCTCTGGAAGTGAAACGTTTACCCTTTTTTCTGGCAAGAGGTTATACAAAATACCTGCCACTTGCATACTGTTAGAAGGATCCTGGGCATTACATGGCTCATCGACTGTATCACCAACAAGAACGTCCTCGACCAGAGATACCGGCACTGGCTTGTCCATGTCAGGCGAATTAACAATAGGCAGATACTTAAAGATGTTCCTTACTTAGGACTCGCCATTGGCTTCAGACCTGCTGAAAAACCTGTCTTACACGTTAGAGATGGTTCTAAACCCGATAAAAAGGCAGGCGACATTAACCAACCAGTATGGGAGGGAGTGACCACAGACCAAAGCATCTGAAAGAGAGGGGTCATGGCCAGCATCCAGAGGAGCGACAAGAGGAAAGAGGTACAGGGGAGGGCAAGAAAGAACAGAAGGCAGAAGGTAGTATCAGCACTGAAGGAGTCCGGCGAGATTTTCACCTGCAGTATTTGCAGCAAAGCCTCTGTATCAAGGATTGGACAGTACAGCCAGAGCACAACCTGAATCTCAACAATAGACTGAAATATGGCGCAGAGCTATCAAGACAGATAGATAGCAACACAACTAAGGTGTTTATATCCTGCAGTTATTGAGCATGGAGACTCAGTCGGGGTGTATAAGCCTTCAATCATTATACTCATAGCCTACTTTGACCACAGAAAATTGTCACGTCTTGGAAATATGCCAAAGAATTCCTATTGATTTAAGTCCATTGAATAAAATGCATTTTTATGAACATTTAAAGATGAAAATCTTTATTCTAGACTCTCTGAAAAGTACAGGCTCTTTTTACCAGTTTTCAATTTAATTTTAAGGTTCATTCAACCCTACGCCGTGTGTCCCCGTGAGGGATCCATGTAAGTTAAAAACCAGCTCATATATTTTCTAAGCTGAGTTAGGAAACTTACTCTTCTCGATAAGGTGCAACCCAACCCACGCAGAGTGCAGGACAGCGCCTATCACTGGATAAAGACTTGATATAGATATTGCTGATTTATTCGAAACCTGTTTCTCTGGAAAAGATAACATGAGAGGCACCATCAAGCTACTCTCTGGTCTGGGGAGGAAAACCCAAGGGTGTAGGTAGAAATAGTGGCGTTAGTTTTGCAATTAAAACACCTTTGGTGGATTCTATAGAATTTCCTTCAAGCATCTATGATCCCATCATAAGACTTAGCTATATTCTGTTTCTAGAAAATAATTCCCAAGAGACAATACTTTTATATAGTCTCAATTTTAATCGAAATACATAACCTTTGTAGCGCCTGAATTAACAAACAACTTAAGATAGAAAACCATTTATTTATTTATTTATTTTTCCCATTTTGTTTTCTGACTAATAAGGAGTAGAGAACTTAATTGTATTACCAGATGGAATCTATTGCTGTAAAGACAGCACTGAGTAAAATTAATTTTTTGAAAGTAAACTACAACCGAAAATAATAAGAGTGAATACTAGGAAAGATCCTAAATGATTAAGTTCCATATATGATATCTGATTGGGAAAACCTAATCGGTTTTTCCACAGCAATCCTCTCTCTCTCTCTCTCTCTCTCTCTCTCTCTCT
>RDPX01000141.1:0-11401 GCA_003991215.1 Morbakka virulenta | reverse complement strand
GTATATGTATATGTATATGTATATGTATATGTATATGTATATGTATATGTATATGCACACGTACATGTATATGTATATGTATATGTATATGTATATGTATATGTATATGTATACGTATACGTATATTTCTTATACCGGGGACACATTAACCACTCAAAATGTCAACTCTGATTTTGCAAAACTCTGCTAAGCCTGTGTTTGAAATTGCAAGTTCCGTTGTGTTTTTAGGTTTTGGAACTAAATGAGAGTGCAGCAAAGTTATATTCTGTATTTAGGGTAAAGAAAATTGTAAATTGAAAGGAAAAAATTTAGGAAAATATTTTTGCCTATGACACCACTAATCTTTGTATGAAAGTAATAAATATCAAAAACACTGTATTATTAAAAACTTGTGGTTGAAAAACTCGTGTTTTCAATCCATTAAAACATAATTCAAATTAAACTAAGCATAATAAAAACATACACAGTTACTGTTCTGACAATCCCTCTCTTACATATAGCAGGTAGGTCCTCTTCTTTCTCATAACCCTGCTTTTCTATGATTGTTTCACAGAAAAATTTCAAGTTTCCTCAGTTTGGGAAAAATGTTGCAGTATTGGGAAAGGCAGTAAAAAATTAATTATTGAAAATAATGACACCTCCACATGATAAATTTGGGAAGAACTCAGGTTAGGAAGGTAATTCTACTGGGTTGTCTTTAAACTCTAATTTTTATTTTCAAGTTGCATATCCACAAATAAGGGTCTTTCCATGCAGATAAGTTTGATGGAATCAATGTTCAATTAATTCTTGATTGATGTTATTCTCCGTAAATTCATTTCCACAACAATCATTTTTGTAACCTTTTGGCTAATATTCAATTTAGGCAAATTTATATTCTATGTGACTACAAACCATTAAACAATTAACATTAAAAATCCACCTTCTGACTGTAGATAAAACCCGAATTCACTTTTTTATTTTGCCACTGGAAAATTTTCCTGGAAGCAAGTACTATTATTAAGCAAGAACCATTATTTAGAAGTGTTCTTACAAGGGCCACAAGTCTTATTATTGATAAATGAAGTTGCAGAGCCGGTTGTGTACAACCGTATCCAAAGTTTTACGCTAATCAATGAAACAAAGGAATAATAGGTAGTAGAATTCTCGCATTTTCTCCAGAAGCATTTTGAGTTGAAAGATAGTATTGCGTGTGCGTTTCTTCGGCTCTGAAACCAGCTTGTTCCTCTGCTACGTTTTCTGCATCGTGTTGCTTTTGTCTGCTAACAGCAATCTTTAGCATTCCCTTGCGCGCATGATTTATATGAGCAACTCTGTTGTTGAAGTATTCACATTAGGTCATGTCTTATTTCTTCGGTATCGGAACAAAGACTGGTCTTGCCCAGTCTTCTGGTAGCATTTTCAGTGTCCATATACGTTTGCAAATTATGTGCAGCACATTTTCCCGAATCGAAAGCTATTACTAGCTTAATGGGTATATTGTTGACCCCAGTGATGTTCCCCTCTTTGGCTCCTTTCAATACCCTTGCTACTTTGCTGAGCAGTGGTGTTGGTTTCTCCAGATTCCTATCCGTGTTGAAATAGAATTTGATGTTTCCTCATAGAAATTTTTGCAATTCTCTCTCCACCTTATTTTGATCCGTTTTCTTTCTGACAAGATGTGTCCATCATTTTTCTTGGTTACCTCCAATCTTGGCTTTAACTTTCAAGCGACATTTCGGACTGTTTCATAGAGGTCAAGAGAAAAATTATTAGCAACATAAACCTCATTCTTAAACATTACTTATTAACGTTGCGCAACATATCAGCTCTTATGTTCCTCTCGATTTGCAACTTGGTACTGTATTCCTTTATTGAATAATGCTCCCTGCTCTCAATTCTGTTTTCTTTTTCATTTTTGACAAAGTCTCAAAGGTAATCCACGAGTTTAATATTCTTGTATCTTTTGGTATGTGCCTCTCTCCACTTTGCAGAATAGTGCTTTTTATTTCTGTCCACCATTCGTCTGGCGTTGACTCAAATCCTATTGCCGCTAGAACCCGAAACTAATTGTCAGCTTCAACCTTGTATTCCTAGCTGATGATTTGAAAGTCAAAACAGAGTGGAGCTGTGTTCCTAGGCAAACATTTTAGTCTTATCTTAAAGTCAGCCTTGAGGAACTGATGGTCCGTGTTGCAGTCAGTCCAAGCCTATATTCTTACTTTCCTTACACTTTTCCTCCATATCTGTGAAATCATCATAAAATCCGTTTGGTTCTTGTTTTGTGATCCTGAGAAATCTACGTATACACCCTTTGTTGTTGTTGTTGTTCAAAAAAGATGTTAGTAATGGTGATTCTGTTCGTCTCGCAAAAATCAGCCAGGTTGTGGTCGTTTTGTTTACCAAGACCAAATTTTCCATGCCTCGTGGTATGAGCTCTGCGGTTACCAACCTTTGCATTTTCATCGTCTATGATGAGGTAATTATCTCGTTCTGGGATTTCATTTTGGGTATCTTGTAACGTGGGAAAACTCTTTAATTTGGTTTTCACTCGATGCTGATGCTGGAGCATACGTTTGAGTTTTTGCTATATTGCACGGTTTATCTTTGGCTCATGCTGTTATTATTTAGTCGTTTATGGGCTTATACTCCATCAGGCATTAAGCGAGTTTTTTATCAACGATAATGCCAACGCCAAAAGAGGTTCAATTCTCATTCCAGGTATATACTATATGATGTCGGTGAAACGTTGTAAGTTTTTCTTTTCTTTTCTATGTTGTCTACGTTATCCCAGGTATATCTTTGCCGTATCTCCTCATGTCATCACTGACCAGCGTCAGTTTTTCAAGCTGATTTATTAATCTTCTATTCCATGTTCCGACGTTTAAAACTTTTCTAAGACTAAGATGAGCATTTGCAATGCCACCAGCGACTGGACTGCTTACTCGGGGTGCCATCTCAGAGGTCGACTGTCATAGTCCTCCTCACTTGTCTGTCTAATGCCAGTTTAGCACACTCTTTGATGTTTTTCTTCATCATATCAAAAATGTTGCCTGTCCATGGGGTCCTTTTTCTTCCTCTTCCACCCTCAACAGTGCTTTTCATTATCATTTTTTGAAAGTAATTTTCCTGTCTTATGTGCCCATAGAGTGAAATTTTTCGTCTTTTTATTGTGTCTAGTAGGATTGTTTTGCTTATTTCTATATCATTCAGGACCCTTCCATTTGTCTTTTTTTCTTTCAAAGACACTCTATCCAACCTACTGTAACACCACATTTCAAAGGCTTCTATTTTTGTTTCAGTACTTTTCTTTGTGGTCCAAAATTCACAGCCGTAAGTGAAGATTGATCATACGTGGCATTTTAAAAGACGGATTTTGGTTTTCCATGAAATGTATTACCTGGTTAGCAGGACTTCTTAGTCATTTATAAAAATGAAGTCCCCCAGATCTTTCCAGAAAGTGTGAACTTTTTCATTTGTTGCTATGACAAACAAATGGGACTTTTTGTTTTCTCGATAATCCGGCTATTGCAGATATTGTTTAATAAGTGTACTGGATCATAAATTATGTACACAACTTTAAGTTAGGGATTCACACCTGGATGACAGACAGAAAAAGTAGTCAAACTTTGGAAATTTTCAAACAACCTTTTAAATACTTTCTGACTGTCATTATCACACATGGAACCGAAGCCCAATCCTTTAATGCCGTATACCAAATAGATAACATTGTCAAATTTTCATGCCAAAATTTTGCCTTCAAATAATTGCAGGAGTGCAGTGGCTCCGAAACATGGACTGATCAGACTAGCAAAAGTGAACTTTGATGGAAGAGATTTGTCTGTGCTGAGGGCATTTCCAAAGATGCATTTTTCTCTTCATATCGTACTTCAGGTTCTGCGTGAATTCCATCAAGTAGGCAAAAAAAAATTTCACCATCATTGAACTGTCCAAAAGAATAGCAAATTGTTCTTTTGCATTCAAGCGAACTGTCTGTAATTACGTGCGCGTCAAAATATTATTTTATAGGGTCGCTTGTGCACAGATTTTCAAAACTAATTTACCAGAAATGTAGAGTCTAAGAGGGCGATGACGTTAAACCTATACAAATAGTTTTTTACCCTGTTAATTAACTATTGATTATATTGCTGGTGGAAATCTTACCATGTCTTCTGTAAGCTATAATTCAACAATTGGCAAACATAATTATCAAAGCTCAACTGTTGGTGGTGTCCCGGAAATTTTTTTATTTTTGATCAGGATCAAATATTTTCAAGCCTTTCTCAAATTTTACCATATCTTCTTCTTAAGCATTTCTTTTGTTTTCTTAATATCTGGATTCTGTAGGTACTTTTTGGTCCTTGTGGGATTGAAAACTTTTTGGATAAAACAGATCTGACTGGTCGTTTCGAAGATTTCTGAAGATAATTTGCATCTCTGAGATTTCTCATACAACAAAAGCCCTGTACCAACAATATGTAGCTGACGTCCCAAAAGATTCATTCTCTGACGACGCATGGAGTTAGGAAACCACATTTTGGATGAAATTGGAACAGAACGCCGACCAGCCTGGCAAGAGATGACAGAGAACACTAACTTTACGCACAACAGTACGAAAGCCTAGCAAACCATCAAGAAGCTTAGTACTGATTCCACAACCCCTCCATCCCCTCCAAAGGTAGCAGCCAATGAATTTGCATCACAACTCCTCAAGAGTGGTAAAAGCAAACAACGGCGACGCAAGGCTTCGAATTTCACGAGACAGTAACTCACTTCAAGATGCCTCCCTTAGAAAGACCAAAGTGAATCTTGCACTGAATATGAGTTCGAAACTTCTCTCTTCACACTGAAAACTAGAAAGTCTACTGGAATTAATGATGTTTGACGGAAATGTTGCAACATCTTGGCAAAGCTTCAAGAATGTGACTCTTAGAGCTGTACAATGAATGCCTAACCACAGGTCGCATACTGGCAATCCGGAGGGAGGCACTAGTACTAGCACTGCCCAAACCAGGCAAGGATTTGACCTCACCGAAAAGCTATGGACCAATCTCTTTGCTTTGTATCAGCTACAAAGTATACAAAAGCCTAATCCTCCAACACCTCACCCCTTATATTGATCCAACTCTCAACAAAGTCCAGGCTGGCTTTCGTCCGGGTCGATTTTGTTATGGTCAACTTCTAAACCCTGCACAATATATGAAAGATGGTTATCAGTAACAGGAACAGCATTCGTGGATTTATCTGAGATTTTAGATACTATACAACATCGTAGACTCCTCTACAAATCCCTCAAGGTCTCTACGAGCCTACATTTGACAAAAGTAATCCAGTTAGTCCTTACCAGCAGACGGCTTTATGTTGCGTTAGACAGCAAGCGCAGTAGGTGGCGAAGTAAAAAGAATGGACGTGCACAAGGAAGTGTTCTAGCTCCACTCCTATTCAATATATGTACTAATGACCTTCCTAACCCAGACAGATGCCGCCGTTTCAGATACACTGATGACCTCTGCATTGCTACCTAACAAACCAACCTCACAAAAATTGAATACTCCATGCAATGGGCTAATCCAACTATCATCCTATTATGACACAAACCAACTGAAACCAAAAACATAAAAGACTTACATTTCCACATTCCATTTATGAAACCGTGATGCAAAGCGGGTTCTTAACACAACCTGGAATGGAATACAGTTGGAGCATCAGTTTGAGCCAGTGTATCTGAAAGTAACGTTAGACCAAATGCTGACATTCAAAAAGCACATATTAAACCTGTAGTCCAAAGTAGCTACTCTTAATAACATCCTACATAAGCTTGCTAAGTCCAGGCGGGATCCTGATCCCAAAACTCTAAGAAGCACTGCCATCGCCCTATGCTTCTTAATTGCAGAGTATGACTGCTCCACATGGGGCCCCTCGTGTCATACAGGAAATGTTGTCTAAGTGTTAAATAAAACTTACAGATTCATAAAGAGATGCTTAAAGTCAACACTAGTTACCTGTCTCTATGCACTAAGCGGCATAGCACACCCTCATATCCGAATAAAGGCAGCAACAGACAGGGAGCGTGTTATCCAGTGTATTGATGAACGTCATTCTCTTTATGGCCATGTAGGGACCGAAAATCGACTAACATCACAAAAGAACTTCATCCGGTCTACAGACGTGTCTACTACTAATAATCTTGAAAAGTCTGAACTTTATGGACTCAGAGGAAGCCAGAGATGTAAGAGCTTTATCATGCCTGACGATGGGAGAAGTACCTCTCGAAACGTAGCTCGGAAAAAGCTTAGGACTCACGACATGTCTACTACTAATAGAGAGGTACAATGGCAGAATGAATGGTCAAAGTTTCCTCATAAGGATGAATGGAAGGAAAAATGTATTGTTCCCTCAGAAAATAAAAAAGAATTAAAGGTATAAAGAAAAGAAAAATTAAATAGGAAAAGTAACCCTTTAGACTAAAGGGGCTTTAAGTCATTTTAACTTTCGTCATCGCCAGGTCCCATGTCCTAGCAGAACGTCGGCGATCATGCATTTCCACTTCCTCCTGTATCTCGATGTCGTCAGCAGTTAGATATCGCTCTTTGTCGTTCATGTTGAAATACTTGGGTGATAGCTTGCTCTTGGATTGCTTTTTAAACCATTTCCATTGACCATACCAGTCAGTGCCAGCTCTTCGAGTCCTTATTTTCTAATGACTTCCTCAACAAGTGACATCTCTCTTTACTTGTAGAAGGAAGTGTCTTCTTGCATCCTGCTCTTCTCAAAACCTCTTTGTTTGACACAAGCTCTGTCCTGAAAATTCTCAACATTTGACATGACATCCTTATCTCTACTCCATAGATTTTCCAGTCGATTCTCGGCGTAATGGTCAGACCTTCACAACCATAGGCTAGGAATGGAATCTCTTAACAGTTCAGTATTAGTATCCTAGTGTAAATGAAGAGAGCTCGATTCTTAACCCTTTGACTACTATGGGACACTGGTGTCCCAGGATTTTGATTTGCCACAGTTCCCAAAATAAAAGAGATATCATAAATATTTTTGCTTTGTTACATCTAGTTAACATTAATTTACAAAACAAGGCAAAAATATTTTGATAAATAAGTGGGTAAAAGTAATAATTTGGGTCTACAAAAAGGGTACTGGGGCGAGTTTTTGCTATTGTTCAATAAGCCGCTTGTAATTTATCTTCATGCAAGAAAAATAATTATCCTAGGCTAAATATTGTATTTGCACTATCCAAAGATTACATATTTCAAATTTCAATGTTTAATCTATTTTTGTTCATGAGATAAATCCATTTTTTAACTGTGGCACACCAGTGTCCCTGTGGTAGACAAGGGTATACAATATGCCTGCACACTGTGTAGTGACTAGTACTTATACATAGCTTCCTACGAATCTTGTTGCATGGTTATAATGTTACATGAGTCATACACTACTCTTACTGCTATCAAGCTACATAAATGCTGTATATTGAGTAATAATGATATCATAAACAATATGCTTATTCAAACTGAAATGCAAATTGGAAATAGCAAGCATGTTGAGCAGTTAAGCAAACAGTAAGATTGTATGTCTCCTTCCATCTTATATCCTGCTGAACTGCTGTACTGACCAGACAGTAGTCATGGATAGTCATATGTGCATATAAAAAATATGTGCACATTGAGCAGGAAATTTTAAGTGATGATGTTTTCGCATTATTGACTAAGAGGATGATGTGGGCAATTCGTTGGAGGATTCTGATACAGAATTTGTTTCGGATGAACCATTATGCGGAAAACCTGTGGACGATTCACATGAACTCACCACTCCAGATGCACATATACACATCGCTGGTAGCAGCCATGGCAAAGCCGACGAACCTCCGTCCAGAAAAGTTAAAGATGGCATTCAAGCCATGAAATGGAAACGTCAAAGTAAAAAAACACAAGCGAAACGAGTGCACTTTTGAAATGGCTGTTTTCCTAGAATTCCTTGAAAACTCAACAGCATTTGATGTTTTTTCCAAAGTTATAAACCTGGAGAACTAAGTAAATCTACTTTTGGTGCAGTCTGCGTTATATGCTGCACAAAATGGAAGAAACGTCTTGAGTGATTCGGAAGAAATAATGGCTTTCCTTGGAATCATATACATCATGTCGGTAAACAAGTTGCCCTCAATCGACATTTATTGAAAGTGCGATTCTTTTGTTGGAAACAAAGGAATAAAGCATGCCATGTCTCGCAAACGCTTTCAGAATATTCTGCAAAATCTGCACTTTGTAAACAATGACACAGCTGACAAAACTAATAAAGGTAACAAGATACGCTTAATTATTGAATTACTAAACAATCCCTTCAGAGAAGCTGCTTCTGACTCGGCGGGACAGTGTGTTGATGAACACATGACAAAGTTTATGGGTAAAAATCCAATGAAGCAGAACATCAAGAGCAAGCCTATCAAGTGGGGCTTCAAGTGGTGGTGTAGATGTGATGGTGTGACAGGATATCTATCCGAGTTAATATCGGAAATCAAAGGTGCCTTATTACTTGCACTTATTTTTCTTCTTGACGGATATTGCTTGCGCAACAGCTTTATTGTATTCAATATGTTGAATCGGTGTCAACTGACTTAGATTTCAAAATCGCTGTTGCCCAGTTTTTGATCGGTAGATTCAGCAGTCACCAAAGAAACTGCCAAGCATCAAGACCATCACGACGTTCCGCTGCTTTGGCAAAGCCTGGTACTGCACCCCAGCACCTTCCCGAGTTTCTGAACACGTCTTTGGTGTCATTACTGTGCCGATGAGGCCAAAGAATCAAGTACCTTTGGAAGGTGTGAAGATTGTGGCGTGGCACTTTGTATGACAATGGAACGAAACCGTTTTTAGGTTTCATATCGCATGAGACTTTTCAAGTGCTGCTTATAATATTGGTAATGCCGTTGATTGATTGTATTGATTGCATTGGTTATGTTGTAATAATTTGAGAAAGCTTTGATGCAAAATGATGGTAGTTTATTCAGATCCGTCATGTCCTGAACCTTCCCTGAATTTGCCAAAGAAAATCCACTTAGGATAAATGACTGAAGAACTTATGAAAGCAGGTATAAAAATATCTGCAAATGGTTGGAAAACCTACATTTTTTTTCTTTTATCTTCCACGTAATTTCAAATATTGCACATTTATGAATCTTGTAATATTAGGAACCAAAAGCAACAGTATCCTCTCCATACCACAGGGACACCATTGTCTCTGGCCATGAGTTTGAAGGGTGTAAGGCAATATTTATATGCCTCACTAGGAAGTTACACGGAATCATTTATATACCTTAAGTTTTTGTTTTGTTTATTTCTTACAGTCTATCAATCCTTACTTNAAAATGATGGTAGTTTATTCAGATCCGTCATGTCCTGAACCTTCCCTGAATTTGCCAAAGAAAATCCACTTAGGATAAATGACTGAAGAACTTATGAAAGCAGGTATGTATGATGTAAAAATTAAGAGATTAAGAAAATGCAAACATGAAGAAAAAGAGTAGAAAAATATCTGCAAATGGTTGGAAAACCTACATTTTTTTTCTTTTACCTTCCACGTAATTTCAAATATTGCACATTTATGAATCTTGTAATATTAGGAACCAAAAGCAACAGTATCCTCTCCATACCACAGGGACACCATTGTCTCTGGCCATGAGTTTGAAGGGTGTAAGGCAATATTTATATGCCTCACTAGGAAGTTACACGGAATCATTTATATACCTTAAGTTTTTGTTTTGTTTATTTCTTACAGTCTATCAATCCTTACTGGCCGGTATCCCTTGTCTACCACAGGGACACTGTTGTCCCGCTCTGTATCTCGGTAACCATGCATGCATAGTAAAAGGGACCAACTTATTTTAGGTAAGCATTAGAAATTGTCCAAAAAACCCGAAAATTGTCTATTTTGCATTGCCCAATTCCTTATGGTAGTCAAAGGGTTAAGAATATTGAACATCCGCTGGAAGACCTCTTATGCCAGACCAATCCTTTTTATTTCCTCTAAGCAACTCCCGTGTAATGTAATCGTGCTACTAACATAATTAAATTTGCCAACTTGTTGAATTTCATCAGCTTACGCAAGTAGTTTGCATCTGACTCTGACTAGTCTTAGCTAATATACTTGCAAAATATTTTTTTCCGACTGATGGATTGATTTAAGCCACCTCCCTCGATGATGATATCCATAAGCTCTTTTAATTTTTAATGCAATAAGCTGTAAACAGAACAAAATACCCATGGCTTCGTCAAGCTGCACAGCAAATCTTTCAGCTGACTTCCATTGATCAGTGAACGATTTGATCTTTATTGTCCTCATACAATAAGGGAATCCTGAGTTGCACTGTATCGTCCCTGAGTGATAGTAGACTTAATTTACTTTTGATTCCTTGTCTATCAATATACAACTTGACCGCCACGGCCAAATTCCAGCAAATCTTTGCTTTCTCATATTATCCAAACCTACGACTTGTTTCTGTCACAAGTAGTAGAGTATCTGCCAGGTGTGATCAATGGATGCTGGTCAAGACCTGTCATCTAGCGAAAGAAACATGTACTGGCGTAATTATCGAGTTGTTCGTCACAACAATCAAGCTGAGGAATGCTAGCACCTATTTTCTTTCGACTAACCTCATGTTCCCCACAATAAGAAGTTGTCAAACGTTTTACTGGTTTCTGCCATCAGATTAAGAACTTATTGTCTAATGGATACTACTCGTTATCCAAGGTGATCTATGTGCAGCTATGACAAATGGTAACTTCATTCGCCTTCATACAGTTTTTATCAACACTAAAGGCCAACTAACATTTATGTAAGTATGCTGGCTAACAAAGAAAATTCTTTTAAATACATTTGAAAACATTTAAGAGACATCTATGACTGAAAATTCTAGGAGATAAGTCATTATATTTGACAACTGGGAGAATGTTGTGCCCATGCGTTCCCGTTTCAATTCCTTGTGGATCTATTGTAATAGATAACACCCAATTGACAAGACCCGTTTCGTAAAAGTAGTTCCTGACCAGATTTTGAAAAGTATTTAAAAAGAGTTTTTACTCAAGATCCATTTTTTTCACCTGTAAGATAAGTAGGTTAGCATTTAGCATATAATATATTAGATGCTATACGTTTGGCAACGCTCAGTCAAGTTTCCCAAAAAGGTGCTCTGTGTCTTTTTTATTAACGAGTTAATTCCAGTGAATATTTAAAACGTCTAAAGTACATGCTGAAAGTAGATGCTTTTATTTTGAAGGAAGAAATAAAAAAATATTTAGGAAGAAACTTTTAGGTAAAGATTGTATATAATTGGGATGTAAATTCTTAAGCAAGTCTTAATAAAAGTTATTTTCATTTTGTTGCAGTACATTTAAATGAAAGCTTGCTAATCAAG
>RDPX01000140.1:1959216-2015843 GCA_003991215.1 Morbakka virulenta | reverse complement strand
CATTACAGTTTTTAGCAGGTTCTCTCAAATCTCTTGAAGGCTGTACAATATATGCTGATATCTGTGGATTCTTATCGCCATGCATTATAACTGGAGATGCCTTGAGGCCTGATTTGCTCTTAATTACTCCACGACAACAGTTATACATTCTTGAATTGACGGTGGGGTATGAAACAAACCCTCGCAAATACGGTTCTTTGATTTGTGATTTACATTACAGCTTTTCGAAAGTTAGTTTCGTAAATCTCTCCATGAGCTCTTTAGGTATATTCGGTAAATCTTGTATTACTTTCAGTGAAATGTGCAACGCTTTGAACATCGACAACAAACACTAGCGCTTTCTTTCAACCAAACTTTCCAATATAATCATTCGCACCACATACTACATATTCTGTCGTAGAAATGAACCATGGACCAACCCTGAACTATTGTCGTTTTATTGATTTTGTTAGTAGAATATTTAATTTTGATTTTGTTAAATAGGCAAGTCAATGCAAACTACCTTGATTAGTGAGGTTTGTAATTGTATGTGTTCAGATGAAAAAATGAAAAGTTTCCATTATTATTATTCGCAGCACGCTCTGCACTCAAATCACTTATACTGATATCACTTGCATAACTCTGATGTACAATCTTCATTTCAGCCTATGTTTCCTCGCCTTTCAATGGTTTGATCAGTAGGCTAGGCGTTTACTGCTAACAGCAGACATTTTCTCTCTTACCAATGTCTGTGATAACTTATCAATGTGTGAGTAGAGCATCTTTCCAAGTTTTAATCCAAAGTAGAAGTCAAATGTCTCCATTTGGGCTTTACATCCTATGATTCTTGATTTTACGTCTCTGTTCCGTCCAGATTCCTATAGGCATACATTCCAAGGCTCATGCAATGAGTGATAGTTATGATAGTTTGAAAGCAATTTGCTCGAACGGTCCATCTAGTTGTGGAAAGTTTGGTGATGCGGTTTACTGATTCGTCTTCTTCATACGTTACTTTTATCGACTCAAATTTCTGCTCTCGTTTTGGGGAGTATTTAATTAGCACTGCAATTTCACCACTAGTGTCCATGGTATCAGATAGAATTCTGGATTCCTTTGTTGTTTCTTTAACTGAGAGGCTCAGTGAATGACAATGACAGTGGGTAACAAATGCTTTAGGTTGAATATCAAGGATTTGTTTTGCTACACCCGACTTCTTCCCGCGCATATTACTAGCACCATCATAACATTGGCCTCTGCAGTTATCTAATGAAATTTGTGTTCGCAGTAAAACATCTCTTATGCCTGAAACAGTAGTGTCACTCTTGATATCCTCGAGTTCGTAAAACCCCAAGAAATCTTCATGTTTATTGAATATTTCGTCAGCCCACCTTAAGCATAATGTCAGCTGCTCCTTATTGACAATATCCGTGTACTCGTCACAGATGGTTGCTGAAAACGCATCTCTCATTTCGTCAGTCAAATCGCGTAAGATATGATGTGTCATTAACATGAGAAGCTCGTTTTGGATGTCATGAGACGTGTATTTTTCTGGGTTTTTTTTATACCATTCTTTCAGTTTCGGGAAGTCTCTGCTTCTCAGTTTAAGAAGCTGCATGAAATTGGAATTTTTGTCATTTTCGTCTCCTCGTAATGCAAGCCCTTGTCTACCAAGAAAAAGCAATGTTTCAATTATTTTGATGAGGCATTTTCGGTTTTCTTGCATATTAGATTTTATTTTCTCGCTGGTCATTTCTTGGATATTTCCGCTCTGAGGTATTGTTATCTCGAAAGTTAACGCTGCAATGTGGCATTTCGACTTTTGATGCTCTTTGAAACTATCAAGTGTTTTTTTTCCAATTACGAAAGCCAGTATTTAGGAACGATTCTTCTTTGTTCTTCTCCATTACAAGTTTTTTTACGTGTTTTTTACAAATAAAACATGTAACACAGTCATTCATTTCATCGTAATGTAACCAGCTAAATTCGGTGAACCAACGGGATTGGCAAGAACGGTATTGCTTCCCGACAGCTGTTTTTGGAAAAGTAAATGTGCTGTTTGGATGGCATGGCTTTTCATCTACCAATAATGTTTCCTTATCAATAGAGGATGTTGTTTGACTTTGTTCCGGTAAGATTTCGTTTCCAATGATGTTAATTTCCTCGTTAGTTACTTTTTCTGTGAATTCGCTACCAGCTGATATAAAATAATTTTTGATACTCTTCATGTTGTAACTTTGAAATGTTCACGTCTTCTCTCGTTTCTCTTCCTCCATTGTAATTGAAGCCTTTACATTGAAACTTTCTACATCAGACTGGGACAAATAATGAAAAAAAAAGTTCACTCCTTCGCAAAAACGTGGGGGGCTAAATCCCTCCGGCTCCGCCGGCCCTGCTGCCACATCTTAGCCCCGCCCCTGATGCTCAGATATGTAGTACTTTCCTCAGTATCTGGATGCTTCCCCGGAATGCTTATATCTGTATACTTCCCAAGATGTTACGGATTTCAAGTAGCTCGTGATAACGCAGCATTCTTTGACACTATACCAAAGTATCCGACTACAATAGGTACAACCTTAACAGAAATGCTGTGAATCCCTTCAATTTCAAAGGCCAGATCATGATATTTTCAAGCTTCCAAGCAAGTTGGTCTCCAGGGATAGCGAGAATGTTTGTAAACAACCGATATATCGGGTCAGTTGTGTGGCACTCGTCTGTCAGTGAATATTGTCATGTGCAACATTTTCATTTTATTTACTTATTAGTAGTAGTAGTTGTATTTTTATTATCATTATCATTATTATTATCATCATTGTTATTCTAACTTCTATTCGGTTAGGGCGCTTGCGGTAAATTGTGCAGCCCCACTGGATGAAAAGAATGGCGCAACTGCCGTTGACTGGAGAGCTGGGAAACCAACAAGACTAGTACGTATCATGTAGAATTAAAAACTGTTTTAAATCTAACACTGGAGCCTTTTACGTTTTAGCATTCTTGGGCCATTGCGACCCCTAGCACGCACCAAGCAGCATTTTCTTTGATATGCCATGTTTGCAGAGGCTCTTCTTGCGGTAGTTGCTATTGAAATCGCATTGTCTCTACGGATTTAATCTATTAAGCGCCTACCTGTGGTCTCTTCCAAAATGCTATCATGTGAAAGTGCTACATGCAGTTCTGTTGGAGACCTCTTGGAACTATTTCTACTTGGCACCATCGGGTATAAAATTGTCGATGGTCTTGTAAAGGACATCCCCTGCTTTGTGACCAGGTTTCTCCCGTGTGTGTTGGTATAGAAGCTACAAGGGTGATGTGATACTGTCAATGCTACATACATCCTGAGGTATGGGGCCAACCTTAGGTTAGGTGCCCTACCCTTTACCGCGTTTTTAACACACCCTTTAGAAGAGTTACAGCCAAGCTTACGTATCATGCTTTTTGTTTCTTATACAATGAAAATGGATCATTCTGCAGACCTAATCCCCTGCTACAAATTGTATTCAAAATAATTAATTCCGAACTCAATATACAAACAATTGTTAATAAAAGAGTATGCAGGCTGTACCAACTCTGTACTGGAGGACTCGTGGAAATTTCATGAATATTTGGACTTTGCATATGCTAGGAAAGCAGAATGGCTTGTTTCCTACCGAATGGGTTATACAGCTTTACAATGGCATAACTTCAGTCTTGGAAATGACACTATTCTGTGTTGGTTAGCCATGCATAAAATACCTCCTATGGGCAAACTGACTTTAGCTAGAACTAGAGACCAGGTATTTATTTTTACTAGTTTTTACCAATTAAAAAGATGCTTTTGAGCATCTTAGAGGGATTATTAGGTTTTTAAAAATACAGCAGTATTTGCAAATTTTCCAATGAATTGAATGAAACCACGCATAGAGAAACCTGTTTCGTTTTGCTTGTAAAATATCTGTAGTACTCAGGAAGACAGGTAGTTGGCATGCCATTAATACTTTTTAAAAATCTAATATTCTGACGAAGATCATGGCAATTAGTCCTAAATCAATTTCAGTGGCTTTTTATTTGTCAGAAGTAACAGCTAATTTCCATGAAATAAGATCAGTATTGACTGACAGTAACGGTTAACAAGTTAAGTGCAAGCAACCCTTAAAAAGAGAGTTACCCGAAAAATAGAAACCTGATATTATATCTGAGAAAGAAGGACTAAATTTGAATTAAAAAGATGCAATATTAAGGGAAAAAAATCAAATTCAAAGTATTTAAATGAAGATGTACCATATAGTGTTAAGCATTCTCCTGTATGAAAATTAGTACTTGCACAGGATATGTAAAGAAATTTTAAAGGACGAAGAGATAATGCCTTGACCTACGGTTTAGTTTCTGAAAATCCTTAACAAGACTACTGGGAAAGCAAAGAAACTCATGCAATCTAGATTTTAGTTTGCCATTTACCATTATTAGAATTATTAGTACTCTTGCCTTGAACGCTTCAATGAAGTATTTGGAGGATTTCACAGGTAGAGGAGCCCTGGCTTAATGGTAAGTGCAGTCGCACCGTAACCAAAAGGTTCCGGGCTCGATTCATGAGATACAACAATATGCAAAAAATTGAGATCATTTTTTTTTTTACCATTCCTAATGCGACAATACTTTATCGAAGGACATTTATACATGTAAGCATAATGGGTCTAATGGGCAATCAGAGTTACGTTGATACTACGTTTAAAAACACTCAATTAGCTGTGGCAGTCAGCCAATTATTTCCGTGATTTTGTCTCCAAAAATATATTTTAACTCATTATTCCCAGTGTCGAGGAGCGGTGGCTTAATGGTTAGTGCAGTTGCACCGTAGCCATGAGTTTCCTACTTCGATTCCCCGAGCAGGCGAAAAGAATTTGGAACTTTACAAAAGAAAATGCAATTGGCTGGCGTCAGGAAGGGCACCGTCTGATCCCAAATTGCTGGTGAAAAATGACGTTAAAACTAAAAAAATTAGGTAGAGGTGCATGGCAAAGAAATAGTAATTTTAAAAGGGCTTTCTCCAAAGAAGAAAAACGTATTGAAAAGGAAAAAGGCAACATTCAAAACATTCTAGAGTAATGTGGGAGATCAAGTTTAGTTTAATAAGGTGGACTATTATAGCAGTATGATTTAGTCACATAATGATAGACTACAAAAGACTGAACTGAGGCTCAGGATAGTGTGCATGTCGACAGTAAACTTCTGTCTTTGGCAGTCAGAAATTGTTTTAATCACATCCAGTTGTTTTTTGGGGGGACCTCTAATTTCATGAACTTCCGGTCATCTGAAAAATCATTGTGGGCCCTTAAAGAAAAAAAGCTTTGCTACAACGGAATTGTAATCAAGCAATCGTAAAGCGCTTTATTTCATCGCAGTGTTAATCATATTGATATTTTTAAGTTACAGTACTGCTTTTTTTTTGCTTTTTTTTTTTAGTTTTAACGTCATTTTTCCCCAGCAAGTGGGGCTCAGATGGTGCCCTTCACAGGGACTTTGATTTGGCAATGAGGAATTTTTTGGCCGGATGCCCTTCCTGACGCCAACCAATGGCTTTTTCTTTTCGCAAAGTTCTAAATTCTCCTCGACAGCTCGGGGAATCGAACCCGGAACTCTTGGTTATTGTGCAGTGCACTAACCATTAAGCCACGGCTCCTTTAAGTTGCAGTACTGCAAACGTCATAAAATCGGAAGATAAAATAGATTTTTTTTATAAAGCAAGGAGGGTAAGCCACTGAAAAATATTAAGGTTATTTCAAATTTATCTGCTTTATAGCAAAACACGTATATCATGTGGCCATGTTTCTGCCAAAACTAATTATACATGAAAGACTTTATGTTATTATTATCCCTCTTTATAATGAGAAAACTTTAAACCTTTGTGTCTCAAACGTTTGTACATGAAGCCATTTTTAGGGGCGACAAATAAGTATTCAGAAATTTACACGAAAAATGTTTGTATTTAGACTTGACCCTATTTGTTGAGGTGGAAGAGGAAATTTTTCTTTTAAGAAAAGTGTTACTCTCATGAAAGAAGATTGAACTTTTTGTAATTAAAAATTTTGTGAAATTTTTGGTTATATCACTTATGTTTGTATTATTGAAAAGTATGCTGTAAAAATCAGGAATTAAATTGATTTTGATTTGTCTTGCTTAACATTTCAAATTGTATACATATTTTACATTAACGTTTTTTATTTAATTTTAATTTCTTACTACCCAACGTAACGTCCTCTCTCCTTGTTACCATGGATTAGATCGTTCTGTCCTTTAATTGAAACTCGACAGGTAACAAGGTTGATATAGTGTCTTCGGATAGCAATAGAATATTTCTTTCATCCACAACACCTTATCTATTTCTTTCTTGGACGCCCTTGACATTTATTTTCACTGATCTTGAGTAATATGCACATTATACCCCATAAACGACCTTAATGCTTTTGACATAAGCGAACGTCAAAGTTTTAATAGCATTCTCCTACTGTTATAGAATTGACACCTAACAAACAAAGTACTAAAGCAGATTTCATTTTACTATTTTAAAGAATATAGCTTGCATTTAAATATTTCTTTCTCCTCTTAACAGAAGATTTTGTTATGCGTTGTTGCTGTTTGGCGCTCGGTTTTCACTAAAGTAGCGAAGTTTCAAGTCTGTTACATATTTAGAATGGGTAACAATTTACTTTCTAGGTGAGAAGTTTCAAGCTAAAGAAACATCATCCTAAGTATGCGCCGGAAGAAGGATATCGCTATGATGGAATATATAAGGCAAGTAACATTATGGCACGTTTTTCATAAGATGGAGAATATGGTTAATTAATTTAAAACCAAATAAGGTATCTTACTTCTACAATAGTGCACCGTATAGTTTAAGCCAGAAATGGTCTTTTATCTACATAGATATATATTGGTTGTGTCAGTGTTTCAAGCTTCAGTTCAACTCCTTATATTTGAGACTAAGGGCATTCACACATGTTTTGAGAATTTGATTTGGAAGAACTACGAATACAATAGTAAACTTTCAAATATGCTACTGATATTCTATAAGGCTTTTGCTAGTGTTTATTTCTTTTTGGTTCTTATTTTCTTTTGTTGGGGGTTATTGGTTTTTGTTGGGTTTTTCCCTACCTCTGGAGGAAGAGCTAGTCACAGCTAGTCAAGTAAAGAAGTAACCCCACCACCACCACCACCACCTCCACTTCCTGGTTTTCAAAAGAGAAAGATGTGGTAACTTGCTTTGTGAGAAGGAGAGCTTTGAGTAAATTTCCAACGGAAAGTGATGCCATATATCCAATAGGATAATGCATGAGAATGTTTTAATGACCTGTGCAGAGCTTATGACAGATTACCAACAAAAATGTTGTTGGTCCATGCTAGATTATGGCAAACAAGAGAAATACGTCTGGGTGGTCAATGCAAAGTGTACTGAATTTTATTGAAAAAACAGGACGCAGTCACAATGGAAGTTGATTTTCTTAAACTCTCAGCCTATTACTCTTAATTGTTATCATGGAATCACTTGCACGATGAAAGAAGCAAACAACTAATTAATGTTTGCAGGCATCCTGGTGCTGTATGAAAGGAAAGGGAAAATACTAGGACTGAAAAAGTGGATGGTGGCGTAAAAAAGGAGGGCAAAGAAAGTGACAGGAGCTACAACTGAACATAAGTCCTCAAATGGGATACTTTCAGAAAGTTTGCAAGTGAACAGAAGGACCATGTCAGTGGTCCTTCTTTATTTAAATATAATTTAATGCTTATGTACTTATAGTTGATGCTGGGGCAATCTCATTACAAAAGTACATCATCAACCTTCACTTGCCCCAGGCTCTAGTTTAAGACGGTTAGTAATTATATTAGTAGAAGAAAGCCCACTGTCTGTCTTGCTCGGCAAGAACCGTTCTTCAGACATTATCTTCCCATTCTCTTTTTGTCATGTATTCTTTTTTACCTCTTACGCTTTAGACCTAGAAGTAAATCAATGAAAGTATTTTTGCAAATATAGTTTTTTCTTCCCAGGTTGTCAAATATTGGCCCCAAAAAGGTCAGTCTGGATTTTTGGTATGGCGATATATGTTGCGCAGAGATGATAAGGTGAGCAAATATTCGTAAGTGTATTGTGCTGCGGACCATGTTCGCCATTGGTTTCTTTGTAATTATAACATTTTGTATTTAGGGTCGTGCAACGTTTTGAAAGCATCGGATTATCGTCAGCACATTTAAACCCTGATCTGATGTTTTACTTACAAACATAAGGTATTTTGATTCCGAAGAATGTACTTCCATGATAAAAGTGGAAGTTAAACATATGCATTAAATAACGATTTGTTAATAGCTCTCATATTTTCTGTGACCCTGTTGGTTGTGGTTGTACATCAAATGTATGAAGAGGTATTTGTGTATTTTGTTAATTGGAACCCGAAATGTGGGAATATTGGTCGTTTTTAGATTTTCGTTTTAGATTTGTACTTTTAATACGGCAGGTACCTCCTCCATGGACAAAAGAAGGGAAAAAGCGGATAGAAGAACTTGGTATCAAAATTCAGGTATGAAAAGAGGCAAATATATATTTTTTTTGCATTAATGATCCTTGTAAAGTCTTTTTGCGAAGTACCAAATTTCTCACAAATAAAAGTGCAACAGTCAGCAGGTTTTTAAATACTCCATTCACTGGTAAGTTTTCTAGACAAATATCTTTGCAACATCGGAAAATGAACCGACTTAAATGAGAAGTGGCAACATTATCTGTGACGCCCAGCTTGCCATTTTTCACTCGAATCTGTAAAAATTACGAAACAAACATCGCAATTGCCGTCTAACAGGCGTGAAGTTATATATCTGACTTGATGGAATATTTGTTTCTTTAGTTAATTTCATCTATTTCCATGGCATTTGTGCATCATATTTGGGTTTTTTCTTTACTTTATTGCTAAATTCCTTTAAAGAAAGCTGTTGGAACATTTGTAATATCATTTGAAAAGAATTGGATCCAAAATAGGACACAGATGTAAACGAGATATAAATTTGTTTGTGATTTTAGAACCATCAGTTCTCTACTTGCCTCTACCCTACTGTGATTTTTTGAATCCACTTCACTTTAGACGGTAAAACGGTCCATTTCATTAGAATGTGTTAGAACGTAAAGTCTGCTTGCACGTTACGTCTTGACAGAAAATAACTGTTACCGTATATGTGACCAATTTGCTAACCACAAACACTTGATAATGCTTCTTCTTCTATGGTGCTAACTAAAGACAAGCTTAGGCGAACGACTATTGGGTTGAAATGCGTCACAATTGTTCTCGGTCTCGGGCGCCATCCCATAGCTCTCTGCTAGTCTTGAAATGGTGTTGTAAGTTCTGCAGATACGTTTTCTTCTGTCTACCACGAGCGGGCTTTCCTTCAATTCGGCCACTGAGGCAAAGGTCCTCTGGCATCTATTGTCTGATGTAATGGCAAATTGACGTGACACTGTCACTTTAAGTAACCCTCTTTCTTGCCCAATACGGTGTAGAACTTCGATGTTTGTTACTTTGTCAACGTAGAAAGTTCATAGCATGCGGCGGTAAAACCACATCTCTGTGGCTTCTATTTTTCTCCGTGTTTCTGGATTGAATTTTCACACTTCTATTCCATACAAGACGAGCGACCAGACAAATGTTTTGAGAAAACGGAATTTGATGGTCGATGAAAGTTTTCGATCGGTAAAGATTGCTCTCATGTTATTGACTCCATCTTCGGCAATGCCTGTTCTTCGTTTGTTTTTTCTCTTACTATCACCAGTGGCTGTGATGTAAGATCTAAGATAGTTAATGACTGGCACTTGTTCTATGGTTTCACAATCTATTTCGAGATTGAAAATTTCAACTGTGACTTGTGTTTTGAGATGCACATTACCTTTGATGTTTTTTTTCGTAGTTATTGCTGAGACCACAGCGATTACTAGAGACTATTGCAACAGGAGTCAGATTTTGGCCGTCCTCCGTGGGCGTAGTTATGAAAGCTGTGTCGTCAGCGTGACGAATATTATTTATCTGGAAGCTATTAACAAGCAGACCTTCAGAAACTTTATCAAGATAATAATATATAATGTTTATTGTAGACAAAAGAATATAACTTGAACTTTTTGGAGCTATAAGCAAAATAGAAGACGTTACATAAATATATATTTTGAGATTTATTTATTATGAAATTAACTGGTAATCTTCATGGTCTTATTTCAATTCCAATTGATAGAATTGCGTTTGGGGAATAATAGCACTCCTGCTACTGTGTATCTTAAGAAAACCAAAGATGAGCTTGATTTCCGGTAGCATTGCCAACATCCAACGCTAATAACGACACGTATTTTGTGTTGTTGCACGGATTTTTGAAGACATTGGGGAAAGTCTCTGTTTGATTTGTGACAATGGCGTTGTGTTTCGACCTAACCCCTTAACATTCGACATTCACATTACTTTAAGTCCTAACTAAGTGTAAACTATTTCATTAAAGTATTTTGAATCAGTATCATGACTTGTATTTTGATATAACCATGACTACTGCCCTTCAAGTAGGTGAATTTTTGTTCACGAAAAAATTAAACATAAACGTTTTGCTATATTTAAGGTATAAAGGACTTTTAAAGGCGAGCGTCTTACTAACTGAACAAATGAACAGGAAAAAGAGTACGAAGAGGTGATGGTGTTTGAGACGGGTAAAAACATGGCGCAGCGAGATTATACGGTCGTCTATGTCGTTTGGTATGGTACTTAAAAGAACAAAAAGAAAAAGGAGACCTTACGAACTAATCTAGCCTACCGATTGATTCCAACATATTGTATATCTTTTAAGCTCCTAATAAGCTCTTCTTCACAGTTGAGAAGACATGAAATGTAAAAATATCAGCAGAACTTCCACTTGTTACTAAATAGAATTAAAAGCTTTTACTATCGAGATTGTATTCTTGTTTCAACCGCCACTATTGAAAAACAGTTTTGACGTTTATACAATGCATTTTTTCTTGCACTTGATTTTTACACTGTCTTTGAGAGGTATTTACAGTGTTACTGAGTTCATATTGTTTGTTTCTTTTGAGCTAGGTTTATTATATTAAGCTTAGAAACAAAGTATCAGTGGTGGTATGAGGAAGGTATATGAAACGCGACATTTCCTTTGCATGACAGCAAAGTCATCCCAGAACATTTTTTTGTAGGATACGGTTGTTGCTTGGTTCCTCTCAGTGTGAAAATTTAGATTATTGTATTGTTTACCCACGTAGTATCCGGAAGGCTATCTTGAAGCAGAGGGAAGAAAGCAGGAAGAAAAGAAGAAAGAAAAAGAAGCTAAAAGATTAGCGAAGCAGAATAATAACAATGACGACACACCTAATCGCAAGAAAAATCAGCTACTTGTTTCTTTTTCAAAAAAACGAAAACAAGGTTTGTGATTATAATTATTTCTATTTTGTCCGGTTTGTTATTTTATTCCAAGTTGCTTCTTTGCCGTGTTGTATCAGATAAACAGATAAAGTAGGAAAAGGATTGGACAGTGTAAAGGTATAGAAATATTTTTTTGATAGATTTGAAAACGTATCTTTCTGACTACACTGAGGAAAACAACCCTAAAAGGACGAGGAAAGGCCAACCCTATAGGATGGTCATATGCAGCAACAGTCAGTAGAGTACGTATTCATCGTGCTTTTGGCTTAGTTATTAAAAGCCAGTCGGAACAGATTTGAGATAGAGAAGCAAAGATAAAAGTATGTCATTTATGCTGCATGTATGTAGCGTCATATCATTTTTCTTTCGGGGTTAGCTATGGGCCAGCTTCTGGCGGCGCATAAAAACATTCGGGCCTCGTAGTCTGACGTAGTGAGGGAAACTAACAAATTTTCCTGTCAGTTTTACCTTGACCACGTCTAACTATGGGCAAACTTAAGTAGCTGGTCATCCAAAAATAGGCTTACAGAATCACTTTTCTTCAGGACCTGGTTAACAGTACCCTAAGGTATACACACGTTTGACTCAAATGACGTAAAAGTAGCTTAAGTAGCTGGTCATCCAAAGATAGGCTTACAGAATCACTTTTCTTCAGGATCTGATTAACAGTACCTTAAGGTATACACACGTTTAACTCAAATGACGTAAAGGATGACTATTTGTTTAAAGTACCCAGTAAATCTGGTACTTCTCTTTTGCGAGTTTTACTTTAAGGACAGATTTATCTCCCTTTCTCTTACAGACTTACCTCAGGCCTCAGACCTCAGTTCCTCCTGTCCTACACAGGACATAGGGCAACAAGATGTGTCCATCGGACTCGATCCTCAGCGACGGCTTGAGCAGTTCTGACAAACAGTCCTCGAATATGTAAATCGTCTTTGAAGGTTGACCGCCATGTTCTCGGCGGTAACCTTAGGATATGTCCTGCTAACCCCACCTCCTTTCTTCTACCATTCTGAGTAGCTGTGTTTGTTCTGTCCTTCTGTAAATTTCTTCATTTGTTATCCTGTATCTCCATGTAATTCCCAAAATTCTTCTGAGATTTCCCTGGTGAAAGGAGTTTTGCTTCCACTCCAATTTTTTGTTATCTTCCATGTTTCACTTATATAGAGAGCTGTGGAAATAACTAATAACAAACTTTAGGGTTGTAATAATCGGTCAACACGTGGCGCAAAGTGTAGTAAAGACTTTTGTACCCATACGATACCCTATTTTTGTCTACATAAAAGTTCAATAATTTTTTTAAATAGCCATCTTTTAAGGGGAAAACCTTGAGTGATGGTAGTACTTCTTCAAAGTTATCTAGCCATAGTTTTATAAATATCTCATCTAACTAAAATTACGCCTTACAGGTGGTTGTTTTCCATGAAAATATGATAAATACAAAACAATACGACTACTCTGATTAATTGAGAACACCTTAATTGACCCGTAAAATTTGTTTGCTATAAGATTGTCGTATTTTCCCTGTGATAAAATTCTCGCAGTTGTAGACTGAAATACTTGTCTAAGCAAAAATCGATTATGAACAATTTTTTTCAAGTTAACAAATCTTACATTTTTTTAGAAACATAAGGAATAGAGTAAAAGGTATTACCCATTGTGAGGATCAGATTCATGACGTCAGCGTTGTAGCCATAACGCGCTACCTCCTTTCTGAGCCAGTCAAAAATACAGAGTTAAAAGGAGATATATGACCGTCACATGATAAAGCTCATGCATTGTAGCTATATAAGTTAATTCTGCATAATGCAGCATAAAAAATTTAATTCGCCAACATCCTGAAAAAACAAATGTGAGGTAAAATAATGTGCTTTGATAGATAAGAAAGAATAAAGGGACGGAATTAGATAAAGAGACATAGGATGGATGGATAGATAGACAGATAGATAGATAGATAGATAGATAGATAGATAGATAAATAAATAGATAGAAAGAAAGAAAGGTAGGTAGATAAAAAAATTCAATTTTTCTTGGAATCATTTTATCCTTTATCCACTCTTTATTGTAAAGAATCAGATCCATTTGTATTCTTCGAAGGCTCTTGTTGCAGTTGAAGCTAAAAACTTTGTTCCTGAGGTAAATGAATTATACTCACCTGCGATTTATTGTTATTGAGTTACCTCTGTCTCCAACAGATTCTGACAAGCAACACAACAAATCGAACACATTCAATGATAAACTAGACACACAGAGATCACCTAAAAAGCAGAAATTCGATAAGCCGTTCTCGTTGTCGGAAGACGTCCTATCTGGGATTAAAAAAGACCTACGTAATACAAAATTGTGGACACAAGTAACAGAAAATCTAGATACCTATCAGGTACGTACTCTTTTTCTTTACTTATTGCCAGGGGCAACGGTATATTCCTAGAGTTTGATATGTACTTGGAAATGTCAATTCCTTTGTAGATATTTTCATTAACCTTTTTCTTGAGAATCCAACACTGTTGCAGAATAGACAATGTGTAATGAAGGGAAGTATGTGTGGAAGATATACTTAAGGGTATTTAGTAGTCGAAAATCCTAGCTATTTACCTTAATGTATTTTACTTGTGTCGTATTGTTGTGTACCCTTCGTTATTGATGTTGTCGTAAAGCAAGATAAAATATCATTTACATTATATCCGATTGTCTGCGTTTTTAGAAATTTCTTCGATTTTTGTTCGACCTACACTATTTTTAAAAGTTTCTTCCATCTTATAAATAAATAATTGGCCTTTCACATTACAAATAGTTGGTGCTGCAACATATTTGTGCTTGATACATATTAACAATCATGAATTCGAGGGGCTTTTTCAGTACTGAAGTGTTAAAACTTGTTTTTAATTTTGTTGGGTTTTTTTTTCTTGTTTTTAGTTTTGTGGAGTTTTTTTCTTGTTTTTTTTTAACTTCCAGTTAATCATGCCCGTTTTATTCAGGACCTCTTTTTTGGACTTATGGCATAATCGTTAGAAAAAAGGCATAGAACATTAAAAGACCACCAGAGCCTTAACTATTTCTTTGACGGATAAGCGTCGAATTTATTTAACGACCATATTCATGTCCCTCATGGTTTTGGCCATTTATTCTGGGGTTACCTATAACTTGGGTGGTTTTAAGATGCCCTCTCGTTATTCGACAAGTTATTTGTTTATTATCAGTATTAAGCAAGCTAAGTGTTGATACTGAAAACGGTTTTATTGACGAAGCTTGGGAAAACCTGGTGAAATGATAGAAATCATGCATAATAGGGTGCCTAATTTTCTTCATTCATACCCAACGGGAATTATAAATATTGTGTTTGGGGTTTTTTTTTGCATATTATCAACCCCTAAATGTGTTTTAACGTTTGCATTACTTTCACTATAGAATACGAAGTAGAATCACAGAGTTAAAGGTGACAATGCTGCCATAAAGAAACGCGTGCTCAAAACTATCGAACCATATCACATTTAAAATTTAATTATGTTTAAATACTGCAGTACGGACATTAAAATGTTCTTGGTGTACGTTTATGGAGACTATGTCTTACGCTGTATACGTTAGTTGAATTTCGAAGAATTTGATTTGGGTTTTCAGACCAAATTTTTTTGCAGGTGCCCGTGTTGCAAAATAAAATCTTGTACCTTTTAAAAATGCAAAACTTGAAATTAGTGAGTGTTTTTGTTTCGGTTCTTTTAACGTCATTTCCCCCTGTAACTGAGGCGCAGACGGTGCCCTTCAAAGGAACTTTGTTTTGGCAGTAAGGAATTTTTGGCCAGATGCCTTTCCTGACGCCAGCCAATGACTTTTTCTTTTGTATAATTCCAAATTCCTTTCGCCCGTTCGGGGAATCGAACCCGGAACCTCTTGGTTAAGGTGCAACTGCACTTGTGAGTGTTTTTATTATTCCTATTTGAATTTACCTAATTTTTGTCACTTAAAAAGCACCTATGTTAAGGAGTATCCGTCGAACACTAGTCAGTTTTGTTGGGAGTTAGTTAATACTTTTTCTAAACAGTATTTGATACAGAAACTACCTGTCTTATCAAATATTCTGGCTTTTGCATATCCATGATCGTCGTGAAACCTCAGTCTGGTATAACTGGGAATTACATATAGGTAAGTAAGTGTACCGTGAATGATTAATAAAACCCCGACACATTTATTGAAAAATAACAATCAACGACTTGTGTGGAATTTTGAATTGGAGCTGGAATAAGATGCACTATTGTACGATAAACTGCCTATTATGACGGGAACTCGGCAAAGAGGTCATTCTTTTGTACAGCTTCCACGCCTATTGAATTTTGATGAGGGTTAGATGAAATGTTTATTAAGGAGAAACTTCCATCAAATTTCATGGAATTATAAAGAGACTTTTATTTGAACGCAGCGTTTGTTGACACTTGTTTAAAGGTTTGGTCATTTTTTAATGAATTTGCAGCATAAAATGCACTGTTGCACATACTCAAATATCTCAATCTCTGTTTATTTCAGACATTTTTAACTCGTGTCCAGGACTCTTTTCAGTGTGTGTGCTGCCAGGAACTGGTTTTTAAGCCTGTGACCACAGAGTGCGAACATAACACATGCCAGGTATGATATTTTTAGTAGGCTGATCGTCATAGACCAAAGAGGTATGCTAATCATAGTATTTCTGATTCCTCTTTAGTTACTGAAATGGTCTTAGCTTTGGTATTTTACATGTGGGACAGAGCCTACCCTTCCCATAACCTCGTTACTGTTACATCCTGCACAATGGGGCTTTCTGTGTTGCGTTTCCTTAATATGTGAGGGTGAGCCCCGATGCCCTACCGGTGTATGAGGAGTTGTTGGCTGGTGCGTGCCAGTGGCAAAAGTTTAGTGTAGGGCTAATTCTTTTTCATACCTTAGAAAAATGATACTACCACTACACTGCCTACTTCTATCACTAACCTTCAAAATAGCGTCTGGTCTCTGAATCAGGTATAAAATAAAGTTTTTTGTTTCCTACTTAGTTCAGAAGTGAGTAATTTGTATGTAAATGTCAACCATTCAAAATGACATGGCAAAGATGTTTGAAAAAGTAAGTTGTAAGGCTTTTATCTTTTAAGTAAAGGCAGAATATAATGTCGCGATAATGATAATTAAGAAGACAGAATCAATTCGTGAATATTAAATGACTTCGTAATGGTTAGTGTGCAATAATACGCGGATACACATATTCAATACACAGATTCAATACATGAATATTAGATGACTTGGTAATGATTAGTATACAATAATACGCGGATACACACATTCATTCAATACACAGCATTATTACTTCCTGAGAATCAGTTTTAGTGATTCCACAGTATTAGAGAGAATTTATGGTCATTTCCCACATTTTGTGGAAAAAATATAGGAAATGACCATAAAAAAATATTAAAAATATGGGATTTTATGTAATGTTGCTATCAGTTGTGACATTAAGAATCGCTACAGGCTACTTGCCCTTGCACCTGCATGTACTCACTGTGACTATCTTTTTGTTATTTATTATTTGAGTTATTATTATTTAGTAGACGGATCCATGTTTTATGACGTAATGGCAACACTAAAACGAGACCTGTAAGCAACATGTCTTTTACTCAATACATAGTTGAGAAGTTGCTTGCAGAATAAAGTGAAACGTCACGAAATAGTATCATTTTCTGCTTAAAAATATTGAGTTAGAGCTTGAAATTTTGTGGAAGTTGTGTTAGTCATGTGGATTTGGGGAAACATCTAGAATCGTTGCCAGTATTTATAATAGAGAAGATTGAAAGGCATCGTCTGAAAAGTGGAAAATCTGAGGACAGTGCCATTATGAAAACTTCGAACAGAGGACGCAAGTTTGGAGAAGAAAAATATCTTAGTTCTGAAAACATCCATACTGCTTGTGACAGTGATGACGTCATGGTTAAAGGCAAGTCTAAAGCTTTCATGACGAAAGATATGAGATTTGTTTATGTTTGTATTGATAGGGCAACATCACTTGTTAAAACAGCCAAATATTCATCCCCAGCTGGGAAGTCAGGATATTGATGGAAATACCAGACTACGGTCTTAAACAGTGAAAGTTTGTTCCAACCAAGGTAGCATGTACCAGCCAATCAGGAAAATGGGAAGTACCATCAACATAATCAAGTTAATGTCACAGACTGTGACAGAATCTGTTGTACAAAAATCAAACGATCCTTCAGGTATTATTTGTTCACTTTTCAAAACACCTCTTAACAAAATGTCTCCTCGGGATTTTCAAACTCAAAAACACTCCAAGAATACTTCAAGGGTAAAAGTAAACTTATTAGAATCACATCCAGCGAACCACCGCTTTTTTCAACCATCGAAAAATTATGCAAACTTTTTTCTTAGCTCACCAATTCCTTATCAGTTACAAGCTTTTGACGCTTTCTTTTCTTTTCTTAAGAACTTGGAGTGTTTCCCCACTTCAGAATGCAACAACAAAAATAAAGAAAATTCGAACTGTCGATTTTTCTTGATTTTTTTTTGAGAACCATACTTTAACGAACAATGGTTTTCAATATACAGATACACTCGTGTCTATAACCATCACAGAATAAATAGCCATTAGGTAGGAAAAGAAAACAATCACACAAAGTCCGTACCATTGGGTTTGATTTACGTAAAAGTAGGTTAACATCGAGTATTTGTCATAAAATATTTATAAGAAAAAGGCAGTTTGAANAAGCTTGCTAAAGATATTCTAAGTGAAAAGTTTTTGCAAATGACCAAAGATGCCTTTGAACATGGAAAAAACACTAGTTTTATTGCTATTATTATGTATGAAGATATCATTCATATGTGTGCGTGCGTTGTGTGCATCCCTGTCCCCTGTCCTTTTGTTTCTTTCTTTTCTTTTCTCTCTTTCTCTTTCCCCGTCATTCTCTTTCCTCGTCATTCTCACTCCCCGTCTTCTCTTTCCTCACTCCCTCTCACTATTTTTTACCAACACTAACAACGAATGAAGAAACAAAGAGCAATAGGTCATAGAAAATATCTACACAGAGAGTAAAATAGGCACGACATTGAGGCGTATTATGAGATATGCCACTTTTTGTCTCAACGTTCACTTTTAGGAAAAAACTTTATATTAATGAAATATTGTTTTAAAATAATATTTCCTGTCTAGTAACTTTGGCTAATTTTTTGTGCACTTTGTCCCAGCTCTGCTTCCAAACGATTTGTTTATAAACGTGAAGGTATAGTATGTTCAAGTTTTAAAATAAGTGACTTGACTAAATACAGTTTACACCTTGCGCTACCTTTCTGCATTGTCGAACAAATCTAGTAAGTCTATACTAGCATAATGACCAATTATTAAAGATCATGAAATATTGCGCAAAGCTGTTGGTCGGTACTTTCTAGAAAACTGGCTCACAGAAATTTCAAAGAAATTGTTTAACTTTTTTGCCTTTAATTTTTAGACTTGTCTTAAGCGTTCGTTTAAGGCCGAGGTCTTCAGTTGCCCCTGGTGCCGCTTTATGCTTGGCGAGAAGTATAAAATGCCTGTGAATACCCATTTGGACCGTCTCCTTCAGAAGTTGTTTCCGGGATACACAGCCAACAGATAACAGCGAAATGAAAATTTGCAATACTTTTATACAACAACCTATGGTGGTATCGAAGATGAGGTACAATCTGACGATACAATAGTAAACTTTTGCTGACTTTACAATTTGAAGGATTCCAGAAGCTTATATTAGTATTAAGAAATTATGCTTAGTAATACACAGCAGCCTGTTTACAAATTTTGAATAGCAAGGTTTTGTTACCATGCATTAACCAAAAATAGAATGTGACAGGAGTTCAATTGATGGAGTATTTTATTTTAGTTATGTTGTTTGCAAAAGAAGAAACAGTTTTAAATCTTCTTTAGACTGGAATATGGTTACGTAGTATACTTAGACTTTGATGTTCTAAGATTACAGGGGAAATGTCATCAGATTTTTCAAAACTATCTGTAAATCTGATGACATTGTGTTTACCCTTTTGCCCCCGAAAGAAACAGAATTGGTAGCATTGAAACTTGCTTAGTACTTTCTTTGCACCTCCAGTGTACAGTATATTTGGATGGTCGTTAACTTTTACTGAAATTGCACCCGTCTCAAAATGTCGTTACAGGGGGGTACACAGTTGAATTTTTGGCAGCTTCTATCAAACGTTGCTGTAGGTTTTAAAACATAGGGACAAATAAAACAAGAGTTTAATACGAAATGAATCCTTCCTTTAATTATTTCAATTGTAATCCTCTATTCCCCGGAAAGGGTGACATTTTTTACCCATTGGTATTTTTTAGCTGCTTCTTTAAGTTTTTCTTTTACATCACTAAATAAACTCTTTACTTCCATAGGTACCCAATGGCCCTTGTCTGATTTAACGGTTTCCCCAAGAGCTTATTCTAACAACTGCTGCACCCAAATATTTTAGTTCTTTGGCATTCAGTCAATAAAATTTCCAATTCAGACAGAGTCCTTTGTAAGGAAAAGTGTCCACATTTGTGCTGCAGAGGTCTTGTGTCAGAATATAGGCTAATGCTATGTATATCAGAAAAAACAAGGCCTGTGGCATTTGCATGCATGCATGGCATGTGGCATTTGCATGCATGCACCATTATATTTTAATGGACATAGTCGCCCCGAAAATAGTCATATTTTGTAAAAAAAGTGATAATCTTTATTTCCAGTTACTTTTTGTATTATGTCCTTTCAGGAAGGTATTTTTAATGTTTNTTTTGTTCAATTTTTTCTCCATTTACTATCGTTTAACTTCAGAAGCTAATTTCCAATTCAGACAGAGTCCTTTGTAAGGAAAAGTGTCCACATTTGTGCTGCAGAGGTCTTGTGTCAAAATATAGGCTCATGCTATGTATATCAGAAAAAGCAAGGCCTGTGGCATTTGCATGCATGCATGGCATGTGGCATTTGCATGCATGCACCATTATATTTTAATGGACATAGTCGCCCCGAAAATAGTCATATTTTGTAAAAAAAGTGATAATCTTTATTTCCAGTTACTTTTTTGTATTATGTCCTTTCAAGGAAGGTATTTTTAATGTGTATAGCTGTTAAGTGGTACTAAGTATTTGAATCATATTGTGTAAGGATATCGGTAATTTCGTGCTTTTACTCATATAGTCCAGATATTAAAGATAAGCATACGTGGTTTAAATTTTGGTTATGTACAGGCTCAATGACTTCGATTATTATTAATTGTTGACAATTTATCAAGTAGGAAAATGTACAGATCAAACAGGAAGAGAAGTTTCTATCCTTTCTAATATTGGCATAATTTTTACCAAATTACTGGTTTTTAAACAAGCTTTTTGAAATGGCTTATAATTATATATTACATTTTTTGTTTATTCTTGTTTTGATCGAACTTTTGACGTTAAAATTTTGAAGCAACGTTTATCGGTTTTAAGTGGTAATTGCATTTGGTTAGCTAGTATGTCCTTGTAAATATTACGATAAAAAGTTGCCTTCTCTCTGATAAACCTGAAACCGTTTTCGTCTCAACTTTACAATTTCGTGATCAACTTTGAACATGTTATTGCTGGAATGTTGTCATTATAATCAGTGGCATTACTGTTACTTCTAGCTTGTTATAGAGTGTACTAAATGTCAACACATGAACATTACGCCAAATGATAATAACATTAAGTATCAGAGTATGAGGAAGTGATACTCATTTGAAATTATTATACTTCCGGTTTTTACATTACGTAAGATGTAATCATACTGTTACCATGGCAATGAAATCCGTCATCACCAAATATAACCGACTGGAACCTTTACTCTTTTGACATCTCACCTTCACTTCCTCCTATTCTGCCTTTTGTGATTTCTATTTGGTTTTTGTATAGACCTGCGTTATTTAAGTTTATATTTTATCCATTTTTTGGTCTTCAGCGATATTGTGGCATTCTAACATTACTTTTAAGAGATGTTCCTTTGTTTGACAAGCCAATATTCACAATTTTATTCTATTTTAAAAACAGAATTATAAAACAATAATTCAGCTAGCGACAAGAATATTCTGCACTTATATTATGTGGTGTTTATTTCATGTAATCTGAGTATATTGTTCCAAACAATATTTTTTAATCTATTATACAATTCAATGCTATACAGCTATTAAAGAAATGCTTTTGACATGTACATTATTTATGTTCCGCACACCCATTGTAAATTTCCAATGCGTACTTAAAAGCAGACCGAGAAATATCGTCAGAAAAGGCATTGCTCATACTTTATGCTTTCTTGGGATTTTGAAAACCCTTAAAGTACAGTCTTCCTCAGTCACCTGGTCACTACACTCAGAGTTTATTTTACTCCTATTGCTACAAGATTTCTCAGCATGAAGAGTACCTCTACACGAAGTTGAGAAATAATACCACTAAAAGCTTCTAAGGTCCAGACCCCTGAACTGAGCCTTTTATTTGTTTTATATACTTTTCAGTAACTGGTATGGTGTTGTTAACATATTAGTGTAATCTTTAAAGAGTTTTGAATTTGTACAAGAAAACCATATGTCCGGCTCGAGCCTCTCAAAGTCGTCTTTTTGTCAGGGTTTTAGAGGTGTTTAACCAACCAGCTTTTTGGTGATACCAACTACTATTACCAGAGTAATAAGCAAACGTAATATTGACATAACTTCGAGCCATTTAATTATAGACCAATTTAGGTGATAAAAATATTTTCCTTTTCAAGTGATAACTTACAAAAAATGCGTTTGGCGGCTTGCGAGTCCGATACTTCACAGCTTCAAAGTGGCCCCACCTCTTAAGGTGAACACGATCTAGAACTGTCTAGTGTCTGTGGTCAAGTATTGAACTTGACCACAGACAGACAACGTAGTTCGTCAGTTGCAATTGTTATTACAGTGCAACTTAAATCTTGTTCCAATAAAAACGCTGCAGGGCCTTTTTCAAGCACCGCGTTTTTGCTCCAACACACATCTCATATTCCTCGCTATAGTGGGTGCTGCCATACGTATACCATAAGAATGTGGGCATAACAGACGTATCAACATTGGTAACACTGTTGTAAAACTAGGCGATCTGTGTGGCCACAAACTAGGAAAAAGGTATTTAAAACTTTTTTCTCGTTTGTCACTTTGATGGTTATTTTTAATAGTAATAATTTTTCGTATTGTACTTTGTCAAAAACCTTGCAGTAATCTTTAAAGCACAAATATAGATATTGTTGCACTTGAATTGATCGTTCTTTAGGTGTTTTCCGCATTAATATTACATTTCTTGTACATTTATCATTTACAAAATTGTTCTTTGGAGATTTCTGGTTCCACCATGCTTCTGCCTCTTGTCATAATTATTATTAAAAGTACTTTGATAATATGAATCATGAGACTTGTCGTTCGATGACAAAACTGCCCCAGGTCTCTTTTGCAAGCTGATAAAAATTGATCCGCTTAAGTCGATTGGAATTGAACCGCTTTCGTAAACCTCGTTCAGTGCGTCAGTTCGTCAGTTCGTCACTTTATCTTTCAATCTCAAACCCTTCCAGTGCTAAAATTTGTTCTACTTTTATTTCGTCTTGCCCTGCTGCCTTATTTCTTTTTATTCTATCCGACGCCTATCTTACTTTGGTTGTAGGATTTTGAACACATTGCCTTTCTTATTTTCAGGCAAGTTTCTTCTTTATCTTTGAGGAGTTTCTTGATATATGCTTCCCATCGTGCTAGTATCTTTTCTTTCTCGAGGATAATGCTCCCTTCTTTTGCTTTCAAAAACCCACTAGATATTCATACATTCTTTTTACCAAATATTTTCTTATCATAATGATGGAGTTTCCGTGATTCACTTGGTAATAATATTTCTATTCTTTCACATTGTCTATTTAACTTGTCTTCTTGCTTTTCTATCAAATAATGCAGATGTTACCTATCCGTTTGCTTACTTTTAAAGCACTTGCCTTAGTGGCAGAAATTTGAATAAACTTCTCAACACTCCCTTTATTTCAAACACTGCTTTGGGACATAATTTTAGTGTTTACAGTAGAACATGTACGTCACTCAGCCATAAACGGGATTTATTTCAATTCTCATTATTGAATTTGGTAAGAAAGCGTTTTCTTGTGCTCTCTGGTAAGAGTTTACTGCAACTGCACTGTTGACCTGTACTATTTAAGTTCTATATAATAAAAGAGTAAGGTTAAAAGAAGGTGTTTACCTTTTAGATCATAGAAGGAAAAGCAGAATTCTAAATGAGATAGAAGTGCTTTTTAGCAAGGTTCGTTTCATACTGAAGGAGCCACAATGCTTTAAAAAATATAAAGCAACTCTTAGTAAAATAGTACAAGACAGTAGACTTCCACAGATAACTATACCTTTGGTCCTGTTTTGTTTTACGTTTAATGGGCTGGTGTTAGAGGAAGACGAAATGTAGGCTCTCTGGATGACATCAACAACAACAAAAGTATACAAAGACCATATTTGTCAACCAAAGTTTTCTTTTAAGAGCTCATACACATATTTCTGAATAACAATTACCCAAAACTAATGAGTAGGTTGATTAATTGACTGTAGTATGTGCTACAATTCAATTATGTTATTCTTTCACAACAAGACACCTGTAAGCAATGGAAAACTATTCCTACAGTGTAAGATATGCGTTTAAAATTAGTTTCATCAAAAATTATCAAATCCGCTTTTTCATCCAGAAAAAGATCGATATTCCTGTCTCCTCTTAAAATATGAAAAATGAGATTCACGAGCTAATCTAATATCACCTTCATTTCAACCGTGGAATAAGACATTTCAGTAAGAAACACAAGAAATGAAATTACCACTGAAGGTTGATAATGATGATTATTATGAATTTGGGTGAAAATTTTGCCACCTTTGATTCTGCAGCATCTTGAACTACACATATTAGTACAAACTAAATGACTCGTACAGTATTTCTCAGGGAAATAAAACTAGGATCAGTTGCGGTATGTGAACCATACTCGCGTATACACACTTCAATCAATTCATAGAGTTAATCAGAAGTGATGACAAATCGCACAACTATCATAAAATAACAACACAAAATTGCTAATCTATGCAAAAGAAATACGTTTATGTAGAGTGACGATTTTTCGAAAATCATATTTGACTATTAAAAACAGGTTAGTAAAAACGCTTTTTTATGGAAACTTTTGTTGATAAAATACTACTAGTGAAACCCATTCTTTTTATTTCACAGCTAATCTTCCCCACTTTTAGAAAATAGCGATCTGGAGCAATTGAAAGCCATAAACGATTTCTTTTTAATCTACACAGCTGAGGCAAAAAACACAGCTGAGGCAAAAAACACAGCTAAGGCAAAAAGCTGAGGCAAAAAACTCGATGCTCCTTAGTGAAATGCATACTCGTCCTTAATTTTTTCCCCCAGTAACTGGGGCTCAGACTGTGCCCTTCAAAGGGACTTTTATTTTCGCAGTTGGAAATTTCTTGGCCGGGTGCCCTTTCTGACGCCGACCAACAGCTTTTTCTTTTGTAAAGTTCCAAAATTCTTTTCGCCTGCTAGGGGAATTGAACCCGGAACCTCTTAGGTACGGTGCACTTGCATTAACCATTAAGCCATGGTTCCTCTATACCCGAACGTATTTGGACTGCATAAAATGAGGTTGGCTGTGAGTTGGTTCTTTCTTGGTATCCTCATTAATAAAATACGGCGTGATTTGTATTTTCATATTTTGTTTTTTTCATCCAAACCACTGGAACCAGAAGTGATGCTATTTTATCTGACATGTACACATTCTGTACCACAATCATTTCTACATTACCTTGCTACATCGAGATATTTCTCCTGTTGTTAGTTGACAGAAAAATCTTATTAAATTGAAAAGATCATTACTAAACGTTTTTCTTCATATAGTTCAAGTAGACGCTTACTATTGACCAGTTGGCTTGGTTCTTTCCTATTTACCAATCTAACTATAATTTTAAGCTACCATTAACAATAAGCACCTTGAATATTTAACAATGATTGGTTGTTCCAAAATTAATGACTTAAAAACCACAAAGTATACAGTTACATTTTTCGCTGTTATGGTGTCACATAATCAGCACATTTTGGTGAACAAAAGACTTTGTCATTAGCAAAATAGAACCTTCTATCGGTCAAAGACTTGTTACATGATCGACAATAGAAGCACTCTTTACTTGCATGCCAGTGTAATCGATTATGTGTTATTCGGGCTTCTCCAGCTTTGACTGTGGTCCGACATGTAGCACAGCTAATGGAAAACAGCAGATTGTAGCAAGGGATACAATATGGCCGACTGTCGTTTAATATATAAGATGATCCACCAAGGCTTTTGTCACAAGCAAAGCACAGAAAGTGACGCCGATGCCAGTAAAATCCTTCCGCTTCAGTGTACTCTTTCATAAATATTAGCTGCAAAAGAAACAAAATAATAGAGCTGGTCTAGGGTATGACTTAAAAGTTAAGGTTTTAGAAGCCTTTTAAATTTCTAAAATAATAATAACTCTGGTATATATATAAATATATACATTATACATAATATATATTATATACATGATATAATAAAAATTTGTATGTGCATAAACAACAACCAAGTAGAGTTCTCCATGTACTTGATGTCTTTGAAGTATTTGGTTCCAAGGTTGTCATACCCGAAGAGTGACAGTGTGGATAAGCTCCTACTGTCTGTCAAGGCATGAATCTCACACAGCCTCTGACAACCAAATCAGACTCCTAACCTGCTCGTTCGCCTTAGCTACTAAGCCTGGTAAAATTGCTTTTACTAATAGGAGAAGGGGGGAAGGCGACCAACTGGCGCCTTAAAGCCAGTTGTTTTGGTGGGTGGGGCTCGTCAGTCTAGGAGTGCAGCACGCTTAGGAAAGGAAACTCTACCTATTCAAACTTCCGCTGCCTTGCTGTTATGCTAACTAATGAAAAAGGCTTCGAGAGTAAACCCTGAGGAGAACTCCGGAGTCGGATTCCCTAAGGCAGTTTGCTGTTGCATGCAACTACATTCTGGCAACTCCTAAGACGCCGCTAGTGCCAAACTGTATGGTTTTGCTGGTTTTTGTCATCCATCAACGACGTGGAGAGGGGACACCTGTTGCATCTGCGACAACCTGTCTTCCATAGCACATTGCCTAGGCTTACGTCCTACAACACCCACTCATCAACATCCACTCTACAGATATACCCTAAATAGGATATTCCAGCTTCGCTTTCCTGGTCGGTACAACACGAGGAGCAGCAGATACCGGTTATATGCTAACCATCAACTGGCGTAGAGCGTGGCGCCAGTGGCTACTTCCGACGGTGGGAGAGATGCACGGATCTCACTGGACAGCTATCTCCCAACTCAAGCACGGAATACCCTATTCAGTAAGGTGCTGTCCCGCCACAGTCTACTTTCCTCATTGGGTCCATGTGGATTAGAATCCTTTCCTAACAGTAAACTGTAAACCATGCACCAAGCAAGAAATCACAGCAAAAAGCACCAGCTCTAAAACTGGAAAATTGGAATGCTCGGATAATGCTGAATGGACTGCATGAAAACCTTCAAGACATCAGCTATGCAAGAAAAACGCGATCATTAATGACGAACTACTAAGGCTGCATGTAGACATGGCGGATATTCAATGAAATCGCTCTGCAGCTTCCTGCATACTAAGAGTAGACGACTTTACTTATTTCTGGCAGGGTCAGAGCTCAGACAAGCCACGAGAGTATGCAGTTGGCTTCGCAGTCAGATACACTTTGCTGACGATGGTGGAATCTGGCAGCAATGGTTCAGCAATACTCCCTCCTTGCTCTCCGCCTAAACACCACCGAAGGCTCCAACACACTCGTCAGTACACCTACACCTTTACTCTTAGGGGGTCAACAGAGTCAATGGATGAATTCAATGATCGCCATGGTCAACAACATTCCCGCCACGGAATCAGTTATTCTGCTGGATGACTTTAATACCCGAGTCAGTGCAGATCATGAGTCTTGGTCATCCTGCCTAGGGCCCTTTGGTGTTGGGAAAATGAAGAGAATGACCAGAGACCTCTTGAATTCTCCACTTAACCTAATCTGTGCATTGGCAATTCTCTCCTCAAGACCAAGCCTCAGCACAAGGTATCCTGGAGACATCTTCGCTCAAAATGTTAGCATCAACTGGATCTGACCCTAGTTAGGTGTTCTCACCTCAGAAATGTGCTTCTGACAGGATCATATCACAGCACAGACTGTAACACAGATCATTCCTTAATTTCCAGCAAACTCAGGTTTCAACCAAAGAAGTTCTATTGCACCAAGAAGCAAGGCAACCCACACATCAACAACAGTAAGATGTCCCAGCTAGACCACTTTTTTGGTCCGTTTGCAGTTGAATTTTACAAAAAAGGTTAATACGACCAAGACAGGAGAGTCGGCCACAGAGAAATGGGAAGCTCTGAAGAACATCATCCTTGGTACAGCTCTAGCAATCTTTGGGAAAAAGACAATCAAATATTAAGATTGGTTTATATTCAAATCAGCTAGAATGAGCCCTGTCATAGAAGCTTAACGCAGTGCTCTACCATATTATAAACATTGTCCTAGCAAACAGAGCCTGCAGAAACTCAGAGCAGCTAGAAACAAAGTTCAACAGACTGCTCGTTGCTGTGCCAAAGAGTACTGGAATCAAATCAGTGAAGACATTCAGACAGCTGCCAGACAGCAATATTAGAGCGATGTATGACGGCATAAAAAAGGCGCTAGGGCCATCATAGAGCAAGATAGCACCACTGAATTCTTTATTTGGGGATACTAACATAGACAAAGGTCACCCGATGGTGAGATGGGCAGTATGTTACTTGGAGTTCTACCTCAGAGAGAACTCCATGTCCACCTGAGTCCATGATGCCATTGAGTGCCTGCCAGTGTTACATGAGCTGGATATGGAACCAACTCTTGAAGAGCTAAAAAGGCCATTGAAACTTTAGTTGACTGGACTCTCTAACTTATCTTCATAAAGTTGCTATCAATGCTGGACAGAATCTTCCAGAAATTGTTAAAGTACAAGAAATTCTCTATATTATCTCTTCTTCAACCCATTTGTTCCTTATTTCTCTTGTATCGATTTCTCTCTCTCTCTCTCTTTCTCTCTCTTTGTCTTCTGAATGTTGCTCAGTTATTAAAACAGTACAAGACTCCAGTTATAAGGCTCAGCACAAGCATCATATTGCTTACATATCTGTCTTTGGCGACTTCAGTGCTTATCACATGATCTGGTTGACTTATTCTAATCGGACTGACAGACCTATAGAGGCTACGTCCAATTTCGCTCTTGTCCATAATCTTCTACAGCTTGTTTAAATTTTCGACATGATTACCTGAATCAGACTAAGGAGAATTTCCTCTTTTATTCCTGGGCACTGTAAAAAAATGTTTTTACAGTGTAATTGGAATCTTCTGACTATTTTGTTGTCACTATCGAAATTAAGGCAACTGTTTCAAATCTTGTTGACAAGTCGTATCATCATAAAGCTTTTAAATGTAGCCAGGTCAACTGGAATGGATTTTGTCCATATCTTGGTAATATTCCTTGGAGATTTAGTCTTTAAGAAACCAGCTTCTAATACTGCTACTGAATTCACAGAATGTTTAGGTTATTATTAAAAATTTGTACCTGGTCTCACTTACAAAATCAAATAATATTCCCCTTCATGGTTTAATGTTCACTGTTCGTCCGTAGTTGATTATGGCAATAATTTCTGTGTTCAATATCAATAAGCTGAAATTGATAAATCTTTTCTTTTTGACGGCCCAACAATGCTTGTAAAAGGGCAATTTTTGGTGCAAAATCTCGCTATGCCAAGCGAGTTTGTGAATCTCTACCTTCCCAAAGACTTAGATGTTGTGATTTTTGGAAGATATACAATAATCTTTTACATTTTGGCAGGACCACTATTCCTATACTTTTTGTTGATAATGCTCTATTTTTTCTGTCACCTGATGGAAAGGTTGATCGTTGCCCATGATTTTTTTCTCTAAATGACACTGGTATTTGTTTGCCAGAGTTCCCTTCGCAAACTGATTAGACTTTGGACTCTTTCATCATAAATCCATGGTTACTTGCTAAGTTTATTTGTAGAACTCATTAAAGCTCAGGGTCTAGATTCAATTCCTTTAGTTGTCTTGAAAAAATGTACTTCTGAGCTTTCTGTTTTTTCTGTCAAACCTTTTAAATCATTGCCTATTGAATTCTTGTTTTCTGTTTTCTTCGAAAGTTTGGATGTTATGTTTGTTTCCATCAATGCAAATGGTCTATTTGATTTTAGTCTATATTGATCAGTGTGTCTTTTCTGTCATTAGTAAGGTCTTTAAAAGGCCGAACAATAATGCACTGGTAGAATTGTGGCAGAATGTAGGTCTATTTATTGTGTTTCAGTAGGAATTTAGAGGCTCTCGCCCCTATGCTGACCTGCTGAATATAATCAGAAAACGTTTTTATAGCTTTATGGGTAAGTCTGTTAACTAATGTTCTACAGCTTTGAATATTTCCAAAGCATTTAGTAAGAAATGAAACACTAGCTTGCTTCATAAACTTTATGCTTATGGTATTTCAAGAAGGATCTTGGGGATCCATTAGTCCTTTCTCTTGGTTCATAAAATGGGTGCTACACTCGATAGTATTCTATTTGATGACTATTGCATTAATACTGGCTTTCTTTAAGGCTACCTTGAGACTTTTTGAAAAGTTATAATATTTAATAATTCCTAATGACTCAATAATGATTACTAAAGTTATATCTATAAGAAGCACAGGAGTAATAACTACCAAGCAAAATATGTGTAGAATAACATCATTTTGATGATAGTTCTAAAAGTATAGATCATAAAATGAGTAGGCTTTTTCATTTATAATATATTAAGCTCTTACCTCGTCACAACCCTTACATCGTGCCCTGTACAGTTCAGCATAATGACGTCCGCAGTATATATTTCCAGCATCGACAAAATAAATATAATCCACAAGTTCTTCATTACAAACTTTGCAGACAAAGCAGTTTGAGTGCCAAATATTGCGTGATTCAACTTTTTCTGCAAAGACACCAAGGGATTTAGGTGAAATTCTACCATTGCAACCACGACACACCTACAATGATAGAAAAGGCTATAAATTAACATTTGTGTTAGGAATTATTCAAAACCAAGCTATTAATCTTAAACAACACTAATGAAACAGAGGATTTGAAAAAAATTACACAAAACGAATTGGTGAAACAACGAGCTGGGTTATTTGTTATTTTTTCAATTTTCAAACAGATCATTCGTGTACTCTAATGCTACCATTCTACTGCACCCATAGTAATTTTTACTTCGCGAAAAGTTTTTCATTCATTATCAAATTATGTCCTGGCTGCCAGAGATTCAAACATGATTATTTTCAAATGTATGATCAGGTGTGATGAGAGTACGCCTATAGGATTGTTCGTACCCTCTCGCACCTTGTTAAGACCCCACATTTATCAATTTAAGCAAAGGATGACAAAAATCCAATTTTATTTCCATGCATAAAGAACAGAAAACAGTATTACTTATCTTGTATTTTACCTATTAGCTATAGCTAACTACGCTACAGGCCTTGCCAACATGCCATTTACAGCCATAACTGGTAACGTATTCTGATTCATTTCAAAAGTCTTTGTCAAAGGGAATTGATGGCTTGCTGACTGTGTTTTAAATGTGTTTTGGCAAAAGGTTTTTGTGGTATTTTTGAGCATAAAATACACTTGTCTTTTTAAATACCGTATAATGGGCTGGTTTTGTAAGACCTTCCCACCCACTGGTTAAATAAGACCCCTTAGCTTATTACGTTTTTAAAAAATTCCCATGCTCGCAATTATTTAGACCCTTTTTTGTATTAACCACCCGACGCAGAAATATGAGAGGCTATTCATATTCAGATTTCATCTCTTTCACTTGGCAGAAAAAAGAACTCCATGTAACCTCTTTGATTGTTTTAGACAGCCAATCACACAAATAGTCTGTCTTGGGTTATTCCTTTGTTTTCTCACATTAATGATGTTCCATTTGTCCTGTGTTTTTTCGTTCGGATGGCCTGGACCATTTACGTGTCAGTGAAACACTTTTGATGAAAATGAAAGCAATTTCAATTGGATAATGTAAGTTCTGCACAACAAAATGTTTGATTGATTGTGTAAATAAACAAATGTGTAAAAACGTTTTTGAATTTCCTGAAAACTTTCCTTAATAAATAATCGTCTAGGGGAGGTGTTATACTGGCAGCAGCAAGCTTAAAATTTCAGATATATGTAAAAATGTCTTGTTCTTGTTCTGTTCTTTTTTACAATTGGATGTTTGGCTGATGACGTATAGAAATAGCGTGGAAACTTATACACTACATTATAATCAGAAAATTTTACACATTAAAATTACCCAGGTCTCATTGTTATTGCTTTTTATCAATTTTGCTTTCCCTGCAGCATATTTTCGTGATTTTATTGAAAAATTTTCCAGTGACATCTTTTCTTCTGGACTTAGATTGTTGCAGTAATGTGCATCAAAATCCTGGGGTGGAATTTGTCTCATCAATTTCTTACGATAGTCTGCCGTCTGACTCTTCATTGCTATATCTTCTTCTAAGTCAAGTGGGAAGCTTTTGTTGTACCCCTATAACAAAGTAGTGAGATAGCCTTAAATAATAATCACAAGGAAATTATTTACTACAAAAAGCCCCATTAACCGCATAATGTAATATACCTGGTAAGTGGAAGGTGAGGCAACCAAAAGAATATTTATGTTTTAGAACCTATCAGGCTTATAGGGGAGTGATAACTACCTACACTCTAAATATAAATCTTAAGGCCTACAAAAAATCCAACTTCTTAGCCACTTTTAGTTTTTGGAGTATCAGTCACAGAAATATGACGAAAAGTTTATAGAAACTATCTATTTTTGTTGGTATTTTCGGAATCCCGTCAAATATTCATCTTAATTACAAGAAGAAAGCAATTATGGCTCAAGTTTCGTTGTATCTTGAATACAAGTCTTTTAAAATCTATTCTGAAAATAATGTAATATAGCTGGAGAAGATTTGGAATTTCAGAAAAGTGAATAAAATGTTTGCACCGAACTAGATATTAATCAGTGCATGATTGGGATGTGATGCCCAATAATGGAAAGAATGACGTGCTTAATTGAAAGTTATGGCAGATGATCTGATGAAGGACGAGCTCCAATAGCTCACGTGGTAAAGCATGTGACCATGACAGCCATAGACACTGGTCCGAATTCAGTTCAGTGCAAAAAGATTTTTCAGTTTTCTTTAAATCTACCCTATATTTATTCTGTACAAAAAAATCTGACGAAATTAGAAAATAAGCATCCTTTTTTAATATAATACCGCTTAAAGTTTTTATCCACCAAACACTAAAACAATATGTTACAGGGCAGAGTTTTATCGGAATTACCTACTGTACTTATAAAATCATACTTTCTACATGAACGGCCAATTGTATCTCATAGTATTACCTAGTGAATACTGGTATTCACAAATATTTTTGTGCACATTTTGCAGGGATAGATTCGTGAAACAGGTCTTTGCTTAAATCAAATTTTCTCAACCCTTCTCTTTTGTGATTATGAAAATATAAAAGGGTGTAGCACGAACGTTTAAGATTCAATTGATGTGCAATCCAACCCTCTGTGTGTGTGTGTGTGTGTGTGTGTCTCTCTCTCTCTCTCTCTCTCTCTCTCTCTCTTCTTCCTTAATATTGATATCACACAATAATTTTAAATTACTCGACTACCCCAAGCTTCTAAAAAAATTCTTAGAAGTAAAATTTCTAGGTAAGGAAACTGAAGTAGACAGTAGCTCTGCTATGCCTATTGTTTGAAAATACTTAAGAAATTATGAATCTGAAAAAACATAAAACAATGTTGTTTATTAATTAATTGCAAAAATAGTGTTTAAAGAAGGATTTAAAGTCATAGAAAAGTGAATAATATATGTCCACTGGGAGTGGAACCAGTTCGATCCGTAAATATTTTTTGCCCTCCTATAATTTTAGATCGTGTCCTTCAATTCTGTTTTCACGGTTTTTCTTCCCCTCCGTGCAAATAGAAACAGATGTTCCTGTTATTGAAGGAAAGACATCATTCTTTCAGCATGGCTAGGATGAGATGTCCATCAACGGGGACCTGGTAAAAGAATGGCACTCTAAACGAAATGGTGAATCTACAAAATGATATGGTAAGAGCATAGCGCCATAGCTCAGACTATTGAGGGTGGTCATTGTAATTAGTGAAGGGTAGACATAACAACACTCTTCTAATTGATCAAATAAAATAAATATTCGATCGATAATTTTTAACCTTGCTTTTCCTTTCCAATTCATAGTATCATTAAACAGAAAGCATCATTGCTTCATGGTTCACCTCAAAACTTGCAACAGAAGCAGGTCTTAACTTGCTATATGGTTCACATGTTTAGATTTAGCCAAAGCTATGAAACAAGCAGATTGTCAGTAGAAAATATATTTAAAGGAACTATTCTTTCGCAAGAAAAGCATTACTTACAGAAGTAATGATATATTAAGGAAAGAAATTAAGACTCTAGAAAAATGCATCATGAGATATTGTTTTACTAACACAAGTAGAAGCTATGTGGTTTGTTTGCAATAGTTTTATTGTTGTAGGACATACAAAGGGACCAACTATATTCAAAATTCGTTTCTTTTTAGTCCAGAATTTTCCAATTAAAACATAATTGCCTTATTTAGTCAGGTACTTCATGATACATAACCCGTTAACTTTGCTAGCCTTGACTATAAATAGAAACACACTGCTTTGATCTGGCGAATTATTTGCTTCTTACCTGTAAAATAAAACGTTCTTTTCACCAAAAGGCAGGTTTTTCTTAAGGATGCATCTTTTTTAACATATATAGCCAGCACAAGAGACAATCATGATGTAAGGACAATACCAGAATGACAGCTCATAGTTGCATGCCAACCATTGTTAAGCATTTTACTATTCATGGTTGGGTCATATCACGTGACCTAAAAATAATTCTGGGTCTCTTGTTTCTATGGTTGAGATATTTCAGAAATTAGCTAGTTTATTGTCAGGGTCATCATTATCCAAATGACAGGGTTAATTCAGTTAAAATCCCCATGTAATTGTCTTCATCAAGTTTAGGTCTTTCAATTTGTTATCTTACAAGCTAAAAATCCCGAGAAACAAATACAATGAAGGTGTTTTTCGATATCTGTTAAAATATTTATAAAAGAAATATTTTAGCAATACCATTTGTGCAAAAAGTTTCCAAATATAGCTTCAGATTGTTCAGGAAAGTTGCATAGTGAACACAAGGGAATGCTTTGTTTGAATATATATATTTCTTTGCACATTACCAGATATTTGATAGTTGTACCTGACTATGTTTATATTTAAATCTCTTATTATTCACTAAGAAAATCTTAGTAATAAGCAAAGTGCTTTTAGACATTTATTTATCAAAGAGGCTATTGAAAAATTTATTCAGTAGCAGCAAGTTACACCAGGTCATTCAATTTAATAATTATTTCAATGCATAATCTGAAATGTTGAAAAAGGTGATATGTACTCAAAATTTGCAGATATCACAATACAGGGATTCACCCATGGAGATATGAATGATGGAGGGTAGATTTAGCACTAATCATCTCAAAGCCTTTTCATCAAATAGTTATTACTATTTTCTCCTTGCCAGTGTTTGTATCGAATGATAGAATGAATAGCCAAAACTGTTCAGTCAATCTAAAGATATTTTCTACTTACAAGTATATTTACACAGCAATAATACGACTATATAAAACGTAAATGCAGCAAAGGTCTCCGGCACCTCGAGATTGTTGCATTACGCCATTTGAAAGAAAAGCAAATCCTGTGTACTGAAGCCGATCATAAGGACATCTACCAACTAAATAAACCATCAAAGAAATAAAGTATCTTATAATATTCTTTAAAAATTTGGCTTGCATAATACCATAAAAAGAATTGGAGGGAGACATTCTTTGGCAGAAAAGCATTTTCCTAGCTAATGGATGTCAAGGTTTACTGAGATGTACTGTCTGAAGCATTTTAAAACTTGTTTTACTCCAGAAAATAGCAATAGAACAATGGAAATTTTGGAATTTTGAAAAGTATTTCCTAATTTACAAAGTTTAGACAAGGTGTTTCATAACTTACCCAAGAAAAAGAGACATCGAAAATCAAGGATTTTTCGTTCTGCTTTCTGCCGTCCTTACAGCTACTGTTTCACACAGACAAAAGTTATCCCATTGCGCAAAGGTAACTACACCAATCCTTGCTCATAAACTAGCTTGTCAAAGCAAGTGAAAAACACGATAAGGATAATTTTAGCTACTGCCAACATTATCTTGTCATTTAACTTGCAGATCATAAGTAATTCCATAAAATCAGACGGATAAATTTTTAATTCTTAAAAACGTACTAAGTATAATAGGTTCTTTGAGTAGATTATATGTCTAACACTATTATAGTTCCTTTTCCTTTACTATTTGCAATGATACAGCTGAAACTATTTATAAGCTTCTTATTCTAATTTCCCAAGGCTTAATTCTCCACAAACAATATAGAGTTCATCTTGATTACCCAAATCTCAAAAATTTCATTACAAGATTTCACACAGGTCCAAATCCTTGTAAAACTGTGTTATTTATCTGTGTTTTTGTGTAGGTATACATATGTATATGAACCTTTTGAGTAGACTACGTCTTGTTTAAATATAAGGGAACACTCAACACACATATCCTATATACCATCGGGTTTGTATTAATAGAAATACTGTATCGAACTTTATATCGTTAGACAGTGCATTTTCTTTGTAAACAAAATTGTTTACAATTCCTAATATCTGTTTCTATAAATTTTTGGGTAAGTGAAAAAATTTACCTGGTAAGAAAATCAACATGAACTTAGTCACATTGGTGTTAGGCTTAATTTAAAAATAAATTGGCAGAATTTATATCCGACATTAATATTTTATGAGCAAAATATTGAAGGTAAAAAATAACAACAATAATGTAATAATAATAATAATAATAACAATAATAAATAATAATAATGATAAGAAGAAGAAAAATAGTGATAATGATAATAATCACTGCCCTAATAAGTGTGACTGGACATTGATGTAAGAATTGGTGATAAGAGATTACCAAAACGCCTCTTGTATGGAGTTGCACACGGAAAAGCTATTCAATAAAAACAAAAAAGGAGATCAAAGAATTTCAGAGACATCCTAAATATTCCAGTCCTAATCTATTCTCTGGACCTACTCTTAGTAATTACGACCAAATAGCGAGCTCTGATTCTATCTCACCTCAGGTACCTTTTCTATGGAAATCTCCGCATTATCTCACTTCTTAAAGCCAGACAGGGTACTTAGGAGTCTTTTTGGAATCTTCGAAATATAATTAATTGTGTCTCTTGGAAAGGCTTCTTTTAGTTTTCTTCTTAAAAACGCATTTCTGACGCCATAATCTGGGTTCAAATTAGCATAGATGTTTTTGTGTCTCGTTATCGATACCAGGCAAAGTCCCATTCTTGCCCATGCTCTCACCTGCTTGTGCTGCAGCTAATACATACCATAATTACATTTTTCAGCACTAGCGATGAAATTTCACTCTTAATAAACAGCGGTTTTTAATGCTTGAAGTTGTTGCAAAATGATATTAGCTGAAGCTAAAGAGAGTGTCTCTGCAAATACTAATGCTTTTATCTCAACCCAAATGTTTAGATCTAAAGGATTTGGGGGAAGTTACAACAACATTTTTAGTGAAGGTAAATTTCCCATTCCTACTCTTTTTATGGTTTCTATGTATTGACGTCTTAATAACATAATGCGAAATTTCTGGCTTAGCTAACAACTACTTTTTGATAAGCTGATCTGGCTCTTCAAAACATTTTACTTCTTCTTCGTCTTCAGGTGCAATATTCTTCCAGATCATGGTGATCATATTATTTCATTTTCCACGGACTTCAGTTTCTCTTGACAGTTTTTACAAGTAATTCTGACTTCGATACCTTTTCTAAAACTTATTACAAATGTCTGACGCTGTCATTCTGTGCTTCATTTACCCTTAACTTCTCCAGTTAATACCAAATTTTCCATACCCTTTCTCCTCATTACATGACTCAAAAATTGCACCTTCCTTTCGTTCCCTATAACTCTGTTAAAAATTCCAGCATTGCTAATTTTATCTGTCAATGATAGCCTCAATATTCTTTTCAAGTATCACAATCTACATCTTCTAGTCTATCCGCCATTGATTCAGTGTTTGTCTAACTATAACACCCTTACAGTACGACTGATCACACGTAGCATTCCAGAAATCTGAGTTTGGTCTTCATTGGAAGATTTCTGTTCTTCAAAGTGTTTTTTAATTTACAGAATACATCTTTAGGGACCTAAATTCTACCTTTTGACCTTCTCATGGCACCTACCATCAAATGTAATCATGCTGCCTAAATGAAAAAACTCCTGTACCTCCTTGGGTTTTTCTCCTTTGATATAAATGTCACAAGCCAGTGTCATCTTTTCACCGTGCATTCAGTCTTTTTTACTTTTATTTGTACCCCTTTCTTTTCGCTTTGCAACACAATCTTGAGTAATAGTTCTTCCAGATGTTTCTTATTCTCTGCAATAAAAATGGTCTTATCTTCTCGCAACAGGGCTTTTTTTTTTTCCTCAATTTCCCTTTCTGAAATTGTCAAAAACGTAAATATTATATTCTGTGTTCCTCTGCCCTTAATCAACGTATTCTGTGGAGCAGAGATCCCAATTTTGATCATGCCTTTCCACCTACTTACAAGGACCTTTAGAATCAGTTTTGTTACATGACTTATTAAGCTGGTGATTCTGTGCATTTCACATTTATTTGCTGCTGGTTTATTTGATAAGGCGGTGAATATTGACTTGTTTAGATAATGAGGTATGATCACTGTGTTGTAAATCACATTTACCATGTTCGTGATTTTCTTTATACCGAATTCATCAAGCTCTTTTATTAGTTTATTACAATGTTATCAGCTCTACATGTCTTTTCAATTTTTATTACATTCGTAGGTTACTCCTTTAATATTCCTTTAATATTCTTTCTTGTTACTTGTTTGTTATCTCAGTCATATTTAAACAATTCTCCAATGCTCTCTATCCACCCATGAAGGATTAACTTTTTATCCATGATAATGCTCTCATCTTTGGCTTTGGTACACTCTCTTGAGACACATTCCTTCTTTCCGAATATTTGTCCCATCTCGCGGTGCATATTCCCAGCATCACTATTTTTTATCACTTTTATTCTCGCATACCTGAAATTGATCCACTTCCTTTTTCTTCATTACATTTCCTCTTTATATTCTTGTCATTGATTCTGTATCTATCCTGATTTCTTTGTTTTTCTTTCCGTCTTTCTCCCATCATCTGTTAAATTTTATCTGTCATGCATTTCTGCTTTCCTCTCCTCATCTTCTTTGGAATAGCGCTTTTTGCCTCTTTTGGATGACGTCTTTATTTTCTATGCATCAATTGTATCTCACTCACTTTCAGGGAAATCAAATCTACTCTTCATCTCAACAGCAAACTGATTTTTTATCTTCTTGCCATATCTCAACTGTTCAAAAAAAACTTGGTAACTTCTCTTTCTTTTTTAAGGTTCCCAGTTTACCTTCAGGCTGTGTAAAGGCAACACATGGTCACTTCCACAATCGGCCCTTAGACATCGTTTAACCTGCTAGACAGTATTCCGGAATCCCTCATTTGTAGTGATATAGGCAATCTGATCTCGTGCTATACCACCTGGGCTAATCCTTGTGTACGTTCGTCTCGGGTGACGTGTTCATTATAAGCTGATTATTTGTTTGACGCCACTGAATCCACTTATTACCACCTTTATTTCTCTTTCTGAACCCGAATAGTCCAATGGTACATCTTTCTTTTTCTTTGCCAACCTTTGTATTTGAGCTCCCATGATCAGAACAATTTTTTGAGATTTGTAATGGTTTCTTGACTTTTCGAGGGTTTCGTAGAATTCATTATAATATTCTGCATGCTCTGATGTTGGTGCATATACTTGTTTAATCGACAAGTTAAAAAGATTTCCTTTTAGCTTTAAAAGGAATACTCAATCCGATATTAGCTAGTATTTAATCATGCATTTCGCCATGTTATTATCCAGTAATATACCCACTCCAATTGATGTGTTGCACCACATGAATGTTCAAAAGTTGCTGTCTCCTGGATTAATATAATTGCTCCCCTCCATCCGACTTCAGTTCAAGTATTTTGACTTTCAGCCTATTAATTTCCTCTTTAACATTGGTATAGCAGTGGGTTCCCATTTCCTTGTGCTGGGTGGGCTGAAGAAACCACTATTTCTTTTCTGAGAAAAGTCTTCTTCTTCCATCCAGCCGTTGACTTTACAGGTCATAGCTCATCCACCTTCTCCATCGATATCAACAATAGATTCTCCTTGGTCTTACCCTTGTGCAGAGACCCTTGTTGGTGATACCATCCCGGTCAACTGGACCTGGAGCTCACAAAAGGTTATGGTCGACCACACCCTGGGGTATAGAGTACTTTGTTAACCCATAAACGTTCAACATCACTTCTTAATAATATCAATGACTTCTCAATAATATTTCTCTCTGTTCCTGCAGTCGTTTTCTCTCTCGACCTTTCCGCTGCATCTACCTCTGACAACATTCTTGTGGTTATCCTTCAGAAATGTTTTTCTGAACTTTCTTTAATTGTTTCAGAACTCTTTGGACTCTTTAGATTTTTTCACTGTCATTAGTTAGCAATTCTTCATAAATCCCGACCGTCTAGACAAGGCGATGGTTATGATTTTGCATCTCCCTATTTATTCCATAGTTACTATCAAAATTGTTTCAACAAACTTTTTTCTATTGTTTCTTCCTTGAAGGTTTTCAAGCGATTTACAAGTCTTGATACAAGGGTTAAATACTGTCTGGGAATCAGTTTGCAAAAATCTTTCTATTCAAATGCCTTTTTCTAGGGTACAAAGAAACTTTGGGCTTGACGTTTTCTATTTTAAAGACTCTACTGACGGTCTTCTTTTTTCGCGTTTTAAATAAACTTTTTACTTTGCCTCTTCTAACTCCTTACGAAGATGAGTGGTCACTGTCAGTAATACCAGGTTTTGCCAGGTCTTGACAGGCCTTACAACTCATCAGGTTGTAAAAGGAGATTATGTAAAATTACACGCAACTCTCATATACGTTCTAAACAGTTTTGAAATTTTTTCATACACACAAGTTTTTCATCATTTAGAGTCGTAAAACCACTAGGACTCAACTGCAGTNTTTTTCTAGGGTACAAAGAAACTTTGGCACTTTCTTTCATTCTCTTGCTTTTTGAATGGGCTTGACGTTTTCTATTTTAAAGACTCTACTGACGGTCTTCTTTTTTCGCGTTTTAAATAAACTTTTTACTTTGCCTCTTCTAACTCCTTACGAAGATGAGTGGTCACTGTCAGTAATACCAGGTTTTGCCAGGTCTTGACAGGCCTTACAACTCATCAGGTTGTAAAAGGAGATTATGTAAAATTACACGCAACTCTCATATACGTTCTAAACAGTTTTGAAATTTTTTCATACACACAAGTTTTTCATCATTTAGAGTCGTAAAACCACTAGGACTCAACTGCAGTGATTTTTTTTATACACTTCAAAAATTTAGCAGAAGAACAGCCAACATATGCACATAACAGAGGTACCTCCAAATGACTTTCAAGAACTACAAAAATACATAAAAATAACATTAAAGCTTTGCGAAAATTGAGAATCCTACAAAAAACTAAAATTCATTTCCATGAGAAAGCAAGTATCTCACTGACAATTCGTTTTCCGTGTTATTTTCAAGAATCGTATACGTATATCTCTAGAAACCTTCATGAGTTACTTGATAAATTAAACCTGAAACTGGCAAACAAAGAGAGTGATAGTTCTTTAAAAGCAGGCATTAATTCCTGGTCGACGTTAGACCGATATAAGGGTTACATGGTGTAACGCAGGCAAACTGTACAAAACCTTTGCAACAAAGTGAAAGTTCAAGGAAGCTTCATTAAAATTGCGGTCATGTATATATATCCGATCCAAGGCTACTCCTAGTTATCATCAACAAAAAAAAGCCAGTTTAAGTACTCTTGTACGCCGTACATATATGTTTATCTGAAGCTTAAAGGATATCTTCACTGATGATTTTTTTTGGTATGCTGATTTGGTTAAATATGTCGTTAACAGATTAATGACCACTTACATTCGGTGTTAATACTTCAATGCCAAATTTATGGAAAGCTGATGAGGTTATTATGTTACAACGGGCTTCTGTACCAAAGGTCTGTAGAAAATAAGGATGGTAAATAAAGAACAGAGGCCAATATCTCAGGCCTTAATGCATTGTAATATATTTACTAAGTTATTTCGCATTTTATTTTTCTTGTTAAACCTGGTCTGTCTTAAAAAAATGCAGCATTTTACAAGTCTAATGCAACCTCTTACAAATTTTACCTTTATAGCATTACCAACTCTTCACAGGTATATTTACACCTTAATATTTGCGTTCTTTTGCTGTTTTATTTACAAAGCGTATCGTATTTTGAGAATAGATAATAGTTTTTAAGTTCTAATAAACTAATTAAAAGTCTTAAAGTCAGAATTTTAATTACAAATTTTGTGTAAATTTAAAGAACAAAGATATGCCACACACAGCTGTTAGAATCAAAATTAGCGTTAATAGACTTAAATTTAACAGTATAGAAATTATTTCGAAGATTACGAGTGAAAGCATGCAAACACCTAAAAATCATTTATTTAATAATAGCATTAAAATTATTTTCTATGTATTGGTTTTGAACTTCCAATGGAAGCTCATTAAAAAGCTCTGTTCACATGTATTATATCAACAACCGACCCTATCCTAAATTGATCCTGGGTACGGTACAAACAACATTCTGTTTCTTGTGTTGGTGTGTTTCAAACTGTGAAGTAATGCTTAAATTGGGGCTTTACGTTTCTCAATGCAACTCCTTACACAAACAAGCAAACTCTTTGTTTTTCACAATCCATTAAGTTTATTCAAATATTCTTTTGTTGATCAACAGCTACCGTCTCATGAGCTCGACATTTGAAGAATATAATGGGGTTGGTTTGCGTCTGATTGAAAGCAGGCTTTTTTATTAGACAGGAATACGGAAATAAAGGCAAAATGACCATATTGACAACACTAAGGGCAGCACTCACTACGAGAAATCTTCTCACCTTGTTCAAGTGTGACATTCCCTTTTTTTTAATTCGAGATTTAAAGCTGGGGTGTGGTAGATCTCTACATCCAAATACTTTCAGTTTGAAGTAACATTAATTGGGTTGTCTATGAACTTTATTTCAATCTCTACATTTACAGTCAATGGACATAAGTATTCGCGATTTTCAAATTGGCGGCATCGATTGATAAACAATGTTGCATCTTTCATCGTTCATAACTTTTAAATCAAGTGTCGGATGATAAAGGTTTTACTGTAACAGGTGCCCTTAAATATGACACCATCAAAGATATGATGTAATTTATTGTCTGCTTTGTATACTTCCATATATTTGTTTACAAGAAAACATGGGTCGGAAAAGCACAGAGTTGAGCACGGAGAAAAAAAATCTTATGGTAAAGTTATATAAAGATAAGAAGAAAAAGGCAGTCATATCTAAGCTTTTGGATGTTCCTTGGTCTACAGTCAGCAGTGTTGTAAAGAAATTTCTGTCTACTGGATCAACAGAAAATAGACCAAGAAAAGGAAGGCATAAGTTGTTTACAAATAGGGATGAAGTTGCATTGATATACTTATATTGATATACTTATATCCCTGACTTGTTTGAAACAATTCCGTCCCGTATTCATGAAGTAATAAGGATGAAAGGACATCTGACAAAATATTAAGGCAAGACTTTTTTTTAAACCATATTTATTTTACATTTGTTTCCTCACATTGTTTTTTAACCTTTAGCACCGCAACATCAAAATCACGAATACTTATGTCCAATGACTGTAGTTTTGATAATCGTTTAGAAGTATCGAACAGTACAACTTCTGTTTTACCAAGTTTTAGGCTTATGAAAAGTTCGTTTTCCTCAAATCAGTCAAGACATTTCTTGAGGAGCCGTGGTTTAATGATTTGTGCAGTTGCACAGTAACCAAGAGGTTCCAGATTCGATTCCCCGAGCAGAAGAGGAGAATTTGGAACTTTACGAAAGAAAAAGCCATTGGTTGGCGTCAGGAAGGGCATCTGGCCAAGAAATTCCTCGCCGGTAAAACCAAGTCTCACTGAAAGATACCATCTGAACCCCAATTGCTGGGGGGAAACGACGTTAAAACTAAAAAGTGAAAGTCACAACGTTTCCTAAGATCCTCTTAATAGCTTTTCGATTTCATCGAGCTCTTACTGTGTCACAGTAAATTTCAATATCGTCAGCATATATTGCTATAATTGAATGTGTCACATCTTCAGCAATGCCGTTGAGGAATATAATGAATAAAAGAGGCCCTAGAATGGAGCTTTTTGGACATCTGAGTAGATAGTTTTCACATCGAATAAAAATTAATCAAAACAAACACGTATGTGACGAACGAATGAATAGCGATTAAAACATTTTAATAAATCATTACGAAATTTCTAGTCTTCAAATCTATTAAAAAGTTTGTTATGAACTATGGCATCAAACTCCTTATTTAAATCTATAAAGCATACTCCTACTAATTTACGAGAATCCACTAAGTTATTAATGGTGTCAACAAGTACAAGAGCAACTAATTCCGTTGACGTTCCTTTTGAAAACCAAGTGATATACAGATATCGTAAAAGATATGCTATATTTTCTTTTAAAAAGCACATACTATAAGCATAACACAGAGTATTTTCGTTCTCAACACAACCATCTTGATGAGTGAATACTTTCTTACAAGTCGATGAACCTAAATAATTGAATCTCGCTGTAAATGTACTGCCAATAACATTAAATCTGACACGAACTTTCATCATAATGGTCCAGTATTAAGTCAAGCCCTTGGCTCACAAGTACAAGACTCGTAGTAGAAGAAGACAAGTCCTAACTTCAAGGTAATTGAACAAGCTCTTACATCTATGGCTTCCTCTGAGTCCATAAAGTTCAGAATTTTCATGAACAAGGTCAGTTTGTAAACATTTAGTAACAGGTGACTGAAAGCTGAGATATATAATAAGTGGCATCATTTCTATAGCAAAGAGTAAATTTCTTTATTGTTCTTTATGTAAATCAAACTTCAAATGAAAGTCTTTAATACGTTGCTAGTAAATGAGGGGTGTTTATCAAAGGGACTTAGTATAGTGGCTTTTGAACAGTATACAACAATAAATCGGCAAAATTTGTAACACCAGCATTTTCTTATGGTGGTGAGTTTTTAAGGCTATTTCCGACCAAGTATCATTTTTTTCAATAAAGTTTGCAAAAAATACCACTTTAAAACGTGTTAGAATAAATCTATTGGATATTCAACTTCAGTCAGGGATCTCTGAGTAATGAAAGCATTAGCGACAAATTAATGACTCGTGATATGCCTGAGTTTGATTTTCCAAAGATTCTTTTTCAGCTTTGATTCCTGTTATTTTTTAAAGAAAGCTTCTTAATATTTTTTTTCATGACTGTAAGAAGATTTGATCAGTAGTATCACCATTCAAGACCAGCAGCTTAAGACCCTTTTCTGACAACTATCACAGTTATTCCTCTCTTTGTTGTACATACGGCATTTTCAATTCTCCTATTAAGACTGGAGGTGATTCTCTTCTTCAGGACATTCCATTTTTTCTAATGCTCAGCTGAACTTTGATGTTTTTTCTATTGTCTCACTGACTGTAAATGATAACGATAATCATTTGAATAGAATGTATTCATAGGTCTGATGCTTCTACAAATATTTTAATGAATATATCCAAAAAGATTCACTTTGAGTATTATTATAGAGTACTTCTGTCTTTCATTGGCAAATAGTTTGTATTGTGATCATATACAGAGATGTGTGTTCAATGCAGTCTGAACAGTGGTGAATTTTTTTGTACAGTTTGAACAGCCTCATTTTCTTTAACCATTATCTTATCACCGAGAATATGTATGTCGAAAACCAATTTACAAGTATTGACTATTTTGAAAGACTTCCTTCTGGACCTGCAAAATTTCCTCTTCTTTCACTTGGTACAAAAAGTTCCATAAGTCACCCTGTTATTTGATAGGTTTTGATGAAAAGTTTCACTCTTGGATAATTTCTAAAAAATATCTTTTTAAGCGAAGTGCTAAAGCCTTCTTTTTCGACAGATTGCTCCTCTTTATCTTACAATGAGTTTATTCAAACGTTTAAAGGATCTTTTTCAAATTTTATTAAATTATGTAAACATGTGGCGAGGATCCACTGCTTCTGTGAATAATATGTGTTATAATGTTTAAAAAGTACTTACACTCCAAGACATTGATCTTACAATCGGTTGTCTCGATCCAGTGGGAGGTCTCCAGGATGGTGTGCTTTTTCTGCGGGAGGGCTGAGTAGATGTTCCATCGGATGCAGTAAATAAATTCTGCACAAGTTGTTTGTGTACTGATTCACTGACTTCAACAAAGTGGTCTTCAAGCTTACATCCACAATTCTTGCAAAGTTTTCTTTAAAACAAAATCAAAGTGACGGACATGATAAGGTATCAATTTATTTATGCGTAATTTTCATCGTATTGCTTCTGCTATATAGTTTGACAGAAATAAATAACAGTTTATTTTATTAAAGTACGATACTTTTTTGGCTATCAGATAAACTCTTTTTAATATATTAAACGAAAATTTCACTAAATAGTGTAAGGATATAAGAAGCATATAAATAAATACAAAGGATTTCACAAGCATTTTCAAGGCAATAACTCAAATTTGAGAAACCCTTAGCATAATAACAGTTTCAAATGTATCGGTAAAAAGCAATAGGAGTGTAATTAATCATCATAAAATAATAACCTTTATATTTTGGTGATTGTGACCCTATTACCTAAGTTATCTATGTGCCGTAATCAGTCATTTTCATGCACTGACTTGCTGGTCATGTGGAAGTCACAATTTCTACTACTACAATCCATTTTTTGCATGAACTTTAGCCAGCTATTTTAAAAAGAACTCGGAAAATATTATGTTCTATTTTTTTAAAGTTCGTTTATCCTTCCTGGTTAATACAGCATGCCAGATATTTTGAAATGTACCCACAGTACTCTTTTCAATAGTAAATACTCTCCACGGTAGTGCTTGCAAAGTATTCTATATTTTTTCATTCAGTAGAAAATATTCTTTTTGCTCCTACTTAAAATGTAATAAACAAGAAAACTCCTTTTAAATCTTTTAGCTTTATGTATTTCTGTACAAAATACGTCTCCTCAATCATCACTGTTGATAATCAGCATCAACTCTTTGAGCTTATGGTTACTTTTTGTTTTAACATCTAAAGTAGATAATCTTGCAAAACGTACTTGCTTTTTAAAGAATCTATAAACATTTTGTAACACAAGATGCTAAAATAATTTATTATTTCGTTATTAAACACTATATTTTTGTTATAGTCATTATTCTATTTTTGTTGCACATCACAATAGTGGCTAAGTCAAGGTTTGTATGATAAGCATTTTTCATGTCAAATAATCCAGACCCATAGACGATAACTGGTAAAAAGCGAGAGTGATTATATTAAAATTTTTAGACATAGACGTGGTGGTGTAGGAGGGGGAAAGACAGAATGGTAACCGTATTTGTAAAAAAAAAGTTGTTATGGATGACCCCCACTTTTTAAATTGTGCTGGCTATATAGTATTTCTAACCAACTTTGGCTTAATAATCCCTTTTCTTTTACTTTTCTCTTTGTCTTTTTAGAAGAAAAGCTTGCAACAAGTGGACTCCAACCGTTTTCAGCCCTTGGCCAGCTATCCTTGTCTTCTGCTTTTGGTACCTGTATCACCCATGTTCCCAGCTTATCTACATACCAGAGAATATGGCACTGTATATATTGTAGTGTTATATATATCAATTTTTCTTTATTTACAGACTTTTTAGAGCCACGTACGTTTCTTGGCTTTTTCGACTATTAAATTTAACAAAACTAAAAAGCTAGAAAACAGACTTCAAGTTTTAATTTAGGGAAAGTTTATTTGCATTCTTGTCATATCCAGACTAAGCTAAGCAAAAGACATCTACAGATACAAGGAAGCTCCATGGCGGAACACTGTAATTGAAGACACAAAGCACTAGTTCTTGAAATATATAAATTCATAACAGCGTATTAATTCGCAGTGTTGGACATATTAGGCTTAGATTTGTCTACTAATACGATTTGTTAAATGTTATTAGTATTCAAAGTCAGATTTTAAACTATCTCAATCAAAGAGAGAGACAGTTGAGTAGATGACTCAGTACTGCCTATCAGTCAACAAGCTTCTATGCATTTTCAGACATCATTCCATTCTTCTTAAAATGTTTAAACTAATGATGAGGTACCTACCTGAAGGTAAAAAGCCTCTTGAAGACTATGCAACGAAACTACTCATTACTCACTATGCATTGATTTTTTTCTTGTCTCTGTTTCTTGGAAACAAAAGTAAGCAGAGATAACTAATAATCATGGAATGTTTACCGTAATATATATGTCGTTAAGAACCCATGCACTTTGGCACTCTGTTCATTTACTATCTCTCGATATTAGATATTTCAGTATAGTTGTGTACACTTTGGTGCTCTGTTCATTTACCATCTCTCGATATCGAACGTTTCAGTATAGTTGTGTACACTTTGGTGCTCTGTTTATTTTCTATCTCTCAATACCGAGTGTTTCAGTATAGTTGTGTACACTTTAGTGCTCTGTTCATTTACTATCTCTCAATACCGAGTGATTCAGTGTAGTTGTGTATCTTACCTCCAAAAATGTAATTCCAGTCCTCCAATGCATCCAGGACCACAACGAAGACATGGAGAGCCTGCAAAGCGCTCATGCTCTGGTTGACCCTGAGACGAAAAAAACAGGAAATAAAAGATTTAGTTTTATCTAATAAAAGGCTCTAGTGCACTTTATTTTACATTTGTTTTAGATTTTTTGGGATATTTCATATTATTGTCATCAACAAATGAAAGGAAGCTTAGTCAATAAGAGAATTATACTATCGCTTCAGGAAACTTGTCACAAACATTTATTTTATGATTTTGTTCAAATGAAATTTGTTTTAAACGAAAATAATTCTGTATTATATTCATAACATAACAGGATGGATGGCTTACAACAGCTCCATCTGTAGTCTTTTGTTATACTTAGTTATGGATTTGGGTAGAAAACTATGTCCTTATCTGTTCAGTTCCTTATATTTAGTTAAGATGGATAACTGCTATCTGTGAACGTTACTTCAGTTTGTTTCAGTTTTGGTCTTATCTAAATGCATTTTTTCTGTTGACATTGAGAAACCACATTAATATTCTAGTTCTGAAAACCCCATTTATGGTAGCGGAAGACTAATATCCTAGTGTTTTAAACTAAAATTATTTTTTCTTAATTTTCAGGCACTTTGTTTATTCCTTTATTATGTTACTGTCTTCATACCACAGAATTTACACTTTGTTAGAAAAATATGAAAATGATGTTGAACTCTTCTAATATTTGCTGATCATTGGCTTTCAAAATATTGTTGCTTTTTATAGCTTGAAGAAGCTTGTACTCTTGTTACTTTATTGGTTTTGTGACAGATATATCTTGAGAAAAACAATGTTTAGCGTTTTCAATTTTAAAAAGGTATACATGGTCTTTATTTAAAGAAATAAGGTGTTATTAAATGTGATGAATCATTTTGGATTTCAGCTAGAATGTTGCGTGAAAATTGATAACTTTAAGAAAAATGAATTGGCTGTTGCTAAAAAGGAGGCCACGATTATCCAGTTTCTTCTGAATAATGGAAAAAGGGTGATTAAGTTGTGTATTAGTTAGACTGATAATTTTGGGTAATAAGAGGCATGCCGTCAGAGCTTCAAAATTCAATTTCTCTACAAACTAAATCAAAGAAAAAGAAACTTGTTCATAAACTTTAAAAAATTGCTTTCTTTAAATAATCACCCTCCCATTAACTCTAGTTTTATTCACTAATGCTCATATTCTGAACAATGTACGTACCATTGTGTAGGAGAGATGCACAAATGAGGAAGTAAGGAAAGTGGCAGGAATAACATGCATTAGCAACAAGTTGAAGGAAGCAAGGTTGAGGTGGTTTGGCCATGTAGCAGGAAGAGATGAAAGTTGTGCAGTCCAGAGGGTACGGCGAGAACCAGTTAGAGGGAGGCGATCGGTCCGAAGGCAGAGGCTGAGGTGGAGCGACATTCTGAAGCGTGACATGGAGAGCAGAGGACTGACGGAAAGAGATGCAGTGGACAGAGCTCGTTGGCGCCAACAACTACGTGCTGCTGACCTCTGACGACAGGGAAAACAGCAAATGGAAGAAGAAGAAGAAGAAGCTCATCTTCTGAACACAAAGCTTTATAAATTTCTAAAAGTCGATCCTTTTTTCAGCTAGTTTGCAAACTCTTTCAAAGAACTCGAATAATTTGAAATAATGAATGTTAGAAAACCCAAAGTAACTAATAAGAGTTAAAGTAAAACTAATAAAGTAGTAGGGTAAATATTCAAACTTAGAAAGTTGAGATAATTTTTAAAAATTAGAACTCAGTCAAAGGCTGGGCAATATCGATCAGCAGAAAACCCATAAATATTTTTATCTAAACCTAAGAGGCCATAACTAATACAATACATATTTTTCAGAATATTCTTATTTAGAAGAGTTTCTTTTGAATATAGAAAACTTGGATTACTTACAGAGAGCTTGATCGCTTCATGCTGGCCTGTTATTAATTGTGTAAGCCATGACACCTGTCAAGGAAACAGAAACCAAAATTTGCAAAAAATTGATACCTTACCTTTGCAGAGTTGTTTCGCTCTGAGAAAAGAACTTCCAAACAAAAAGGACATAGTGAGATACAACAATATACAAAAAATTGAGATCATTTTTATTTACCATTCCTAATGCGACAATAATATATCGAAGGACATTTACACATGTAAAGATAATGGGTCTAATGGGCAATCAGAATTACGTTGATACTACGTTTAAAAACACTCAATTAGCTGTAACAGTCAGCCAATCAGCTCCTTGACTTTGTCTCCAAAAATATATTTTAACTCATTATTCCCAGTGTCGAGGAGCGGTGGCTTAATGGCTAGTGCAGTTGCACCGTAGCCATGAGTTTCCTACTTCGATTCCAGAGCAGGCGAAAAGAATTTGGAACTTTACAAAAGAAAATGCCATGGGTTGGAGTCAGGAAGGGCAACCGACCAAGAATTTTTTCACTGCCATAACAGAAGTCCCTTTAAAGGGCACCATCTGATCCCCAGATACTGGTGAAAATGACGTTAAAGCCAAAAAGGGGGAAAATCGCAATGTTAAACTATGTGTAGTCACACCGCCTTTTCATTCTGTAATAGAGAAAGCCCAGCCTAAAAAATATCAGATTGTATTCTTTGATATGCTGAATGGTGCCGAGTCAACAACTGTTTACTAGTTCTTATTTCCACTTATTAGATATACAATTCGACTTACTTACTGCTAATTCTACGAATTATTCTTGTAGTTAAAGTATTTCATGAAACCAGCTATATAGACCTAATTTGTAGTGGTGACGTCAAAGGTAGCATTAGATTGAGCTTGTGCTCTACTTCATGTTTTTTGGAAAAACAGGGGTTATCTTGATATTTACAAAGAGCTAACTCACTAGTTGATGCCAGCGATTGTGGTATTTTCCATTAGGTGCCAGTTAAAACAATAACTTTTTCCCTTTGGCTAGGTTATTGTACAGAATTATCTCTTTCAGGAAAATGAAACAGAATAGGGCAAATCTTGTTTCTATTTTATATTCTCTAAGTCAAACAGGCTACTGGTGTTTTCAAAGTTATTAAATTTAATGCAGGGCAGTTTAACTGTCATTTCAGTCAATTTCTTTTGTTAATTGGTTTCACATAGCTTCAGCATTCTGCAGTTTAAATCGAATAGTATAGTATGGTATGGACCTGAGGAGGAACGTCCAGGAGGTTAAAATATATTATTCTATCCTGTGAGTACAGCCTTGGACTGATATGTTATATACATATAAAAATAAATATTACATTGCAAGCAACGGCCTTATTCACCCATAGTTTCCACTTAAATTGTTGATTAGGTTGCCACTCGCTATCTCAATAGCGTTCTTTCTTGAAATTGCCTCAGTTTGAATTCAACCTAAGGAGCTGAAGAGTTTGGATCTAAAAACGTCTCTAAAATGTTACCTCCTGTCTGCTCTCTCTCTCTCTCTCTCTCTCTCTCTCTCTCTCCCTCTCTCTCTCTCTCTCTCGATCGATCGATCGACAAATACAAGAGAAGGTTTTCCAAGTCTATTCTTTTTCAGTCTCAAATCAGGTTGATTTTTTTATTGCTAGTAAACACCTTTAGGTAGAAAGTTAGCCGTTTTTCTCACTTTTCATAGGCAAGTTGAATCTCAATACCACTGCAGCTATCACCACCGCATTGTGATAAATCAAGCTAATTGAGCCCTTGCTCTCTTAATGCAAACTTTTCATATTGAATAAAAATATTAATTTTAGAGGTCCCAAGTCATCAGAAAATCATTTTTCAAATTGGTATGCGACAAGCCAGTATTAGTTATGACAGAGCAGGCTAAACAAATAACTTCGCAATGTATACCTATGATGCTGCAACCGATAAAAGATATAACCAATTCCGTGCCTTTACAACAGCTGTACGTAACGTTTGACACAGGTGGTATGAGGATACCCGTGGTAGTATTACAAATGCGAAACAGAACCAGATGCACATATCTACAATAGCGAGTAAAACCCAGGAAATTACATTTCAAGCACTTAGTATTAAACTCTTCTGATGGTACAAAAATGTGCAATACACCCAGTGTGTCTGCAATGATGAGGACTGATTGGGGACTGATTGGGGAGACTGACTGGATGGCTTGTGCGCATTGGGTACTGATTAAAAATGTACGAGATTCCACTTTTCCTAAAGTTATTGCTAGTTTAAGTTCTACTTTGCTATAGTTTTATCTAGAAAGTACTTTCAGACAGAAAATAACATATTATCTACCTTTTCACTCCTGACTGAACAAGAAAGACAAGAGAACAGAGATATGAAGGTAATATGTATATATATATATATATATATATCATAGCAAGCATATAAGTAGAAATATTAGCGGGGTGAGCCATGCTCTTGGAGTAGCTTATATGTCCAAGAAAGCAAATGACAGTCTAAATTACACATGAATTGATACAATTTTTGACATTCAATACGAATAGAATTCATCTAAGAATGATTATTTGGGCCGGGATTAGTACTAAGACTACTAATACCATTACAACTGCGCCTCCAAAACAAATACTAACTATACTGTTCGTTGGTGGTACACTTCAAAGTGACTTTGCCCTTTTGTTTTTTACCATGTTCCTCCATAACTTTCTGTCTTAAGCACATTTTTAGCTGTTGGAGGTAGTATTCTTCATCTTTTACCAGTCTTCCCTTTTCTACATTGATTTTCAGTCCATATTTTATGCAACGCTCTTCAGGTCGCTTTCTGGAAAGTTGTCAGAGGCTGACGACTTCTGATAGCAGTGTAATATTGTTTATGTAATACACATCGGTAATAAGTGTTCTATCTGATGTTATAACATTTTGCAAAGTTTAGCACCATTAAACAACGAAAGGAAAACTCTAAAGGAAAAGGTTAAGACTTTATGTGAACACGATAAATGGAAAGATACAGTACATTTAATAATGTATCTCTTCTTCTTGAGAAGCTCCTTGATCGTTTGGACAGGATAGCAAAAATTGTGGAATTGGAAACTAGATTTAACTCAAAACGGTGAACGAAGCAGCTTAGCTCAATTTCAACCTAGACGTTCTGCATTCATTATGTTCGGTAAAATTTGCCACGTTGTTTAAAATTTCATTAAAGACCTTCCAAAACAACTTCATGACTCTATCGTTAAAGTAATGACGACATGGTATCGACAGTGACCTTGCAGTTACCAGAAATGCGTGATAATGCTGAGAATGAGTTCAAGCGGTCTTTGAGATTTGTTCTGATATGGCATCTGTCGCAGCTTGCACGTCACGGATCCTCAGCATACTGTTATAAATAAAAGCAACTATTCCCTCAATCAAAAGATCGAATTCTGCTTTAAAATCCGTAAAATACCATTTCGCTAGTACCATATCAGAGAGCCGATTCAATGCTTTGGTATCGATTTACATTATCGTAATATCTTCGTAGATTACAATAGAATCATAAACTTTTACGCCTTTAAATACTCTAACCAAATGCTATGATCGAACCCTTTGACTGAGGAATAAACGTGATAATTATTTTTATGGCCATTATTCTATTCTTCCTATATTATATTAGAACTTGTACTTCATTTTTTTAAATGTATTGTTATTCACACATTGCATCTCAAAATGTAGTCCATTTTTGTAAGAAAAATTGTTTTGATTTGTTGCCTCTTTCTGTCTTTTAAGCACCACGTACCCCTTTAGGATGGTCTTCAGGTGAACAGATGAGCCACCTTTTTAACAAAATCCTGAGTCCGCTCTTGTCTTACCTTTTTTGAAGTCTATTTCTTCTGTTGACTCTCCTCTCTTTATTTTGGTACAGAGGGTCTCAATTATTGTTATTATTTTTACGAACTCTGTCTTAACACTGTACTGTCAGTCAGTGAAATTCTTTTCGTCAGAAAAAATCTAATTACAACACTAGTCAGTAGTTGTGATGTGCCCAGCTGAAACTGGGTATTAGCACCTGTGTTTCTGGAATTAAGCGAACCAAAGAGAACTCGTTTTCAACTACGTCCTTGAAAATCTTGATTGAACTTGACCTCTGTTCTTGTTTTCCTTTCTCACTAACTTATTTTAGTGTACTTGTACACACAAAACATAGAACAGTTGGTTAATGCAGTTGTTCTATGAATGAGCGTGGGCCAGTAAATTTGTGTTATGGTTTGTAGTCGGAGTATTAATCAAGGAGTAAGGAAGAATATCAAAACAAGCTAATCTTGCAAGGCATATCCATTGTCAGGGCATAGCAACATTAATGTATCAACAATTCCTTACCTCCTGCTGCTGTGGGTCGCTCATACTTCTTGAATCCAATACCTCAAGTCGTACCAGCGTTTTGTGGTAATCATACAACTATTACTTCTATGAAAAGAAGCCTACAAATGAAATATGTATTGAATAGATCGTAAGTTTCACACTGCCATCGCTGCATGAAAATAGAAGCTTTTGACTTGAAGAAGTTCATTAATATTGTCAGGGGAAATGAGACACATGAGAATATTTGAATTCTATTATTCCTACCTAACTAAAAGAAACTTTAAGCTCATTAAGGGCATTTAATGGATCAATTTTCAACCATAAACAGCAATATCAGCCCCAAGGTTTTCTAACCATAATAAACACAAAAAATTAGCCTATGTTAAGTGCTACAGCACAGCCTTACTTAATCTCATGGTAACCAATAAAAAGCGTGAGTACCTGATTCAGGAGTCCAAATACAATACATTGTTTGCACTCAAAGCATTTGAAATAACACATGAGCTACTTCACAATAAAGGGCTGAAAGGTAGCTAAAACTAAGAGATTAGGGCAATTAAGAAAGGTGTAAAACAAAATAATTCTTTTGTAAGAAAGTTTAAAGTTAAAAAAAAGCCATGGTTGGAGGAATATAAACAACAGCAAAAAATTAAGAATAGGAAATTTCCACGGTATCTTTCTCTATTTGTATTACCAAAGGTCAAAACCCTTTTCGACCTGCCTGGTCTTTATCAAGCTTTTGTCAAGCTCTAAGTAAGGTCAATTAGAAAGATCTTCCATCGTTTCTGCAACACAGTTCGTTGTCTACTTCAAGGTACATGTCCTGGAATTTGCATTAAGACGTAATATTACTTTGAATTTCGAATTTAGTATTTTACAATTTCAATTCGGTAGACATAACTTTTAAGTTTTCCCATAAAATACGCGCTATGTACTTTAAAGGACATGGGCACGAATTGCAGGAGAGTGGCAGTAATGCGCCCAATTTGTTACTCCTTCATAAGTAGCATACTACTGAGATTGCACATGTTTTTGGAGGTAGAATTGGGAATGGAGATGGAAGCAATAAATAAATTACAAAGATTAAAAAGTACAAGGAATAAATGAAAAATAACGAAAGCAACCCACTGCGCGTAAGGGGCTCCAAGCCTTACTTAGAGTGAAATCACAAAAAATAACAGGAAACAAGACAGAAGAAATGACGAGTCCATGTTAGTTTCCCAGGATATTCTTCAGATCACCTAATGGTATATGTTCAATATTTATAGTTGAACAAGTTTAAACAATACAGTAATGATATACCAAGATGTAACTTCGAAACATGATTTAATGTAAAGAGATATATTATCAAGTCGCCCTGAAATAAAATATGATAAACAAAAAAAAGGTATTGGTTAAGTGTGATGAAATCATAATGAAACGATCTTATGAGCTATACTTATTGTTATGCCTCAATAGGGAAGAAGAATGAAATCTAACGAATAGTAAAGTTTTTGGAACGTAAAGCAAGAAAACAAAACCGAATAAGGTAATCTTGATAACTTTAAAATTCAAAGTATTGATCAAGAAAATAACCAAATTATATCAGAGTCTAATTTTCGATTTGTTTACAAAATCATCGTAAGGACAGTGAGAAAATTAGACTCTGATATACACGCTTTTGTTTTTATAAGAACAATTTTATAAGAACATGAGGCTGAAATTTGGCCCAAAAATAAGAACATACTAAGAACAAGCTGAGGCTCAGCTTGCAATACAAAAAGATTTTAAGAACAAACTCAGGCTCACCAGATTTGATTTAATAAGAACAAATATTTTTTGTTAGATGAAAACAAAGTGTAAAACACCGTATAAGACTAGCCTGTACCAAACCGCCGCACCGGCACGGAA
>RDPX01000140.1:1939086-1955262 GCA_003991215.1 Morbakka virulenta | reverse complement strand
TACATAGTTCTTTTGTGTAAGTTTATTATGTTGTGAAGACGTTAAAGCACACCTTAAAAATTGGGTTTTCGTTGTAAACTTTTCCAATCCCCCCAAAAAATTATATAATACTAGATTCCGAAGATACAGCAAAATAAGAACAATGAGCCTGGAAGTTGAAATTTTGTTCTTATACAAGATATTTCTTAAGAACAAAATAAGAACAAATAAGGCTGAAAATCGATAAAAAAATAAGAACAGCGAGGCTCAAGTCGGATTTTACTGGTTCTTATAAAAACAAAAGCGTGTAATCTGGTTATTTTCTTGATCAATACTTTGAATTTTAATGCTATCAAGGTTTTGTTTTTTTGCTTTATGTTCTGAAATTATCGGTTGGAAAAGGATTCTAGTAAAGTTTTTAAAGTTTAAAAATTCGAATAGTTACTTTAAATCTACAAAAAATATATTACGTTTGCTCCCTTTAAGATATTTGCAAAAATAAGCTCCGTTTGACCTAATTGGTATGTAAATTGCACCTCTCACTCATCTGCTGCTACTTGGTTCCTCGTCTTTCCTGAATGTCAGATAGCAGAGTATTTGTACGATACAGATTCCATATGGAAAGCTCCACTGGTCTAAGGTGGGGAACTTTGGATGAGATTTATGGCATAAATCACTTCTTGTTTGCCTTCCCACGATAAAAAAGGATAGGCAATTAATTTTACCTTTCCGACATCATTACCTACCCGACTCATAATAGGAGAAATCGAGTAACCAGAGTTTTTAGTATTTTTCTGATGTGTCATTTCTAACTTCCTTATACACAAATCCAATTAAGAAAGGTGAATGACCTGTACTCTGCCACAGTAGTGATACAAGAAGGGGAAATGGTTGGTGACTACTGCAGCCACATAGTAATAGTAGAATGTTAACCATAACAAATATTCTATTTTCCTTGCCTTATGCCTTATTTCCTTGTCTTATAAGTTGGCTTACTTCTTATCACGGTAACCGTATAATACAAGCATCCTTCATGTTATGGTCATAGGTTCATGGTTCAAGTTTAGGCTTTATGTACGCCCAATTAAGTATCTTTTATTAAAACAGTGAGAAATATATTGTTTTTGAGCCCGTGCGAGCGAGTCATTTGTACAATCTCTGGTATGTTTGTGTTAATCTTGTGTATCTGCAAGAACAGTAGAAGTATACAATTTTCCAAGTATCAATTCACTAGCATTCTTTATTTGAGGTTCCCAATATGAATACCAGGATACTTGACACAAAACAAGAGAAATGTAAGTGAAATTAAAAACCTATGCATCATATTAGTAATAAAAGTAATTTCAAGAGTGTCTCGTGTCATCTTCCTGTGATACGATAACAGTCTTTGAAAGTANACCATAACAAATATTCTATTTTCCTTGCCTTATGCCTTATTTCCTTGTCTTATAAGTTGGCTTACTTCTTATCACGGTAACCGTATAATACAAGCATCCTTCATGTTATGGTCATAGGTTCATGGTTCAAGTTTAGGCTTTATGTACGCCCAATTAAGTATCTTTTATTAAAACAGTGAGAAATATATTGTTTTTGAGCCCGTGCGAGCGAGTCATTTGTACAATCTCTGGTATGTTTGTGTTAATCTTGTGTATCTGCAAGAACAGTAGAAGTATACAATTTTCCAAGTATCAATTCACTAGCATTCTTTATTTGAGGTTCCCAATATGAATACCAGGATACTTGACACAAAACAAGAGAAATGTAAGTGAAATTAAAAACCTATGCATCATATTAGTAATAAAAGTAATTTCAAGAGTGTCTCGTGTCATCTTCCTGTGATACGATAACAGTCTTTGAAAGTAAAAGAAATATATTTCCTTTACTAACTTCACTCTTCAATCAGAGCTTCGTGGTTTAGGATTACAATTAAAATTAAGATAGAAATGCAGGTTAGGTGTAATGTTGTAGCTTACACTGCACCTGAAAATATAAATATAAAAGCGAAGAAAAGCAATTGAATTCACTTCTTGTTTTTTCCTCAGTTGCCTCTTTTTATCACCTTTTTTTGTCTCCTTTTGTAGTTGCTGAGTGATCAAATCAATAGATTACCATGGAAGGGGTTCGGGGTACGAACTCTGGCAATATCCCTAGAAGTATTGGCCCCAATTTGTTTCTCCGTTATAAGTGAAACGTATAGCAGTATGTAGCTATTTAGTTCTCTTGACCAAAAATTCTGTTACTGGTTCAGACCATACACTACTGAATAGCATTTGAAGGACAGGGGGTGGGGGGAGGGAAAAAAAGCCTTGTTTTGTTTATGTGCTGTTGACTGTCCTACGAAAGTAACTCTTGTTTCGAGGATTCTTTTCAGAATGTCATACCTCGTCAAATCAAAAGTTACAGAAATATTATTCCGTTTTATTCCTTGAGCCCTGCTGGGTACAAAAAGAAAAGATCATTTATTTCAAAAGAAATGCATCTCCTATATCAGAATATTCTTTTTAGAGTTGAATACTTGTTCAAGACAATGATTTAAAGTTAAAATGGAACATGTAGGAGTTCATCCAATTTTAAGTAGTAGTGCGGGTGATTAATTTTGTACTTTTGTGGCTTAAAATCAAGTTCTACGTTAAGAGCCAAAAATTGAAGAAAGGATAATACAATACTTTGATTGCAATTGTTTACCTTAAGCTCGTTATGATAGTTAAGATATTGTTTACATCTCATATCCCATTGAACAAAAATATAAACAATGTAGTAGTAGTTTTGTGTCCATGTGACTCTTTAACTGTTTTAATAATCCTCTTTAGTCAAATTATAGTTAAGGTTTAGCAAAGGCATGCTTGAAAAGTCAAGTACTTAGCCTTCTGTGTCACACAATAGAACCAAATCTTCAGAAACAATCTATGAATCCAAATGCCTTTTGGATATAGAATAGCGCTATTCTGAAGTATTTGGCTAAGCAGTTGTAATATTGCCGTTGTCTTTGAAGAATTTAAGACATAAGATCTCTTACGTCATTATAGTTTACAACCGGCGACCAGTAGTGTAAGAAAACAAAGGTTAGTAATGTAGCAGCTGATAAAGCAATGCTCTTACAGTATCTGGAGTTATATTAAATAGACGATTTAATATATGGTGATACGGAAAACTTCCTTAAAAATAGTATTACTAACAGGTACTCAATTATTCGTTTGTTGGAAGTGGTTTAAACCACTTAGACATTTGAAAGTTAGTCAATGATCTATATTTAATGACTGTGGATTGACAAATCCTTAATTTGAACACAGGTTTACTTGATTATATAACATAAAACAGAACTTCCTAAAAATATACAACTACATTAACTGAGAAGATTTTTCAAGTTCAGATGGAGTTTCTACACCAGGCTTCATGTATGTATGTATGTATACCATATTATCTTAATTTTGGTATTTGTCAAATAAAGTAGCTCTTTTATTTTGCTATTCAGAATTTTAAAAAACAAATACTTGAAAATTTGTTTTAGGGACTGTGATCCCGTTGTAAAAATTCTCTTTAGCTTTTAAGTAGTCGACATATTCTTGGATCAGTAAACTATGTGGATTGCGCTCATCACACGATAGGATGGCTCGTCTGGTCAATGTCCTGTTGTGGATTTGTGATAGAATGGATGCCGCTTAAGGCCTTAGAAATGTCTAAGGACACAGATGATAAGAAAACCAATTCTTTAATACGTTGTAAAACTCGATCCTTTTACATAATCTAATTATAAGCGAAAGCCATCTTGCATTGTCTTTAGACCGTTAGAGAACCACTGGAGGTGAGAAGCCCTTACACATTTTTCAACTGTTCACGATATGAAGTGGTAAGGCTAAGAAATGTTGCATGTATTAAACTGCTACGAGTAGTGGTGCTTCTTGAGATTTGAACTGGGGACAAATTTATGATTAAAGAAAGTGTACGACCTCCGAGAAACTTTATGTGGGGCAAGTTGTCTACTTAGGCCCTTAATGTGACCACTGCCCTTTAACGAATCAGAATATCTAAATAACAGATTCAATGGTACTGTATCTAAATGTTGCAATAAATAAATTTGTAGGCAGCACAATAGTAATGACTCACGATGATTTCTTGAAGAAAAGTATCAATAGACAGTACTATCAATAATCATCTAGAAATGATGACAAAAGGTGAGTTCAAAAGTGAAAAATTCAAAAAAAAGGATTCATCTCTCTCTCTCTCTCTCTCTCTCTCTCTCTCTCTCTCTCTCTCTCTCTCTCTCTCTCTCTCTCTCTCCCTCTTTCTCTTTCTCTTANCCTCTCTCTCTCTCTCTCTCTCTCTCTCTCTCTCTCTCTCTCTCTCTCTCTCTCTCTCTCTCTCTCTCTCCCTCTTTCTCTTTCTCTTAAAAACATTGGGTTGGGTTTGCTTTTACCTGTTTTTGCATTGTCAAAAATATAGCAATCGAATATCCACACAGCCTGCCTTTCATAGAATCTTAATTCTGCAAATGGTAACAATTACCCGATATTACTGTAACAGTTGCGATAGTAAATTACCATTTCATATACAAGAAATTGGCTTTTTGTCTAGCAGTAGTGAAATGTAAAGTATTAATCGATGTCGTTCTATTTACAGCCAGACAAAGACTTCATTCTTTATATAACATGCTGACAAGAGGGTCACTCTTCTATAATGAACAGTTTACAGAATTAAAAAGGAGTAAGAGACCCGGCAGAGTATATTTTAAATAAGAGGAGCTTATCACCTAAAAGACTTTTTTGGTGAGCTGTCTAAATAAATAAAAATGCAAAAAAACCCTCCGTGTTTCCGATGTTTTACAAATTGCTTTCCGTGAATCGTCCCAACACATGCTTCCAGTTGTCATTTTGATCAAGAAACAGGTTTGGATTGGCAATAACATTTAGAGAATCTGCTTTTTCTTTGTGAGAGATGAGTACAGCGACAGAATTTAATCAGGAAGGTAATATTGTGTGGGTTGTATCCAAGACTTGGCTGTTCTAGCAATTAAAAATATTCTTTCGGCAGTAGAACTAAAGGTGAAAATTTTTCCCAAGAGACTACATATTTTACAGATATTTGGAATACGCTTTCCTTCCACCTCATCTATCAATGTCCTCTCTTTTATTAGATCGTGAAAGTGCTCTGTAATTTTATCTGTAAACAACACCATAAACAGCTTGATTTCCAAGATTTAAGTACCTTGGTTTACATCTGAATCATACTTTCCCCCTTACAAATCCAATTTCAGAGCAAGTGTCCTTACCATAAAATGATTTCAATAATGACAATTCCATCTGCTCAAATACCAATAATGATTGCTAATTGAAACAGTTCCGTAGTGAAAACACTATAACATCGATAGGGTGATAGAACTGGTGATAGTTGGTTGGCTTATCTGGATAATGCGCTTTTGGCGTATTTTGGTATCTCTCACGATAATGAAACAAAGGAAGGTTCTTCCCTTTCCCACTTCAAAACAAGCTGTTTAACAAAGTGAATCTTTTCGGTCTCTTTGAAGGATCTATCGTACATTGCATCAAAACTTTCCTTTTTAATTTTGCTGCTGGTGGTTGCTATGGTAAACATTGCTAAACAATTAATGCTAAAAGCTGAGATTTTCTCACTTTGTAAAATTTGTGGAAATCTATGAGTATAAGAATAAAGTAAGTTCCAATCAAAAGTAGAATTCAAGACTTTCTACCTGTGCTTTAAAAACTATAATTCATGATTTGAATTCTCTTGTAAGTCCTGGCTCTTATAGTCATTCTTATCATAGGCTATAAAATTAATCATACTTATCAAGGATTATCTGAAAATAATTTGCATGAGCAGCCTATCTAGTTGTTGACAGTTAGTTTATCGATTTGTTGTACTTCGCTCAGTGGACTATTCCTCTTCAAATAATACATATTATATTACATGAAGCTTTCGAATGGCAATGAGAGTTAGTACCATATACATGGATGAAGTTCCAGGATTTGTTTTGCTACGCTAGAAATCTTGCCCAGCATATTACCGGAAGAGTCATAGCGTTAACCTCTACATTCATCCAAGAAAATCTGTGCACGAAAAAAAGGTCTCTTATGGCTGAGACGCTAGTGTTGTTTTTGATATTTTGGAGTGGATTGAAATCTCTTCACACAAATTGACACAGTCACCAGTCCATCGCAGATATATCATTTAAAGCTTTTAATTCGTTGTGTCGGTGTACTCTTTGCTAATTGTGGCGAAGAAAGATCCTCTGATTTATATTATCTGTGCCATAAACATAAGGATCTCATTTTGAATATCATGTGACGAGAATTTTTTGAGTTTTTTCTCTCCCCATTGTTTTAGTTTTAGGTCATTTTTTCTCATTAATTTGAAAAGTTGCACGAAATTTGGATTCTCGTCACTTCGATTTCCTCTTAATCCTGACCCCCTGTTGACCAAGAAATTAAAGAAGTTACATTATTTTGAGGAAACCCGTCTTTTGCCTTTTGTTTTAACTTTGTAACTTGTACTTGTCATTTCTTGAATGTTGCCACATCGAGGGATAGTATCCTTGAATGTTAATGCAGCAAGATGACACTTTTACTTTTCATGGTCTTTTCATGGATCACGAAATCTAATACCTAAATATGCACCCTCTTTGTTTTTTCAATTATAGTTTTTGAAAAGTTTTTTTGCCAATAAAATGTGTAACACAATCCCTAGCTATATTATAAACTAAGCATTAGTACTCTATGGACCACTGTGCTTGACAGGATCGATCTTGTTTTGCCAACGTAGTTTTTGGAAAAACAAGCGAACTACCAGCCTGGTTAAGTTTTTCTGTAACAATTTGTCTATGAAAACTTAGCTTTGTTCAAAACTTTAATATTTTTTTATGCTTAGACTGAGTTGATTTCTTTTCAACTGACTAGTTTTAAAGTTATTTCTTTTAACAATATCAGAATTATTGCGGTTTGTCCAAGATAAAGACGATTGGAATAACATTTTTATCAACTTGAGTAAGATGAAACACTTACAGTAAATATAACCAGCTTTGACTTTCTTCCCACGTCAAATTATTTGCATAGATAGGCTACAACTTCTTGTTTATTTTCATTTCTTCACTTAGCCCGAAACAATTAACCACTTGTTTGAAAAGAGAACAACCCCCTCCCCCCAGTCTTCTAATTCTCTTGGCCGTGAAAAAAACAGATAATTTTCTAAGCAAAGCCTTTACGAGAGTGCAAAGAAACATACAATATTTTCAATAGTATACGTTGATGAAGCTCGGTGTATATTCTATCTTGATGACATTATCAAATTATCTAGATCCTTCAAAACCTTTCCCCTGGTAGGGTATGCAATGGTGAGATTATCATAACCGACTGACTATTTCGAAAAGTAGTTTATCTTTGATTTCAAATCATAGTTAAAACGCAGACATTTCAAAATTTGCAACCTTCAATTTAATTACTGATAAGTAAATTCTGACGACATATTTTAGAATTCAAATTTCAAAACCACACAATTTTGGGGTTTCGTGAGCATCTGAAATAAAAATATCTTTAGTTTCTTAACTACTAATGTAATTGCAGGCATCCATTCATGTTTTATAAATATGGTGACTTTTATTTCTGTTCTATGATTGTACGCATTGAAGGCTAGTAAAAGGCGGGGCAGTGAGACAGCCATAAGAAGTGCTGTAGGAATGACTGACTGGTTCCAACTCAGGGTCGGACTCCATCAGGGATCAGCTTTAAGCCCCTTCCTATTCGCGATAGTCATGGACCTATTCACGGATGAAGCCCTGAGGGAAGCACCATGGACAATGCTGTTTGCCGACGACATTGTGTTGTGGAGTACGACAAGAAATGAAGCTGAAGAAGAACTGGAAAAATGGAGATATGCCCTGAAGAAAAGGGGAATGAAAATCAGTAGAGCAAAAACAGAATACCTCGTCTTGAATGGAAGAGAAGATGATACGTTAAGTATGCAAGGATCAGATGTGACGAGGAAGAAGAAGAAGACTTCAAATACCTGGGATCAACAGTACAATGCAATGGAGGATGCGATAGAGAAGTTAAAGAGAAAAAACAAGCAGTCTGGGGTGGATGGAGGAAGGTAATAGGCGTACTATGTGACAGAAAGCTACAACCAAAAGTGGAGGGGAAAATATATTAGATGGTAGTGTGGCCAGCTTTATTGTATGGGGTTGAGTCAGTCACGACAACAAAGAAAAATGAAGCAGAGTTGGAGGTGGCAGATTTGAGAATGATGAAGTGGGAACTTGGAGTCACACACCTAGATAAAGTCAAAAATGAATACATCAGAGGTACAGCACATGTTAGGAGATTGGGCGAGAAGCAAAGGGAGACAAGACTGAGATGGTATTGGCATGTGGTCGGAAGGGAAGAGAACTATATCGGGGAGGAGAATGTTAGACATGAATCTGCCAGGAAGCAGGAAGAGAGGAAAACCACGGAGATGCTACGTGGATATAATAAAAGAGGACATAAGGGGGATGGGAGTGAGAAGGGAAGATGCTGTCGACCGCACAAAATGGAGGCGTATGATCTGCTGTGGCAGCCTCTAACAAAGAACAGCCGAAAAATAAAGAAGATTGTGCATATTAATTAAATAAAGACCAGAAAAATTTGAAATTGATATCTACTGTAATTTCAGCTAGAATACTGAACAATTGTAAAAAATATTGGAAATCACCAGCAGGAACGGGTAGCTCTATTTCAGGGAGACTTGGTGATCCGTACCAGACTTTTCCAAATGCCCTGATTTTCAACAATTCTTGCCACTTCAACCATGTTCAGTCTTTGATGTCTTTGATGTGGTCGCTCAGCTGTGTCTTTGGTCTGTCTCTGCCTCTTTTGCTCATAACCATACCAAGAAGAAGAGTTTTTTTCTATGCTTCTGTGTCTCAGTATCTGGCCGATAAATGATACCTGGTGAATAAAAATTGCGTTCAGCAGTTAATTTTTGGTGTTGATCTTTTGTAAAACAAACGTGTTTGTTTTTCTCCAATCAACTGAATAAAAAAATCTCACGGTTTTACCGGAACGTAATGCTTTCAAAATATTTTCTGTCCGATAACTTGAGTATCCAGCATTCTCATCCATGGGCTGCAATCGGAAAGACAAGAGGATTCATTAGCCTCTTCTTTGTTCATTCATTCAATGAAAAATGTTCGAATTAAAATACTTAGCATTGGTTGCAAAAACTAAACACTCTAAAGCCCTTAACAAGAGAAATAGTAAACTCTAACTTGCTGGAGAAAAGGAAAGACTTGCTATGACGTACAGAATACATTTTATATAGTTCGAAGACCCATGAGAGTCAAAAATATACAATAACTCGAGAGAAAATCGACCCTTGCTGCTTTACAGCCATTTTCAGAAAGCTTGAAAGAATGTAAACAATAGACTTGTGTGAATTCTTCTTAAAAACAAGAGCTTCCTGGAAAGGAGCAAGAAAGTGCACATTTTAAGTACGATGATGTTTTGAGAATAATTTTGATGATGACTACCTTGTGGATTGAAGAGTCAACTTTTGTCACGAAGAAAACAAAAAAGTGACAGTTAAAATTCGTTGCTCAGTTAACACCACCATCTTATAGCTGTTAATAATTGGGTGCTAGCTATATAAACAATTTGATTCTCTGTGAGTTATACCGGAGGACTGTATCAAGGTTAGAACCTTAACCAATTAACTACCTGAACCCTAAATTTGTCACTTTAAATTTCAAGAAACTTGAGGCCTTGAATAGCAATTGATTCTATGCTCTATCCTCAATTATTTTTCACTACGCCCAAACTTTAAACATCTTAACTGTAGAAATAAGGGGGTTTTTTCTCCTTTGATTTATCAGTTTTTTAATGCACTCATCTTGAATTTGTTTAAAAGGGTAAGTTGATTTCAAATTGATGCCAGGAGGCCATAAAAAGAAGAGATACTAAGAAATGCAGCTTCCAGTTAAAACCAGCCGTTTGACAAGGCTTTATTTATAGGGGTGTGGGGAGTTTAAATTTTTGAACCATTTTCTTAGTTGGGAGATATTATTTGAAAGAAAAGAATTTCCTTCTGACCTACTGGGCTCTCCATCTAGATTCCTCTAAAACTGGCTCTGATACACAGTACACTAAAGACAGTGTTATGTTATACTAATTACTATAGTATAGAGGAAAGTAATAAAATATTGAGAAGCAGCCTATAACGTTAATTTATGTAATGGTGTTATCATAATAGTGTATTTTTTATTTTTACTGAGTAAGTTCATCAACCAGAAATATCTTTTTAAATAAGATCCATGTAAAAATTTAGGGATTTGCATGCAGGCTGTACGCGTTTATTCGACCTGTTATGCTCCGTTCTTCAGCAAGTGTAGGATTGGTTCATAAGTCGCCAAGGTGTGGGGTTTTTTCAGGAAATCCAAAAAATTGATCACTTTGTAAGATTTTACTTGGTACTTGCGGGGAAAACCCAGACACATTTCAGTATACTGATTGCTACATAGCTAGAAAGAGCTAACAAAAAGCAATTCAAATTGACATATGTCCTAAGTTTTTATGTCAATGTCCTGGACTATAATAAAAGCTATGAACTTTTCAGTCGACAGAAGTTTGTAATGGGAACCCAATTTGAAGATTGTGGTAAAAAGCCTGATTGTCAAGTTAGGGGTGATTTTTCATACTTTAGTTTTGTGACTTATTGTATTCAAATCGAATAGTTAGTTAGGCCCTTCCACAAGAAACATTTCGTGTTAGGGTTATTTAGCAATTATTCTATATTGTAATAAGGCTTTAAACTGTTATCGCTTATTCAAGAATTTTTATAGTTTGTTACCATTGTGATTATTTGAAAGAAGGGTCCCATCGTAAAACAGCTTTAGCATAGGTTAAATCTTCATAACTTTGTTACTTGTAGTGCCAGTCGAATAATTTGAATGTACCTAGAATATTTTATGGTGTACCACAGCTATTTCTATGCAACCAAATGGTGGTACATGACCAAGCAGAGCCTCCCTTTTGACTTAAATGTTAAATAATCAAGAAAAAAGGAGATTGCCTTTGTCCAGCAGATTTGTCCTCTCAGGAGAAATAGAGAAGTTGATTGTGCCATCTTCTGCCCCCAAACCAATAGATTTCGTCTTAGGCAAAAGACAATATTGCTCCTTTTTGTTTGGCCATCAATCGCAAACAAAGATACTCGATTGGCGCGGTTTTCAATTTACCTTCCCATGATGCTCCTTACACCAACATGTCAAAATACTCAACAACAGTTTTTTTTTGTTATCATTAAGTCTATGTTAACAACGATGGATGTTCACTTTTTAAAAGCACCGGTGCAAGTGTTTGCCTTTCTATTAGGAAAAAATACTTAATTGAAATTAATTTAGAGTATTTTAGGTTCAAATTCCAAAATGGACTCAATCGCCGAAGAAGACCCCACACTACCAATTGACTTCGACCAGACGTGAGTAAAAAATGTCAACTGAAAGTTGTTAAAATTAGGATAAGGCTATGTTGTTGCTTACCGTTATTATAATAATTAACTGGCATACGAATTTTCAATAGTGCTGAAAAAAAGTCAATAATCAATTCGTACCAGTCATATTGTGAAATGTTTATTTGATGGAATGAAGTCTTAGTAACAGGAAAGAAATGTGCCACTAGGTCTGACGGAAGGTTACAGGTTCATATTTTCAATTGCATAGTAAGATTGCTACTAAATTGATGAGCATTTCAAACTCAGGAAGTTAGTCCTAGCCCCCATTTGAGTATTAAATTAAGTAATTACTTAATATTTAGTTAATAAGGTAAATATGAGTCGAACAATGGTACAGACTGTAAGTACAGATGAACCTCAACTTCATGATTTATTTGGAAATTGTGTTTGAAAAACACTGTTTCATTTGCCTTGAGGGTTATCAATCAATTTACAACAGCAGTAAATGACTAAAATGTCTAATTAGAAATCCATAAACTGTATAATATTTAATCGTATAATTGACTCGAGCTATTTGAATTGACACTTTAGCGCGGCAATTGTTTGCCTTTGGTCCATTCATGGCCCTCTATGATTGCAGATTGAACAGAATATGACAATTAGGCAATATTAGATGTATTGCTGTTTAAACAAAAAAACAATCATTGCCATTTACAAACTGGATGAAAGAGAAACGTTTATATTGTTAATGATTCAAGGCAGTCGATGCCCCTAGTATAATACTGAATAATTCTTTTGTAGTGTTGGCTGGAAGGGTGATAGTTGTTTTCACTTTGGACCTAGGAATATAGTGACTTTGATGGAAAGCTCTCCCAAGGCCTTACCCTTGGATAGTGCATGCAGTAAATAAACCCCCTTGTTATAGCTGGTTATTTTGTGGTGTGATTTTTTACTGTATTATTGCCCAGTTCACATTTGTGAGGTAGTATTGTCTTGATTCAGAATCCTGCTGCTCTTGTTGAAGTGTAATTTTCTACATGATACTTAAGAAAAAGTTATTGACAGTGATAGATATAAAACAAAGAAAACAGCTTCAATTATGTTATATTGATGTCAATTTTCTCTGGGCAAACTAATTACCTTTTATTTTCTAGTTACATGGAAGTGTAGCATGAAGCTATTAAAATTTTATGTTTTAAGATAATGCATTTTACATCAGCATCTTTTTTTAAACCTATTGTAATGTAATGCAGCTATAGGTTGGATTGTCACCTGATACATAGAAGGAGAAGCAGCCTGTGACTTAGACCTACATAAAGTGCATTTGGAGGGTGAGAAAATTGAAGTTGTCCAGAAGTTTTGCTACCTTGGTGACACCCTTGGAGCCAAGGGGGGAGCTGGTGCAAGGGTTAACAGTAGATGGAGTAAGTTCAGGGAGCTGATGCCACTGTTAACCAGCAGAGCTCTGCCATTACTTACCAAATGTAGAGTCTACCAGGCATGTGTACGTAGCACAATGATGTATGGCGGTGAAACTTGGCCAGTGAAAGCTGAAGATGTCAGCTGCATGGAGCGGAATGACATGAGAATGATAAGATAGATGTGCAACGTAAGTCTAAAGGACAGGCTCAGTTCTAATGAACTCAGAAGGAGATTGAATCTGGACAGTATTGGCAGCTGTATGCAGAATAGGAGGCTTCGTTGGTTTGGTCATGTGGAGAGAATGGACAAAAATGCTTGGGCAAGTAGATGTAGAACAATCAAGGTGACAGGAACCACTGTCAGAGGAAGACCGAAGAAAACATGGGAGGAAGTGATAAGGATGGATCTGAAAGAAAAAGGTGTCAGCAGAGATCTGGTGAAGGATAGGATAATTTGGAAGTCAATTTCAAGAAAGCGTCCAACACATGCTAGCATGTAAAACGGACGTTAAACCGAATATGATGATGATGATGATACTGGTGGCCTATTAATTTATATCTTGACTGAGACTGGAGTAATTCTTTTGTATAAAGTTCTTAATTGATGACTTGATCTTTGACTTATTACCATGCCAGATTTCTGTTCACATGGAGAAGAACAACACATTTTATGATTTGTGGACATCATATTTGACTGAAATTATATGATTTAAAGTTAACAAGTGAAAGTGGGTTGTTTCTCCTGTATAGCTGAAGTGATTTTTGAAAGTAGAAGAAAACTATGTAATTTTGTCAGTATTTTGCTGTTTGTACTAACAAAAAGTATTGTGTTTAGCTTCTTTTTAGTGACCCAAGACTCACCAATATAGCCTTTGATTAGTCCAGTTGAATAAAGATGAATTCTACCAATACTACATAGGAAGATTGACACACATGTTTGAACAGATGTAATGCAGTTATAAACAAAAACAGTCTTTTACCAGTGGTAAATGGACTACTTTTGTTCCACTCATTTGTTATGTTACACTTCTTCCCAAAAGCTTATTATGACTTGACTGCTGCAGTAAAATTGTCTGGAATTTTTTTTAAGTATATAGTTAATACTATTCTTTTTAATTGAAAAAAAAATTTTAGTGGTGGTTGCTGTTCCAAAAACTCCTTATGCTTGTTTTCTATACAGAGCAATATTTAAGCTTTCATTAAACACAAGAATCAATTATAAGCTCTGAGAAGATGTATTTGTTCTAGCATAACTGAAAGAGGATGTGAAAATTTTTGGAAAAAGGTAAATAAAGAATAGCACAGGTTAAGATACCAAGGTTTACTTTGCAGCTAAGAAGTATACTAATATTATTCAAATTTATGTGTTAAATAAATATTTTATTTTTATTTTTCCCAGTAAATTCCCATTGAAACTGTCATGAATTTTAGAAAATACAAGGTTTATTGAAAAAACTACTACCATGACTTGCCGTTGTCTTTATCAATGCTGCACATAAATTTTATGTGTAAAAAAGAGATTATTATTTATTTATTTTAATGAATTGCACAGAATATTACTATCATGTCATGAGGTAGTGTAATAACACCCTCATTTATCTTTCTTTGCCAAAGGACTAATTTTGCAAACTATTTGATGGCAAGGAAATTAAGCAATGATACCATGGACACTGCAGGCAGTACCCCAGAAACATCTATTTCAGAGGCATTAAGTGTAGATCAAGGAAGTAAGTCTCATCAAAGTTTCCTTTATATAGAAAGATACTTATATTTCATTTAACAGTTGATTTGATGTCTAGTTTAAAGAGTCTATTTCCTATTTACTAAGTTAAGGTCTTTTAGGATCCTTGTATATTTATAATGAATGTTTTAATTACATCATTCTTTACAAAGAAAACATTGCCATAGTTTGATAAGGCCTTACCTTTGGCATGTGTAGTGTGATGTTAATAAGCTGAATGAAAAATCCAATTGTCAAATGGCTCATCAACTTTTTATTCTGAAGGAATGTTTTGCATGCACCTGATGTTATATACTTGCTGACACTTCTTTGCAACTTTCATTCTTAAGCTTTTGGAAATCATCATATCCTTTTTATTATTATATTTCATTTTGTCTGTTTTGTACTGAATACATTTTTATTCAAAATTTGTTTTTGTTCTCTGTCCATTTCAATGGTGTTTATAGAGTTCCAAGATGGTAAAATAATCCAGAACTTGATTTTAACTAGCTGTTAATATGTATAATATATTTCTTTGTTTTTCTACTTGTGTCTTCTGCAATATTTGATCTACCATCTTATTTCCTGTCTATTGTGTTATGTTGAGGAACAATCCTGTATTTAATATTAGTGACCAAGATAAATGCTAATTGAAATAGAATGTGCTGTTTTCTGCTTTCTTTACAATTTCTCCTATCTCTCCCTTGGTATTGTAACACTATCCAGCAATGGTTTGATTTTCCTTTGGTGCAACCATCTAGGATAAATTAGATTATGCTGTTAATGCTCATTTTGTATTGCAGAAATTATATTAATTTTTTCTGTCATTTTATGTAGCAAAAACTTTTTAACTCTATGTTTGATAACAGCTGATATGGGTTCTTGCAGGTAATCATTAGTCTCATGGTTTGAAAAATTTGAAGTTTAGTAGTGATTCATTTATCCAAGTTTCAGATACTTATTCTTCTTCCTGCTACTTCCTGTTATCAGGGGTCAATGCAGGGAATTTTTAATTTCCATACAGCATAGCCTTGTATGCCCTTGGATCTAAGCCCCCTTTCCTTCATAAAAACTTAGATGTTTTCCATTCATCTTTGTTTTGGCCTTCCCCTTTTTCTGCTTCCTGGTATGACTTCCCTTAACATTATATTCCCAACATATTCCTCTTCTCTTCTCTCCACATGTCTAAACCTCCTCAGCCTTAACTCTTATCTTCTGAGAGAGTTCTGCAATGACCAGCCTGCTTCACACTACCTCATTGTGCAATATATTCTTCAGGTTGTTAGAAAATACTCATACACGTACATTTGTCTTCACGCGTCTGCATGATGCCATGTTTAATCACAACTAACTCAAGATGGCAGAAATTACACAGGAAACCCGCAATATAAAAATATATGTAAACAGCATAAATTATCATAATCTAACACTCCCACTTGATGATTATGCTGGAACAAGTCAGTACTAAACTAAATTAACAGTAACAATGTCAGTGTTTTGCAAGCAATGGGCTATGCAATGTCTAGTACACCTAGCATATCTCTTAGTCCTTTAAAGGTGTATTGACTTATAGCTTTGGTCATAATATCTGCAACCATATCAGAAGTAGGACAGTAAACAACG
>RDPX01000140.1:1894829-1916732 GCA_003991215.1 Morbakka virulenta | reverse complement strand
ATTATTTTCTTGTTATCACAGGTAAAAGTTCCTGGTAAGTTCGTCCCGAAAGCAAGCTAGAACAACTAGCCTCAGGTTTCGAGAACCTTTCTCAATGTTCTTGCAGTTCCCAACAGCACCGTTTTCTGTATCACTTCAGTCCTGATCTTGATCCCGATTTTTTCTATGTACTGCTCTGCTTCTTTTGTGACACATCCCAATGCACCAACTACAACTGGGATGACACTTACTTTTCGAAGGCGCCATAACCTTGCAATTTCTCTTTTCAGTTCTTGATACTTTTCAATTTTCTCTTGTTCCTTCTGTTTTATCCTTGTATCTCCTGGTACGGCTATTATTTTTATTATTATTATTATTATTATTATTATTATTATTATTATGATTATGATTCGCACAGTGTGGGTGTTAACTACTTCCCAGAGCTCCAATTATGATTGGGATGACAGTTGCTTTAGCATTCCACATACTTTGGATTTCAATTTTCCGGCCAGAGTAGCTTAGGGTCTTTTTGCATTTTTTTTGTATCACCCAGTGGTCACCTGGAGAAGCAACATTAGTAATCTGAAATTTCAGAGTATCTTTCATGTTCAAATCGAATGTCGGTCTGTATTTTGAAATCCCACAGAATCTTCAACTTATCAGTCTCGATGACTGCTTCCGGTACATAATTGTAGCACTGATCTGCCACCTGGATTCCATACTACCGACAAAGGTTCCAGTTAATGTTCAAGCACACTTTGTCATGTCGCCTTTTGTCCTCGCCTTGAGCAAGCGGCGTGCACACACTGACAGTGTCCATGATTCCCTCTGAATGTTGGCCACACATTCGTTATAAGTTACTCTTGACGGTTCTATAGTATTTCTTTTTCACAGAGTTTATGGCCAATGCGTGTTCTTGCCCGGCAATCAACAACCTCTCCGTCTCTCTCTTTAACTCGTCCTGTGATAACCATTCTTCTTCTGTCCTTGATTTGTATTCCAGCTTTCCATCAATGGCATCTTGTTGTAGTTTAAGTGCTGAACTCACATGCTGCAGAAGCTCTTCCTCTCTGTTCACCAGGTAGTAACCCAGACTTCGTTTCTTTGCTGCAATACAATCGCTCACACTTATGAGGCCTCTCCCACCATGCTTTTTCTGCATATGAAGGTGGTCTAGGTTCGACTTGGGATGATGCGCCTTATATTTGTGTGGCCGCTTGCGCGTCTGTCGGCCCATCTCCTGAGGGTCGTCTTGCTCCCAGTCAAGTATAGCTGCACTGTACCTAACGACAGCAACAGCATATACGTTGTGACTGACATGAGGTTTTTCGAGTTCAGTTTGTTTCGACAGTTTATGCGTGCGTTCAAAGTAGGTATTCTTTACCTGGATTTTCATCTCTGTTTGTAGAATATCCTCAGCTTCCAAAAAGCCCAGATGTTTATACCCTCCATCTTCGGGGTCATTAATGTACTGGCCACCAGGCAATTCTATTCCATCAGTTGCCACACGAAATCATTTCTTAGTTATTACTGCACACTTGGATATCCCAATCTCCATGTTTATATCATTACTGACAATTCTGACAGTTCATACTAGTGAATTGATCTCTTTTTCAGACTTTCCAAAGAGCTTCAGATCATCCATGAAAAGAAGGTGGTTGATTTTTGGCTCGTCCTTACCCTGCTTATACCCCATAGGCAATGGTCTGAGGACCAGAGACATTGGTATTAGTGCAATGACAAAAAGAAGGGGAGAAAAGGAATCTCCCTGGAAGAAACCCCTCTTAATGTTGACACCTCCGAAGAGCTGATTGTTGGAGTACAGATCGGTCTTCCAGTTTGTCATGCTAGCTGAGATCAAGTCAATTACTGCATCAGAGATCTTGAACAACTTTAAAGTCTCGACAATCCACAAGTGTGGCATCATGTCGTAGGATTTATTAAAATCGATCCAACCCATAGATAGTTTAATGTGGTGCTTCTTACAGTTCTTAAGCACAGTCTTGTCTATGATAAGGCGGTCCTTGGTGCCTTGCGATTTCTTGCGATAACCCTTTTGCTCCACTGGGAGCAACAGGTGCTGTTCCAGGTGTTCATATGCAAGCACTCCAGTGAAAACTTACCACAAAAGGTTAAGGCATGCTATCGACCTGTAGTTCTCTACTTGAGAGCCGTTAGCTACATCTTTAATAATCAAAGTTGTTCTGCTTTCCAACATCTATGACGGTACATCATTCTGGATATCGCCTTCTAGGTTCCTGAAAAACTGCCTCTGGTTGGTGTTAAAGAGGCTATTCTGTTCATACTGGACGATGCGCTCAGTGTACCTTTTAACGTTTACTGCCTTGCTTGATGTCCTTTGTTTAATCCCTGCCATTACCACCCTAAATCCCTTGTCCTTGATCTTATACATCCTTTCTAAATCTCATTTCACCGATTCCTTCGGATTAACCGAGTTTATTTTTATTATTATTATTATTATTATTATTATTATTATTATTGTTGTTGTTGTTGTTATAATGATTAAAGTTGAGTAAGGGCATTTAGATGTTCATTAGACACTCAGTAGTTTTAGTCTTTTACTTGGGTTGCTGTAAGCATTCTTACTTGAAACTGGAAGCAACCAACTTGTCTAAACATAACTATTGGATAGACATGGATTTTTTACGCTTAATATGGCTGATAGTAATTTTGGTGGTTTGTTTGTACTGTGGTAAGAATTTCGTGGCTTTGGGCTGCCATCAATGGTGATACAGAAAAAGGGTAACTAACAATGCTGGATTAAACGATATTATCGATTCCACGACTAACGAAGACAATGAATATGGAAATACGGTATAATTCATAGAATGCAGCTGTGGTAAAACATGTTAAGGTGTCACGTTGCTAAAAGTGCACCAACGACACTGTAAAACTGTAGAGGGCCTAAGCGAAGATCAGGTGACGGTTGGAATTTCAAATATTGTTACTGACAACCCAATGGATGATAACATGAAACTCGGGATTTGTGTGGCTAAAAATGAAGAAGAATGGATGCTGACAAATATCTAATTCAAATCGATCTTTATAATAAGCTGTGATTTCAAATCTGACTTCCTTGATCCAGACGTAACTATCTGATTTATGAATGATTCTATTTATAATTATTTCAAGACTAATTACCGGGCTATCGACAACTACACACAAAAAAGAGCTAAACACGACTCAAAATGCTCAAAGTTCCTCAAACTGAAATGAAATTTGTGTCTTGGCTGCTTAGAATTAGGCAAGCAAATAAATCTAAATGTAGATCATTTAGCTTTTGTGCTTTAGCCATGTACCACGACCAGTACATTTCTAAAAATTTCTGAGGCTTTGTAAAAAATTTACCCATCAGAAATACTGCCTTCCTTTTCTTGTGAAGTTTGTATTAAGTATTTTATCAATTTGTTTTCCTCCGTTATGCCTCATCACCAATTTACAATTCCTTGCTCAATTACTTCAAAAACTCTTCATTAGAAAAGCCTTCAGCCCTTTTCAATTTTAAAACCCCGTCATGCCAAAAAGTGACAAGCTTTATTCGCAGAATGAAAACTTCAGTAAGCCCATGTCCACAAGATCAGATATCAGTGACCTGCTTTAAAAGATAACCCTACCTTAAAACAGTAGTAATTGAAGTAATATATACTGTCTGGAAAGCAAGCCTTGTTCCTAAAGAGTGGAAAAGAGCATGTACAATTCTAGTTCACAAGAAACATAACCATGACGACCCTGACAATTTTTGACCTATAATCTTACAGTCTGTCCATTTAAAGATATTTACTTCGTCTTTAGGTGGTGTGGTCTTTTCTTTTCTTAAGCAAAATGGTTTTATCGAGCAGCAGGTTTAAAAAGGGTTTACTCATTGAGTCTCTGGTGTTCTAGAACATAGGTCAATGATAGGCCATGTGATTTATACGGGTGGTTTGAAACAACGGTCCGTTATTATTACTCTCTTGGATTTTTGAAAAACGCTTTTGCAGAAGTCCACTACAATTTGATTAACAGTGTTCTTTATCATCATATTCCTAATACTGTTCAGCCTCTCATTGCCAATCTTTATACAGATTTTCACTTATCCATCATTTCTGACTGCTTCTCTACACCGGCTATTCCCGTTCAAGGTGGAGTGGTGCAAGGTGATTGCTCTACCAACTTTTTTTTACCTGTGCTTTACTCTATTTATACAATTCATTAAACAAGAAAAATACGATCAATTAGGCCTCTCTCCGGATGATGCTAATGACCATTTGTTTCAAGCAATCCACTGGCTCCAATTTGCAGACGACGCAGCAGTTGTGATAAATGATGAACGCGAAAACCAATTGTTGAATTGCTTTGTGGTTTGCTTCAGGGGTAAAAAACGTTTTCACCTCGCTCTTTGCAATTCCAATTTAAACTCTTCATCAACTCTTAGAGTGTTCCTACTGTCAAAAATAGCGAATCGTTTAAATACTGTGAGCGCTTCTTTAATTTTGAATTGAATAACAAAGACCACAAATATCTTCTTCTATCCTCTATTCACGACATGCTGAGACAATCGACTCCTTGCTTATTCCCTCCAAAAATAAATTATTATTTTATCATTGCTATCTCTTTTCCAAACTCTCCTGGTATTTTACAGCAACATATTTGTGTAAAATATGGATCTGGGAGCATTTTGATAGCATTGTTACAAAATATATTCACCTCTGGCTGGATCTTCCTATTTCTGGAACCTTAGGTACTATCATTCTCAAGCACAAAAATTTTGGTCTTTGTTTCTACCTTCTTACTACCTTCCGTTAAATTCCAACAATGTCAAACTGTCTTCCTGGTGTTTTCCAAGTTGCTAGATTTCATAATTACAAGTACAGCTTCTTTTTTTATGATGTCTATCCATTTTCCTTGTTCTTGATTTTCGAACATTTTTTCTTGATCTTTGATCCACAGGGCCTCACTGTTATGGGTTTTGATGCCTCCAAAACTTTACTCCAAAATTATTCGATGCCCTGCATTTCTGGTGGTTCGTTGACCTCGACTAACTTCTTAACAAGTTCACGGTAAAATCGCTAGCGTCTTCTTCAAAGGTCTTGTTTTGCCTGTAAAATTTGCATCGTTTTTCAAATCGACGGGCTCTCTGAGCTTTTGCTTGCATTTGCTTGCATTTGCTGTTTAATTATTTCTTTTACTTCAGTAAGGTTTTGGTTTCTTCGGAAGTTGTATTTCTTTTCTATACTCCTGACCTTGCCATCCTTCACTCGGGAATCTTTTTTTTAATTCGGAGAGGATGGATAATTCCGTTCTCTCTGTTTCAATATCTTTCTCCAATTTTAGTTTCCAGGCAGGTGGTTTTCTCTTACTGTTGTTAGTTGTCTTTCGAGGTTTGAGACCAGGCTCGTCAGTGATGTAAGCTCCAGCTACATAATCAGTTGGTTGGGTTCAGTTAGCTGAAACCGGCATTCGAGAGCTTAATCTGATTGATTGCTTTATTTGCTCGTTGAATTATCTTCTTCGCTATCTTGCCATTCTTTATCATAGATATCACAGACCGGTCAGCCATATATTCTTCTTTAAGTACTTCCCACTTTCTCAATATGTTGTTTTTTATCTCAGTCATTATTTGTTCATCTTCAATAAAATTTTCTTCATTGGAGTTATTATTCACGTCAACAATGGCCTCAGAGTTATCGGATATACCTGGGATACCCGGGTCAGGCTCGTCGTTGCCTGGGCTTGGTTCCTCTTGCTCTATTTCAGGTATTTGTAGATTTTGACTTTATCTTTAATCTCTTTACGTTCATCATTACATAGTCTTCGATTTTTTTTTCTGTCTCTTCTAACAGCTGCTAGATTATTGGCGTCCAAGTAGCTTCTCTTTGTAGGGTGCTTAGTACTCCAGATGATATATGTCGCTTGTGGTTGTTTCTCTAAGGTCTAGTTTAGCTTGGTAATATGATTCCATGACTTATTTCTGTTCTTCCCGTGACCATGTTTGTCTAGTTCCTTTTGTCGGATTTTTATGTTTGCATTCAGAAACCCTCTTTGAGCGGTCGGGTCTTCGTGAAAATCTAATACATTTGCATCGGGAAGGTTTCGTCCAGTAGCTGACTTTCCGACATCATACTGCTTGCCCGATGAGGGATGTACGCCTTGGTAAGCCGCGCGACGTGCCATTCGAATGAAATTCTTTTGGGTTTCCTTTCCATAACGATATTAAAGGGTTTGGATGAGTTTGCCCCTCCCAGTTCACTCATTCGCCTTCACCACCAATAAAGAGATTTACTTTTTCTGTTGACAAACCCGTTTGGTTTCACTGTCTAGCCCATCAGTTAGTACCCTTTCCGGGTACTGACAGTTGGGTAGGCTGTGCCCGGGGATTTGGATTCAGAGCTACCTTCTATTCTTTCCAACCAACGATTACCCAGAAGGTAGTATGGGGATGCATTTTAACGCCATACCCAGGGCATTATTATTATTGAGTGGCAGGGCAATACGAGCCCACAAAGAATTCAGGGTTAGAAACCCTAGCAAACCCATGGGACTCCCAGCCCAATAAGGGTAAGCTGGGTGCATGCATCACACCCAAGTGTGTTCGATATTGATGTAAATTGAAACAGCACATGACCTTGCAGATGGAGCCTGTTTAGGTTTCCCAGTTTAGTTGACCCATTCTGCTTAAAACGGTCTTAGTAGCAGAGCTTCACCCAAGACCTCAGGACTAAGTAACAAGTGCGAACTCGGTACTCAGGCCTTCAGTACTTGAAATCCATACTCACAACACTTAGATATGATGCTCCCCCACTAGTCCCGTTCTTTCAACAAAAATGTGTGAGATGTTAGCCCTTTCAACACATGCACAACTTGTTAAGGTCATGCAACTGACTGGCAAGTCTGCGGTTTGAGCGGGAATGTTTGATCTAGCCCATTCATAATTACCAGGCAAAACTGGTTCGTGTATCCCACCAATCAATTAAGATCAGAGGTCATACGTCGTACGACGTATGACAATAATAGCCAGTGCCTGGTGTAATTATCAGGGCAATTTGACTACACAGGGCAGGGTGGTCAATGTCCCCCTCCAACAGTACTAGGCAGTACCAAGTTAAGCCGGCCAATTAAGGCAAGCTCAACTTTTACAATTGTACCCACCAGGTGTACCCAGCTCGACTAGTGCAGGGGCACTGCTCCCTGAGAAATTGCCCGGTGACCTGCTGGTTATTATTATTATTATTATTATTATCATTAATCATCATCATCATCATAAAGTATTTATATAGGATGGTTCATTTAGTTGTATAATGCGTTATGAATTTTTTAAAAGTAGAGTTGCATTAAAATGTATTTCTCTTTTTGCATTTACACAACTAACAATTTTGCAATATCTTTATACCAGAAATGCTTTGCAGAGTGTCGAAGAAGAAAAGGCCAGAGAGATAGTGCAGGTAAGGTAAAATTCCGCACAAATAGTCTGATGCGGTAATTGGTCTTGCCTGATTCAATATTTAGGTAATATAAAACCAGCGCCAGCATACCAAGCATGTTGGGGACTCCGGGAATTAGAGAAGATTGGGAAAATCGTGGTGAAGAACAAAATTTTGGTCGTAAAATTGAGACTACTCGAATTTTCCTGACAACATAAGTGAAGATCTCATCATTGTGCCCGTGTTTTACGTTTAATGTAAATAAATTTGGTAATTACAAGTTGTAAAAAGTTTTTGAATATGATTACTTGGTGTAGACTGAAGGCAGATAAAATATTTATATTATCGTTTATGGGCTAAAAGTGTACAACATGTGTTACGCTAGTAGTTTTGTTGTTGTCTTTAAAGATAAATCGTTGTTATTTTCAATATGTTATCAATTTTAGAAAGTTTTATTTATTTACATGTTCCTGTTGCTTTGTATAAAAATAAAGGGCTTGTATTTAGCAGTTCATGACTGGTCGACAGAATTTTTTTGTTTACTTTGAAGATAAAAGAGGAACTGGTTGGACAAAATGAAAGAGAAAAGAATAGGTTAAAGAAGGAGCTAAAGGAAAAATCAGAAGTAAACTTTTCATTCATGATTTATAATATACGAGGATCTATACTTTATAACCAGTCATTTAATTACGGTTCAGTTTACGTATTATGTAGTAGTTCATTGAAGTGATACTTTGAAAGGTTATACCCATTGGAATTTTACAACTTGCCAAAAACAGGAGTAATAAATTACATGACATGGATTAGTTCTTTTTTCAATTTGTTTGAATATAACATAATGCATAAGTTTGATAAAATGTGTTTAAAGTATCCATTTGTATGCTGCTAGACAGGTTCCCAAGAATTAAGGATTAGTTTAAGAAAGTTGTTTTCTCAGTTATCAGGGAGACTATGTATACCTGCTTTGTACCGTATAAACAGTGGAATGCCTCCTCTCTGTTATTAGACTCCAATTTATATATCATGAAAATCGCAGCCGGAAAATCAACCCTTAAGGAAAAATTGCCCCCAGAACACCAGCCCTGAAAAATCTTCTGGTGCAAACTGTGTTTGTTTCCTTTTAATTCCAACAACTCGAATGGCTAGTTATTGAATTGTCATGCTTCTTTATTGGTAACTTTATCCTCAAATATGAGAATACAGAGTTTTCCTATAATTATATAAAAATTGATGTAGTTGTACGTTGTCTACTAAATGTCGCAAACAAAATTTGTTCTAATTGTTTGAAGATTGATACGCTGTAATTTTTTTCTTGTTTGTTCCTTGGGTTTTGTTGGGGATTATGTTTTTAGACAAGAATTTTGATAATTTTTGCACCCCTTTTTACAGGGATCGATGACTTATAATTTTGAAAGGCAACTGTTTTGATAACAGAGTGAAGGATTTGAATTACTCTGTCGTCNGCTGCTAGACAGGTTCCCAAGAATTAAGGATTAGTTTAAGAAAGTTGTTTTCTCAGTTATCAGGGAGACTATGTATACCTGCTTTGTACCGTATAAACAGTGGAATGCCTCCTCTCTGTTATTAGACTCCAATTTATATATCATGAAAATCGCAGCCGGAAAATCAACCCTTAAGGAAAAATTGCCCCCAGGAAACCAGCCCTGAAAAATCTTCTGGTGCAAACTGTGTTTGTTTCCTTTTAATTCCAACAACTCGAATGGCTAGTTATTGAATTGTCATGCCCCATAATTGCCCTTCTGTCTAAGACAGAAATATTTGCTTCTTTATTGGTATCTTTATCCTCAAATATGAGAATACAGAGTTTTCCTATAATTATATAAAAATTGATGTAGTTGTACGTTGTCTACTAAATGTCGCAAACAAAATTTGTTCTAATTGTTTGAAGATTGATACGCTGTAATTTTTTTCTTGTTTGTTCCTTGGGTTTTGTTGGGGATTATGTTTTTAGACAAGAATTTTGATAATTTTTGCACCCCTTTTTACAGGGATCGATGACTTATAATTTTGAAAGGCAACTGTTTTGATAACAGAGTGAAGGATTTGAATTACTCTGTCGTCGAAATCAAAAGTATATCCACCAATCCACGTGTTCATCACAGATACGTGATTTTTTTTCCTTTAGGGAGAGGAAAATAGTTTAGTCCTTTGCTTGCTTTGATTTCCACATGTATCCTCTAATAAAGTATTACTACTTTAACTCGATAGGACTCGCGTAATTGGATCCCATCTTAAGTTTATTGATGACGGTAATAAAATTCACCCTGCCCCCAAGCACTAGTCAGTTTTTTAATTACATGATGGTAAGCAAAGATTTTGTACAAAGATAGAAGATTTAGACAAATTGCAATCTATTTGAACTGAATGTAAAAGATTTCTCATTTGTTATTAACGTTTAAGACAGCCAAATCTTACTGCTCTTGAACTGACCTTTGTTGTATCGTATTTCCTTATTTTTCGTCTCTATTTCTGAGTATCAACATGCAATATGGAAAAATTTTGGTAACCAATTTTTTTTGTCATTCTCAATGTTGATATTAATGAACTGTTTTTACCAAAAGAAATTCCTTTGTTAAGATGCCTTTGTTTTAATGGAATTTAGTATATCTTAATGACTACCCGTCACTAGTGACCAAAAATATATTTACACAAGGACCCAGAAATTATTAACTTACTTAATTTTATTCATTAATGTTTTTTATTATTAGATTTGAAAAGGAGAACTTTGTAAGCTTTTGAGTTTGGTTTCGGGTCTTTTTTCTCACAGGAGTTGGATTTTATGAAGATAGAGCTTAGAGCTTTGGAAGAAAAATTGGTGAGACCTGTTTGGTATGATAATCACGTACATTAATGATTCGATTTCAAAAGATAGAAAAGCAGTCTGATTTTTGAAATTTTTAACAGAGCCTATTAGTAGCATAAGAAATCAACGTCGTGGGTTCAACCCACGATGTTTGTTGCTTAAGCACCGCTTATACTACTTCTCTATATCAATATGCTAGAAAAGTCTGCCATCAAAACAAAGATACGTTTGTATGAATAGCTGATTTCCGAATTTATTTTGGTTAAAAAGGAAACATATGATTAGAGACTTTAGTGAATAACATCTCAATAAAAGTTTGTGTTCGAGCTGTGAGATTGATGGAATCAGGAAAAAGGACTAACTTGGGGGCATTAAAGGATTGTATTTAGAATATAAGGCAATTTGAAGGGAATATTTGCAGTCTGATATATGAAGAAGAAAAATACCAATCAGAAATAAAAATGTTTAATGAAATATTTTCATTTGTGAGGAGCCGTGGCTTAATGGTTACTGCAATTGCAGAGTAACCAAGAGGCATTGGTTGGCGTCAGGAAGGGCATCCGGCCAAGAAATTCCCCACTGCCAAAACAAAGTCCCTCTGAAGGGCATTGTCTGAGCCCCAATTGCTGGGGGGAAATGACGTTAAAACTTTAAAAAAATTAAAGGTTTTCTTTGCCGTATGAGGTATTTCCTTAAAAGGAGTATCCTACTATTACTTTTCATAAATCGTAGATATTAACGGAAAAAGTAGTAGCAGACTTGGAGGAAAAGGAGAAGACTGTGAAAGAAAACCAAGAAAATGAAATAGAGGAAGCTGTGGTTAGTGGAGAAGTTCTGTGGTTATTATTGTACCATCACTATCAGGTTGCCGGTTAATGTCTATATTTGTCCAGTATACAAAACGATTTCTTTTCTTTTTTTCCTTTTCTGCTATGACCCATTGATTTTTTATTGCTATAGGACTATCGAATTTTGTAATTATATAACAAGTATCAAAAAATTTTCATTATTTTGGTTTATCAAGTGTTTTAATTGAAACCATCATGTGTCAGAGGTATACTACTTTTTTCATCTTGAAGTATATTTTCAGTTTTATAGGCATTTTTTATGAATTAGTATATTGCACTATGCAATACCTAGGCCCGTTTTTCTTGTATGCCCTCCTTGTCTAGAATAAGCATCACTTATGTATTATTGGCCCATACCCCTAAATATAAGGGGGAAACAATAGGGTGTTTCATTTATGTTCTAACAGTCACTGGGAGTAGTTTAGGGCTTTTTATTCGGAAATTTTGCTCAAGAATGGTAAACTTTTTTGTCCTTTCTATCAGTTGCTATTTGCCACGTTTGCCGTATCAGTTTGTATACTGGGAATTTTTGTTCTAAAAACTAAATTTTGTCGTTGTGTAACTTTGTAAATTGGGTTCTATCACATTTTTTGGAAAGTTGAAATTCCTGCTATCTGTTGTTTCCCCTCGTTCCTTAAGTACATTGAGTATAATACAGAACGCATTTTACGGCACTCTAAATCGTAAGGTATTATTCCAACGCCCTTTCCATCTGCACTTTTTGAAAAATATATTGTTGCTTAAATATTTAAAACTTTTTTTCTTTTCAACAATTTTTGACTCTTGGAACTAAATGGAAGCCGTTGATATAGAAGATATGTCGTGAATCGTAAGAATTTTGAAGATTGTTAGAGAAACATATGGAAATGATATTCTCCTGTGTTGTTGACGTCTGGAAAGAACAAAGATCAAGGCTGCTGAATTTACCTAAGATTGCCCTTAAGATGCCTACACAATTAGATGATCCTAAACGACCTGAATCTTTACTGTTGCCCAGAAACAGATCAAGGTGTGTACTTAATGGGACAACTCGCCAGCTACGTAATGAATAGATTTACTTGAATCACAGGAAACGTCGATACTAACTGAAAAAGATTACTCGCCATCAGAGAAATACAGAGCATGAAATTTACATACTTCAAACGGAATGTCGTCACCAGCTACAAAACTCACAGACACTTCTCATTGGATTCTCAACCCTTCCAGTTTGACATTTTCATCAACAGAGGAATCCCTGCTTGTAAAAGGTATGAACTTTTCTGTATTCCAAAAACCACTCCTGCAAAGGCGATTGTCTCCATAGTTGAAACAGCAATAAAAGACCTTCCGAAAAGTGAAGCAGTCCGAGCAAAAACAAGCGCCTTACCTTGTAGTTATCCGACGTATTCACTGACAACCTCATAAAAAAGAAACGGTGTACCATCAAGAGCCTAAAAGACGATGATTAGACCCTCTTGTCTGGCAAAGGGCGCGACATTGTCATTCTTAACAAAGCTGACTACTTTCATAGTGTCTTGAATTTATCAGAAATCGACCATATAAAATACTAATTCAGTGACAGAAAAATAACTTATATTTGCCTGTACAACAAATTGGAATTTATCTTACTCTTGGAGTTACATAGCTGCTGACCCCCTGTGTCCATACGCAAAGATGTAGTTACACCACTGTAGTAACGATTATACAGTTTTCATCGCACAACAAAGAATTTAAGCAAATGAAATCATGCCCTACTTTGATGCCATATCAATATACACAAGTATTTCCATTGATAGCACCTTAGGAACTATTAAGGACTTGCTTAAGCTTGCTTCGTTGTTATCAAAACCTGCACTGAACCCTTCAGGTATCATAAATTTACTATGGCCACTTCTTACCAACACCTGCTTCCTCTTAAGCAACGACAACTACACGCAAACCAACGATGTTTTCATTGGAGCTTGTACATCCTATGTAATTTCTGAAATATTCATGTAACCATCTGAAACCACAACAGCATTAATAGCGGACTAAGGGCCAACTGTCTAGCAAAGATATGTTGAACATATTTGCAAATTTTAAAGAAGATATTTTACAAGGCTTCTTTGACCATTTTAATAGTCTACACTTAAACATCACATTCATCGTGGAAAAAGAAGGAAAACGACAACTACTCTTCTTTGATGTACTGGTAAAGAGATAAGCAGATCGCAACATTTCTCTTGCCTAGTACATGAAACCGGCTCACACTTACCGGTACCACAATACATCACACCATCCTGTCTCAGCTGGTAATAGTGCTGCCCCGACTCTGTTTGGAGGAGCAAGGTGTATTACTTCAAACTGTTATGATTTATTAAAGGAAGAATGACACCTTAAGAAGTTTATCCTATACTTTATCATACTTAGGATGTCCATAGAGCTTTTCAAAGCGCCACTTAACTCAATTAAAAAGAAAAAAGGTTACCTCTGAAACAAATGGCTACCCTACGTCAAAAACATCAGTAACCATCTATGACGAAGAGTACGACAACACAACATGCAGTGTTCCTTCTTTACAACTATTACCTTAAGGAAGGTACTGCCATAATCAAGGGATTCCGCTCCACGTAGAAAAGAGGAACATTATTATTTAGACTATACTGTAGCGATTGCCCAGCCTTCTACATTGATGAATCAAAGCTTATCTTGGGTTTAAGGAAAAGAGAGCGCAAGAGAGGTGCCCAAAAAGGTAACACCAAGAGTTATTGAATTGCAGAACACTGCTAGACACAAGATCACTCCTTTTACTGGGAGAGGAAAAGGATTTTGGATAAGGAAACTAATGCAACAACAAGAAAAATAACTGAAACAAATCATTGCCTACCGTACAGCAATTAGATCAACAGTATACCTTGACACTCTTTAAGAAATATGGCGCACAGTGCCAAAGAAAGAAACTCAACAAACACAAGATAATTGCCCTCTCCCCCCCCCCTTCTCCCCCCTTTCTTTCACAAAACAACTCGACTTTGCTCACCACGTAGGCCCGCACTGCCGATCTATAAAAGAGCCTAGTCACTTTAGTAGTCTGACGATGGAAAAAAGTATACCTTCAAATGTAGCTCAGAAAAAGCTTACGATGCATGATATAATTTAGCTTTTATATCGATAGACTTATTTTGTTCCAAACCCCAATAATATTAGTATATGTGACGGTTGATTTGATATTTTGCACGTTTAACTATGAAGTGAAATAGGTTTCTATCAGGTATTCAAATTTTTTTTTAGGAACCGTACAAATTAGAGCTTTTCCNTTGTTCCAAACCCCAATAATATTAGTATATGTGACGGTTGATTTGATATTTTGCACTTTTAACTATGAAGTGAAATAGGTTTCTATCAGGTATTCAAATTTTTTTTTAGGAACCGTACAAATTAGAGCTTTTCCAGAAAAACAGGTAAATACTTGTATCCAAGGAACTTTGAATTTAAGCTATACTGTTGGGAGAAGTGGTGAATCAAGTTGAGATATATTGGGAAAATAACTGTTACTGTAAAGGTTTTATAAAGGTTATACTAATTATCATTATTTATGTATAGAAAAAAGAGTGAAAAATTAAGACTGGGATGGGCTTACTAAATGGACTGTTCACCCGAATTCCATAACATTCATTTTCTATTTGGCTACTTCCTTTTACTGGATTAGTATAACAGCACGCCTCACTTAAAATACACATATGAACCGAGACTATATTTTTGTTAGTGTAATCATTCCTCTTAAGGTAGAAATATTACGACCTCTGTATACGGTGTTTTGAGAGTGGAAAAGGGAAATGGGAATACATGCCCGAGGATGAACTTTGACATTAGACCTATTATCATGAAGGTCTTAAGCAACCAGAAGTCAGTGAACCCCACATTTTACCTCGTAGTGAAAATGATTAATTGCTTAAAAGTATTTCTAATCGTAGGAGAATCCTAAGTAACATGGAAAGATTAATTTTCCATTGACTCGGTAACTTCAAAGCATAGAACCTACAGAACGAATTGAAGAGAAAAGGATGTTCCTAGGCAACTGTTCATTAGAAATCTAATTCAGTTAACACAGGAAAACTACCGTATATATTAAACTGTCTTTCATACAAGATCTACTCAGTACGAAGTTTTAACACAACCCTTCTAGGCTTCCCACGAAATAACAAATTCACTACCAAGCCATATACCATCAGGCTAAGGTAAAATTATAAATGTCCAGCTGTAAGAAAATGTATTGGAACTCTAATTTCATACTGCGAATACATACAAAGTGCAACATATTCTGTTAATTTTGCTGCACATTGGTTCAGATTTATCATGTCTTCTTTATTGGACCTGGAGAGGTAATTCTATTGCATTTTTTAAAGAAGTGCAGACTACTGAGTTTTTAATAGTATTTGAAATCATTTTAATAACTTTAAAGAAAATAAAAAACTCCTTCAAGACTGTTCCAGAAATTGTACATTCAGTAACATTGTTTTCCTTTTAATTTTTGGCATGTTATTGGTAATTAAATTATTTTTTGCTTCAGTATTTGACTCTTACAATGTTTAGTATTCCGAGGAAAGTATTACATGCTGTCCAAATATTGGCATAACCGCCCCCACTTTATCTCTGCAGAGAGAGAAATACATGGATAAAAAAGCTCCATCCATATGTTTTTGACTCTTGTGTGATAAGTAAAAGGGCTTCTCTTCTACTTTTTGTATATTTGTAAATGTTGTAAAAAGCTGTGTTGAGAGTCTTTAATTCAAATACTACTGCCGTATATCTATTGTATATTTTTCAATCCGATATGTGTTACATTTCAGCACATTGGAGCAGCTAAGTAAAGATTTCGAACGAAAGAAAAAAGAAGTAAAGGTATTTATGTCACATCCAATTCTTCATATTTTGTTTTTTAATAGTTAAATCTCAAATCAGATATTTTTCGAAGTGGTATCAAAGCTTTGGAAATTTCCCGAAGCACAATAGTCTTCAACACTCACAACTTGGAACTGTACGAAAAACGCATAAATTCCAGCAAGAATATTGATTAGTAACTTGTTATAGCTAGAATTCATTGCCGAAATCGAAACAGGCTTATGACTTTTGTTTATTCAGATATTACTACTCTTTGGCCATTTTTTTGTATGCACTGTGTGCACTGGGCTACGTTCAGAATACATGGATGTAGTTTGAAAAAGTAAAAGAAAGCTTTAAGTCTATAACATTCATGACAATTTTGAAATGACCCACATTTTACGCACATCAGAAAAAAGCCAACCCCAGCTGTTATACGGTGGGAGAAGTGAGGGGGAGGGGCAGGGAAGAAGAAAAACAGGTCAAGAGAACTAGCTATATTTATTGATGACATGACAAGCGACAGTAAACACAAACTATCAAGAAACAAAAGGAAGATTGAAAAAGTTTCACGCAGACTAAGAACAGCATTACATTATTTTTTTCTCAGGTTATACTGTAGACAGAAGTAGCAGATTATAAATTATAAATCGAAATGCTCATAAATTCTCAGGAACTGGTAGAAAAGAAACTGCCCTGGTTGGACCGGAAAGGTAAGAGGTCAACCTATACCACACAGCTTTATATTTGGGCATACCCGAAACTTTATAAACGTAATGCCTAAATGTCATTCAAATATGTATATTTGTCATATTACTTGTATACATGTTGCTGTTTGCTGGCTTTTGGGTGTATTAATTATATATATGTATATATATAAATAAACAAATAAAGTAGGCGGGTCATCAAAAATAATAAAAAATTCCAGGTGGTAACGTATTACAAGGTGTAATACGTTATACGTTGTTATACGTTATACGTTACCACTTGTAATTTTTTTTATTATTTTTGATGAGCCGCCTACTTTATTTGTTTATAAAAAGCATGTACAGTATTTGTAGCATTATTGCCTGATGATCGAAATATCGTGAAACTATTAGTTGCAATCACAGTTCTTATTTTTCGTGTTTTTCGTATATATATATATATATATATATATATATATATATATATATATATATATATATATATATATATATATATATATATATATATATNTATACATGTTGCTGTTTGCTGGCTTTTGGGTGTATTAATTATATATATGTATATATATAAATAAACAAATAAAGTAGGCGGGTCATCAAAAATAATAAAAAATTCCAGGTGGTAACGTATTACAAGGTGTAATACGTTATACGTTGTTATACGTTATACGTTACCACTTGTAATTTTTTTTATTATTTTTGATGAGCCGCCTACTTTATTTGTTTATAAAAAGCATGTACAGTATTTGTAGCATTATTGCCTGATGATCGAAATATCGTGAAACTATTAGTTGCAATCACAGTTCTTATTTTTCGTGTTTTTCGTATATATATATATATATGTACGCAGACTATCTTTTTCTGAAAGGCGACTAAGAAGTCATTTCCATTTGATTGAGAACATTTTGTTTGATTTTATTGACAGGAAAATTTAGAGCGACAAGAGAAGAATGAAGAATTATTGAAATCTATGGTACGTGATTAAAAATTCGTGCTTTTCTTTGGCTTCTCTCTATTGTATTTCATGTGTTATTTTTGTATTTCAGCACACAGCCTTTGATTGTGATAAATAAGATCGTTGAATGATGATTATGAATAATCCTATAGTAAATTTGAAGTAGAATTTCATATATTTTTTGGTGTCTTTTCTTTTTGCTTTTCGTACCCATAATATAACACTAGGCTCACTATCTTCATATTTTCCATTTGTCCGTAAAGTGATGAAAAGCACAATCACCTTATACAGCAGACTACGAGAAAGACTTTGAAATGCAACTGATTACAACTAAGAAAATTAACGACGGTAGGACAATAGTCAGTCCGAATCATCTGATGCATATACACCATAGTAGACTCCTGTTTGAAAAGACTTTAAGAGAGTTTGAAGGCATAATATTATGCTCTTGAAAATTAAGAGATATACTTAGTACATTTTTTATTCTTTTGTCATGGAATAATGATAGAATAACACATGAAACGCCAAAGCTTAGTCGCCCATATTGTAGCATGATGTTAACTTTGTGGTAGATAATGCTGATCGTAAACACTTACTTAGAAAGACGGTGCGCCGAGTGAAGCTCCGAGGCTTAAAATGATCAACATTTTGCTTTCCCTAAACGGCTATTTTTTGGCTTTTTAATGCTTTGCAGCTTTTGTGAGTTTCACCCTCTGAACACGCACCACACGCATGACCACTTCTGTTATTCGTGAAATATTTCTCTTACCAATGGTCCATGTTTCTGCAACATATAGAATGACTGGTCGCATTATTCCTGTGTGTATAACTGAACTCTCAGTGTATGCCCATGATTCTTCTGAGGGTGAAAATAATATAAATGATGCTTCTGCCCTTTCAAAGCCCATGTTGCCATGGCCCAAACTTGTCTTCTACAATCATCCTGACACCCCTTTCAAGAATAGTCTCATACAACTTGGTCACATGGTTCAACAGCGATATCTCTCTATAGTTTTCACATTTCAATTTGTTGCCAATACTTTGGAGAGGTTATGGCCTTACCCCTTTCAGCTGGAACTTTTCCACTGTTATAAGCAAGTTTGAGGATTTTAGTGAGGCATGCTGTAAGGAGTGGTGTGCCCCATTTGTACAGTTCATTTGTTAGTTAACCTCTGCTCGAAGCCTTGTCATTCTTTGCTGATTTTAGTGCTTCTTCAGCTTCAATTTCTTCGATGGTATTTCTGCTTGCTTCATCCGAAACTTCAGAGGAGTACCACTCGGTTCTTTCATGCTGTGACTGTACGTATCTGCTGCGGTTGAGTAAATTGCAGTAATATCGCATCCAAGTAGAGTCTGTCAGCTTAAACAGTTGTTAATTGGTCATTGTCTAGATCCTTTATGTTGTATACTTTTTCGGTGTTGCCTTTTCTGTATGCCTTTTCTGGGTAGTATGAGCTTTTTGTTTCCCTGGACAACTTGCTCTAAGTCCAAGCAGAGATTTTCACATGCTTTGCACTTTGTTTCACGAGATGGAAATGCGCCTGTTTCTGGTGTTAGTTTATTTCTCTCTGTATTCAGTTGTTTGATGTTTCATCCATTCTCTGAAGGGCTTGACATTTGTCTTGACCACTTCAACAACATCGTTGTTCCACCAAGGCATTTTCCTCGTTTTAGACAAGCTCCTATATCTATAGCCAATGGAGTCTTCGATAAGCTAAATTGATATCTCTAACCATGTTTATCCATTCTGTTTCTACACCCCCCTGCCCATCTGATGTTTCTACTGTGGCCTTTTTAAGTGTTTCCAAAAAAATTCTTTGATTCTGATCCAGTTACATTCCTCTACTGTTTTTCATTTTTACTTTGAGTATTGGTCATCGATAGATTCTGATGATATTGCCTTGACATCATTTAAAGATGTACGATTTGTTGTTTGAAACAGATCTATCGTGGTTCTGCGTTTATAAGTTTGTTGTTCAATGTTTCATCCGTGCCAGGTATATTTGTGGCTATCTTTTTGTTCAAAATACGTGTTCACAACTTTCATGCTTTTTTGCTGCAGAAATCTAGCAAGTGAGAGCCTACTTCATTTTGATTGCCAACACCCAAATGCCCTTTGTACTGTTGATATCCCTCCCAGTTGGTGCCAACATTTGCATTCAGATATCCTATGATTATGATCCCCTATGACTATGATCTCCTCATCAGCATTACAACTATCTCTCACGTCCGGTAGCAACTCAGAAAACTGTTCTTTCTCTTCACTCGGCTTGTCTTGTTGTGGAGCGTAAACTTGTATAATTGCTAATTTGAGATAGGACTGTGACTTGTCAAGCTGAAGGAAAAAGTGTACATAAGGAATAACTTGATACGCCACCTAACGAGCTCTAAGTGGGGTGCAGACCCCGCAACAGTGAGGGTATCAGTCCTTGCACTCTGCTTTTCAGCTGGAGAATATGGGTGCTCTACTTGGTCACGGTCTGCCCCATGCGAAGAAACTCGATCCAGCACTAAACAAAGCGTGCCGTATCGCTGCAGAATGTATAAAGTCCACTCCCATCAACAGCATCTACGCACTTGTTGGAACTGCCCCACCAGACATCTGCCGCAGTATAGAGAGCATGGACCAGCGCCGGAGACAGGAGACTGATATCAGGCGTACCCTGCTCCAACACAAACAGCCTAGAAAGCGCCTTCCATCTCGCAACAGTTTTCTAGATTCTGAAACCCCTCTCGATGTGTCCAAATTAGCGAAACGAGAAAACATGTGGTGTGAGGGATGGGATGTCCAGGGTGACAAGGGACGAACCTGGCAGTCGAGAGGAATCGAACCCACAGAAATTGTAGGGTCTGGTAGCAGTGCGATATGGTCCACATGGAGCACTGAACCGCCTACGAGTGGGACATTGCAGGTGCATGGCATCCAGTAAGTCTTGGGGGTTTCATGACCTCAGACCTCTGCATCTGCGACCAAATGCAGACTATGCAACACCTATTTAGCTGCCCAACCGCCCCAAACTGCCAAGCAGAGGACATCCACGAACCAACACCAGCTGCTTTCTGCACCGCCAAACATTGGTCAAACCAACTGTGATTGTCAAGGACACGACGAAGAAGAAGATTGCCAATTTCTGCGCACTTGTTTTGATACATATTTTTAGTATTCTCTCAGACTTTATCGATGTTTGTGATGCATTTTCCAAGTTGTTCACCCACAACAATTGCTACACCGTATCTCCCTGAAGACTCGGCACTTCCCCCAAAGTTGTAATGATCGTGTAATGTTGCTCGTTGATTTTGTTTTATTCCGGTTTCTGGTAGCCCAGTGACTTGTAAGTTCCTTCTTTGCATCAGTGTAACAATTTCTTCTTCTTTGCCGTTCATTTTGCCATTGTCAATTATTCCAATTCGTAGTCCATTTCGTTTCCGGGTCATTTATCCGTGGGTCAGTCCGTTTATTCGTGCTTTTCTCTCAGTATTTATAGCGATTTATATTTGGTCAGTGGCTTGCTGGGCACATCCTTGTTGCAATCAGAGCCTTCGTGAGCCAGCGAACTGTTGCCCACTCCACGCCACCAGGAGGTGAAGGTTGGGTTTTGTGGAGTCTTTAACGTTACCATAAAACGAAACCATTACTTGCATCCATTGTGGAGGTCAATAGTTAAATATTCTGGAAATCTGAACGATGAAATATCTGATTGAAGTCTACATCTTGTCTGTTGTATGGTGATTGTCAACTTGACTCCCAGAGGGCAGGGTGTTGTGTCAGATAGAAATGATAGAAATATACTGAAAAAGTTAGAAATTGACTTCAAACAGCTTATAATTATAAGGATGATGCTGATAGCAACTTTATGCCTATTTTTGAGGTTGATATTTATCTTTTCCTTGCCTACAGATCGAAGAGTTGGAGCAAACATTAAAGAACAAAGATAAGGCAAACCAGGTATATGTTGACATTTTTTCAAAGGCCAACTTTGGTACCTTTAATATTGTTAGGCATGGTTTTAGTATGCAACAAGAACAGCAGTTCTAAAAAACTCAGTTTTTAGATTATTTCTTAGGCTTTCTAATTTAGGATACATGTCTCTCAAAACCTGCAGTTGCATAATGAATTTGTAAAACCCTTGTAGATTTTTAAACAATTTTGGTGTTTTTTCCAAGCTTTTTGTAAAGCAATTATTGCATTTTCTTGTCGTAAGATGTACTAACTTTAGTTTTTGTAAGTCGTGTCTTTGTTTAATTGTAGATATTTAACTAACTAACTAACTAACTCTCTCTCTCTCTCTCTCTCTCTCTCTCTCTCTCTCTCTCTCTCCCCTTCACTCTC